>VDFB02047230.1:357132152-357155509 GCA_007258455.2 Sequoia sempervirens
TATAAGCATTAACATGGTTGATAGGGTCTCCTTTACCTCTGTTTTTCTCAAACTGAGGAATTTCTATCCCTTGTGGCATCAAGGTACATAATATTTCTAAGAATAAGGGATTGCTACGAACATGATATGTGGGTGGAGTAGTTTAACCTTGGCTAATGGTGGAAAGTTGGTGTTGCATAGATGAAATGGTAGTAAGGAGTTATTTAAGAACAAGATCAGGATAAGTGGGTTGAGGTGGAAGGGAAAATGGAAATGTATTATAGGTGATGTTAGGTGTAGTGAAAGGAATACTATAGGGTGTGAAGGTGGTGAAAGGGACTTACGATGCCACAAGAGAAGTAGGAATTATAGGTGGAATTGTAAAAGAAGGAGCCACATAACTAACCTAATGCATATTTGTAGTGACTTTCGGATTGGTATAAGTTGGTATGGATGCTATGGTTGAAGGGAGAGGAACTTGAGGTCCTCCTTGGCTTACAGGAATGTTTGTAGATTGAGTATTAGTAGAGGCATGTTTATTGTAAATCTCAAAAAAATTCTTCATCACTTGTAAGCCATCATCACTTTCAATCAAACGATGAAGGTTTTCAATGGAAGGTATGGTGGTGGTGGAAACGTTTTCAAGTGTAAAGTCTTTTTGTAAATGTGAAAAATCCTCATGAATATTAATGACCTTTTCTTGTAGGAGGGAATTGTTTTGGGTGTCAACATGCATTGGATGGAAAGGTGAGGGCATAGAGGTGGTATTTTCAGTGCCTAATGCACCATTTTCCATACTAGGAGTAGGATCTCATGAGATCCCAAGGTCCACAATGAAAGTGCTATTGTGGGAAGCCATGAGTCTAGAACTTCTTCTCACTAAAGTATTATCAACGGGGCACCAAACACTCATGCAAGTACCACAAAGGAGGGGTGAATGAAAATGCAAGGTAATCTAAGATGTATAATATGCAAATAATAGAAATGTTGCTAATTGTAATAGAGATCTAACTACAAAAAACAAAAAAGTAGACAAATGTAAAAAAAAGTCAGAAATGTTGTTTAAAAAGTACAGTGGGACTAATTTTCCCACGGTGGTGAATGAGTCCCAGTGTGCAATTTTTTTATGCTTTTCAGAAATGTTAAGATGATTTCAATGTTCTATAGAAGGCAATCAATGATGCAAAATGCATATTTTCCTTTTTTTTTCCAATAGGATGCAATGCAAAAATGAAATCTAGATGAAGCTTTCACTAATGCAATATGAAAAGGCCGAGAATGCCAAAAAAACAATGTCCTAATTGAATGTTCATGCAACTATAAACTAAGATTCAAATGAAATCAGAAATGCAAAGTGTTCAAAATGCAGGTTCACCAAAATGAACCATTGATTTTTTGGCTCTTAGGACTTCTCTAACTCTTCTAGGGTTTTTCACCTAAAAGGAGAGAGCTTAGGCCAAAAATGCTAACGAGTTCATTCAAATTATGCTATGAAGGAATGTTGTCTAAACTAAATTAAGTAAACTAGATGAAAATAAGTGATTTAAATGATGAATATGAATGCAAAACTAAGATTTAAACTATGTTTGAAAACACACTATGATGTGCAAACAATGAACTAAATGAAGAAATAATGCAAAACAGAAAGAAGTGAGATGAAATAGAGTGCACCTAGGAAATGTTTGATGATTCTGGAATGTTTTGGATGTTGACTAGAATTACTGAAATTTTATAGTGGGACTCATTTTCCCAAGGTGGCGAATTAGTCCTCCTACTGTTGAAAAAAGGACAAAAACTAGTTTCTGACTATCAGGATCTAGAACCTAATGAAATTCAGATTTCCAGTCCTAAGGTGGGACTCATTCACCTTTGGTGGTGAATTAGTCCTCTTGTAACACCATCGTCCAAACCCCAAAGGACAAAAAAATGCACACATTTTTTTTTTAATAATACAAAGTATACATATAATGAATCATTAAACATAATTATATTACACACTAACATCATAAACATCAATTCCTTTGGGGCATGTGAGGTCACATTGCATAAAACCAACTCATAATGAGAATTACACATAAGGATAATAACATAACTAATCTAACATTCGTCATAAACATTACAATATCCATTTCCAAAAGATAATATACATGTATCCAAAAGCATAAGTATAAATACATCACATGATACAGCCATAATAAATCTCATAAATCATGAATGGATACAAGGGTGTGTTTGCAATACATCATGTTTTAATACATTACAAGATCACAATATATGAAATACAATAAAACCTCCCTTACATGTGGGATGAATACATAATACAAAGAATGTCTGAAATAGAAGATGAATATCTGGTACAAGCTCCATCTAAAGAATATTGTGAAGAATTAACATTGATGGGGAACCCAACGGGTGTGAAGCATGTTCCACCCAAGCACGTGGGTTTTAGAAAAACCAACCCCCATGCTTATAGGTGACAAGGAAGTAACCGTGACCAAGAATGTCACAAGACTAACTCCAATAAAGAATAACACAGTACAATAACTCCAATAGCAACAACAAAGGATTACATAGATCATAAATGACAACAACCAATATTCAATCACAATAAACATAAAGACATATAACAAATCATAAATAAGTCAAAGGAAACAACCATAACCACTTGCAAACTAAATCTGAAACAACAATCATAAGACACTTCCAGAGACAACCAAGAAAACAAGAATAAGGGAACCTAATGGAGAGTGTCATCGCATAGCCTACATGGATTATCCTAGCCCTTCCTCCAACATGAGGTGTCAGCCCCCATCTATGGTTATCCTAGCCCTTCCTCCTACTTGAGGCGTCGGCCCCATAGGGTGACTCATGTGGAGCCGTTAACCTCTCCTAAGGAGAAGGTAAGGACTTTACCAACCACGACCTTCTTAGTCTACCATTAGTCTGTGATAGCCCTAATGAATAGATGAGGTATCCATGATTATCTTATTTTTTATTACTACCCATCCCCCTAAGATCTATTATTAGGTTTTCACTTGTTAAGCTAACTCTTATGTGGGTTATCCTAAGCCTTTCCTCCTATTTGAGGCATCGGCCCCCATGAAGAGCCACTCTCCCTGGAGACCCCGAAACATAACAAAATCAAAGCAATGGTTGTACCATAAAGAACAAAGCATTAAGTCTCAACAGATGACATGTGAGGCATTACCCATCTTGCTAAAAGAACAAAAAAGTGTCTCAACAAAACCTCGTACAACCCTTTCAGAATAAGAATACCAATAACTTGCTACATCTAAAGCACATAAAATGAGGAATATCAACCAAAAATAAAATCAAGCCTCTGGGAGCCTAAGGTTCACAACATCCCTAAACAGGTTCTCAAAATCAACTGGGTTCCCACACCGAAAAGCCAAAACAATAATATAATGGTAAACAGATAACCCAAAACAAACTCACAGGATTTCAATGTTTAAATCAACATAATAATTTTTACATAAGGATAAGCAATTCATTGCATTCTATTACTAAATCTCTATTTCCATAATATAAATTCAATGATAATCAATTTCACCTTTTTCCCAATAACCATAACAACCATAAATTCAATTTCACAAAATAAAATAATATATCAGTATATGTATTTATTTTATATATATATATATAATATTCAACTTTATTCTAATTATTCAAATTAAATTTGCTTTTTTAAAAAATCTGGACTTATAATAACTATGCCGCGCTAATATATACATTTAAAATATATATATAAATATATATATATATAAATGTATATATATATATATAAATGTATATTTAAATTAATAAAAAAATTAAAATTTAAACACACAAGCCTCGCCCTATGCAGTATCACTTATTAGCAAATTCTTATGGCTACCGTATTTAACAATCCATATGGATCGTACGCACAACCGGTGGGCTCCATAGGGAGAAAGGTGGGATGCAATGCCCACCGTCCCCCTTACTCCCTAATTAATTTTTTTATATCCTTCTCATTAAAAAAATGCCAACAATAATACAAGTCACTTAATTTAAAACTTCGAAGTCATTATTTTTAATATATAAAATATAATTATATATATATATATATATATATTTATCAAGAATATATTTTGTAAGGAAATCGATAATATATTCAAATGCATATATATATTTTACATATATATATATGAGTATATATTAAAGAAAAACTCATTTTTCTCAAAGGGGAAACAATTTTTCATAACAAATCATAGAAATACTGGACATTTTCAGAGGATAAAATTTCTCTCATTTGTTCCTATCTAGAAGAATTTTCTAAAACCCAATAATTTTTTTTTTCTTTTATAGAATAACATTGCTTATTTATTTATTTTTAAAATAGATTCAGAGAAATCAAAAGAAGAGAATCAAACCTAGAATCTTACATTTGCTGAAGAATTGATGAGACTTTCCTTGATTCCAACAGCATTTTCGAAGAGCTCTCCTTTCTTCCTTCAAAACTTCTCCTCTAGATTTCCTTGATCAATTTTCTAATCTACTATTTAATTTGGAAAAGCCTCCCCTCAAGAACAATGAAAAAGTGAAACAATTAAATAGAGAAAATCCTAGAGGATCCAATTTTTCCAGAACTCGTATTTTTTAAGCTTCTGTCAATTTCCTATGAATGAAAATCTCACAATTTTACTATTAAATAAAAGATATCTTCTTTTTCAAAAACTCCATAAATCAAAATTAAAATAAGTTTTCTAAATCATTACCAATTTGTTAGCCAAACTCAACATTCATTGGTCATTTTCTTCTTTTCTATCTTTTATTGATTTTTTTCTATTTAACAACACTTTTTGTTTTTTATTTTGATTTTGCAAGTTTTACTTGCAATTCACACAATTTAATATCTTTAATTAATTTATTACATTAATTATCCTCAACATGACATTTCAATTAAATTATCAAAATACCAATTTTAAATAATTTAATTTACACCTTTCAATCAATTACATGTCTTTTTAATTTAATCTTTTACAATTTAATACGAACCATTCCAACACTATTATCAACATTTATTAACATCATTTAATTATTTAAAATACATCATACTAAACACCAACATAAAACAAATATCAAAAGTAAACTCACACAAAACCACAACTATAAAATGCAAAAATGCCAAAGGTCAAAAATGCACAATACCACTAAATATAAGATAAGTTAACAAACTTGGGACAGGGTGACTTCCTTGTCATCTCTATTTCAACATCATGCCCATTGGGTTAAATTGATGCTCGCCATGTCTTGCCGAAGCAAGTGGAATCAAGACTCTATCCTTGCAATTCATGCATACAAACAAGATCATGTACAACATATATATATATAATCAAAACATCACATTTTGAGAAGGAATCACACTGTAGCAGGGCACTCACAAATGAGTGGTGCTATACTGCCCCCTCACCAAAGCTATAATTACAATTGTAACATCAAGTAAAAAAAATAACATTGCTAAATGAACTGATCACATCATATCATCATAAAATAATTACTAATCCATTGCATCACAAGATACTACTGAAATCAAATTAAACATCACCAAACCAAATGTAACCATAATTTCATATCATAATATCCATGTCATCAAATGAAGTAGCATAATCATCAAACAGTCTAACCTATCCAATCTACCAATCCAAACAATAAACAATAACTATTAAAGTCTCAAAGTATCAAGCAACAAGCATAGGAAGATAACAAGTCCAAACAACAACATGAGGGGTATTACACCTCTCCCAAATTTCTAAAAAATCAAGACATAACTTTGCAACACCAGATCTGGAAATATTTGCTTATCAGGTTATCGAAGTCAATTCTACAAGAAACGAATAGAAAACCTTATCCAAGCTTGAAATAGACTTGATTTGACTTGAAGCACCTAGTTGACTTGTAAACCAATCTTCAACACCAAAAAGCTTGTTAAATCTGCATACTTAGGTCTACAAACACACATGTAATAGGGGAAAAATGGTTGAGGGTTAACAAATAGGGGTTTTCCTTGGTCAAACCCCACTTTGGTAATCAAACCCTTAATAAAATAATAGAATGCAAGAGAAAGATAAACTAATAACATACAAATTCTATCAAATTACCAAATCCTTGATGATACAAGTCTAAAGTAATGTTAATGGCTGCTCCAAAGTGCTTGAATATTGCTTGAATTGATGTTGTAGAATTCTTGAATGATGTATGAATTTTGGAGAAATGTATGAGATAATTAGGAGATAATTAGGAGATTGGAGATTAGAGATGCAAAATGAGGTGAAAATCACATATTTATACACACTTGTGCCTTACTTAACCATTCATACCACATCACAAGCTAAAATAAAGTGTTTTTGAATAAAAAATCGAAAGGAAATTTTAAAAAAAATTGAATTTGGAGCCAAGGGGGACTCATTCACCACCCATGGTGAATGGGTCCCACCTAGGACTTGAAAATAAGTGTTGGGATTTAAGTTGTATTTAATGTTGTTTGTCAGGATAATATTCAAAAACACACTCAATTAAAGCATATGAGGGCATCAAGAGGTCAAATAAAGCATAAGAAAGGGATAAATAGATAAATAGTGAAGATGTTCCTAGAAAAGCATGAAATCTTGTTACAAGACTTTACAACATTGCAAAATAAGACTTGTTTAGTGATGAAAAGGTGATTTTTAGGTAAAATGTAATTAATAGAGTGTAGAAGAATGTAGAAATGTTTTACAAAACTTCACAACGCTTTCACAAGATGTCATTATTTGAATTTTAGTACCTAAATATGCATGTTCAAGCCATGTCACAACATAAAATCAGAGTAAAATAGATCAAACACCATGAAACAAGACCTGAAAGGCCATGAAAATGACAAGGGGCCATTTTTCTATGACACAGAGGTAAGGAAAGAGTGTAGCACACTTGATTATGTCAGTGTACAACAATCTTCATATGGTGCAATGTTATTATCATCTATCAACCAAAAAAATTTATGAACTAAAGACTTACCTTCATTACCTGGACTCATCAAATCATTACACCACTCAATGATGATTTTGCATATGTCAACTTTATATTGTCTTTATACTTTAACTCTTCTCATGCTAATGCTCTTTTGACACATGCTCCTACACCATCATGCTCCCCCTTTCCATTCTCGACCTCACAGAAGTTCCACATACATTGAACACCTATAATATGTATCTTGCTCAACCAATAGAACATCCATGATTTTTTGAGCTATGATGCATAGTTATCCAACCATATTATATGGTGATTGTATGTTATGCCCCTCCTAGCCAAATCATTGTAGAACAACTAGAAGAAACCTTGCATGAACTCTAGAGAATGTGTGTGATCATCACTAATGTAAAAGTAGTACTCCCTCAATACCTTCCTATTATCCTCTATACTATCAGCTGCATGAATGAATGCTTTGTGCACAAATATAGAAACTTGTGTGGAGTTGTAATATTGTGATTACATCTCATGCTATGGTTGTAGAGTGTATTTCTCCTCAAAGTCAACCACTAAAACTATGCTACCAACTGGAAATGTGTCCTTGCATAACTTGAATTGCAAGTCCAACCATCGAACTCTATGGGTATGCCTTGCATACTCATACACTAAACTATCATGAAATGTAGACAAACTAATACACTTGAATCTTTCGAATAACCAAATCACTCTTTTTTGCTTGATTACCATCTTTTTTATTGCATGCCACTATTAAATTATATTTTCCAAACTCTACTAGTTCCTTTCCAACCGCATGTGTGCTTTCCATATGTTCGCATATGAGCATACATTGCAAGCCACTGCAATGTTGGCATGTGTCATCCAAGCATAGTCTCTTGTAGAATATTTGACCTTCCTCTCTTTCACATAAAATTTATGATAAGAATTATCTTGAAGATGTTGGTGGGGAATGTATACGACAATCCTGCAAAACATTGTTAGTATGCATTCAAATCTAAATATATAGAACAATAAACATAATAATTGTTAGAAAATTCAATAAGTAAGATACAAAAACAAGTAGTGCATGTGTGATTATCTTGACATAAAAAGGTTTAAGAATTTTAAAATATCTTTGAAAATTTTGAATTTGAGGATAATCCTCTAGAAATTTATGAAAAAACTATTTTTGAGTCATATCCAAAAAATTCTTTGGATGTGGCTCATGGTTTCGACTATCGATTCTCCTTCTTACCACATCCCTTTGATTTGAATATGGCCTTGTGTTATTCTTCCAATAGTCTTAAATTAGTGATCTCAATGCTTCAACAACTATTTTATCTTTTCATGGGAGTCTCCCTGATAATTCCCATAATTCAGTGGAGTCAGTGTCCTCAATTCTTTAGTGCCTTCGAAAGACTCTTGATAAATTTTTTCTATTAATTCTCAGTTGTTGACTCATATTTCTAATGAGATGATATTTACTTGTTTTATTACTTACTAAAGTCGATGTAATGACATGTTAGGTGACATTACTATCTTTTGAGAATGAGGTCTTACCCACACTCTTATATGAATCCATTATATTCTTCACAATTGTATTTTCACATGAAGCATCTGATGCTCTCAACCTAAGAATCTCCATGATGGACCTGTACTTTATACTTCACATCATTTCAAAAAATAGTTGACATCTTGTGGTCTCATTTAACTTTTCAAAGAACAATATCCAAATATTATTAGCATATCTTCTACAAGTGTGTTGTGGAATCTTACCTTCCATTGGATACAAAATATTCTCATCAATATTAATCAAAAAATTTGGCTTTCTATGCAAAATTATAAGTGGTGTTCTCATAGGTACATTCATCTCAACATTATGAATTTCATCAATATTTAAATGAGATGGGATAGATGGAAAACCTTTGATTGAGGATGGAATAGATGACATACCCTGAGGTTGAGATGGGGATGATGGTGTGCCTCCTTCCTCAAATGTGAGTGATGATGTTCTCTCAAATTGAGATGCGGTAGATGGTGTCCCTCCATATTCACTTGTGGTAGATGGTGTCCCTCCATATTCACTTGTGGTAGATGGTGTCCCTCCATATTCACTTGTGATAGATGTTGTCCCTCCATATTCACTTGTGGTAGATGGTGTCCCTTTGTATTCACTTGCAATAGAGGGTGTGTCTTCAACTACGGTATTCAAATATGTCTTAGTACAATGCTTTCACATTTATTCCCTTTGTGCCACCAATTTCATTTCTCTTTTTGATGGTTGAGGTTCCTCTTCAATTGGCATGTCTTCATCAATCATATCTAATTTCTTCTTCTCATGATTTTCCCTCATCGATGTTGCTTTCTTTGCATTATTAGCTTTGGTGTCTTCCTATGTTGGTTTAATCCTTGTTTGTTTCCTCATCATGACATATAATTTTATTTGTAGCATGATAAAGAGACAAATATTAGTTCCTATAAAGTGAATCCATACAAATAAATGAAATATATGTCATTCAACCCTTCATTCAAAATACTTACAATCATCATGTAGAAGAGTATTTCCAGCATAGAATGTCGATACGAATTTTTGATTGACTGAGAGACAAGACAGTGAGCTCACTAGCTTGTTAATGCGGCAGGATTGAGAAGGTAGTGGGATGTTTGAAACATGCCTCATAGAAATGGGGTTTCATTTTGTGATGTACAGTGAGATATCTGTTAATAATGCGGCAGATTGGACAAGGTAGAGGGCTATTTGAAAAAATGCCTCATAGAAAGGGGGTCTCATAGTATATCATCATGAGATCCCATTTCTATGAGGCATTTTTTTAAACAACCCACTACCTTTTCAATCCTACCGCATTGACAAGCTAGTGAGCTCACTAGCTTGTCAAAGGTCACATGAATTTGTGGATGGAGTGCCTTAAATGAATTTGGTCTTATGGAGTGCCATGATTGCAAGATAGGCACAAAATGGAAGCATGGACAAGGCAAGTGAATTGTTTGGAAAAAATGATTTGGTATACATGTATGAAAAATGTGGTACCATAGACAAGCTAGTGAGCTCACTAGCTTTTCAATGCGATAGGATTGACAAGGTAGTGGGTTGTTTGAAAAAATTCCTTTCATAGAAATGGGGTCTCCCCATTTCTATGAGGAATTTTTTCAAATAGCCCAATACCTTGCCATGAATCCTACTACATTGATAAGCTAGTGAGCTCACTAGATTGTCAAAGGTCACATTAATTTTTGGATGGAATTCCTTAAATAAATGTGGTCTCATGGAATTCCATGATTGAAAGATAGGAAAAAAATGGAAGCATGGATAAGGCATGTGAATTGTTTGACAAAATTTTTTTGGCAAACATGTATGCAAAATGTGGTACCATAGACAAGCTAGTGAGCTCACTATATTTTCAATATAGTAGGATTGAAAAGGTAGTGGTTTGTTTGAAAAAAATCCTCATAGAAAATTTGGGCTCTCATTGTGATATACAATTGACAAGGTAGTAGGCTATTTGAGAAAATTCCTCATAGAAATGGGGTCTCATGGTGATATGCATTTGAATTTTGTACCATAGGCACACAATAGAAGCATTGAAAAAGTAGTGGGTTGTTTGGAAGAATTCCTTATAGAAATCCTATCTCATGGTGGTGTCCAAGGAATAAGAAGTTTATAGGAAAGTGTTGCATCCCATGTACAACATAGAAAGGATATTTGACCACCCTATAGAGGAAGTGGATTGGTCAAATCCAAAGGATTATTATATTGACAATAGAGCTATAAACATGGTGGTTAGATCAATAAGATGGTTAGAAGCACCATACCAAATGTTGGAGCTACACCCTAAGGATCAAGAATAAAAGAAACAAACTAGAGAATATTCAAGAACAAAAGAAACAATACTTGAGAGAATGAAAAAGGATTAGAACACAAAGGAAGAACTTAAAACTCAAGTATGGAAATTAACTTCATACTTACATCACCTAGTTGGCCCTATTGACTTAGATACACCTTTCCCCATGTTGCTAGTAGCCTTGAATAAAGAGACTTGAAAAAATGGATAGAAGGGTTAAAATCCCTTGTAGATAGAGTAATCAAGGAAACATTAAAAATATATCACAAAATTAGTGATGAGTTAAGTTTAGAAATAGAGATGAAAACCCTTTGAAATAGATTCAAAGATCTATTAATGTGGGAGGAGTGTATTCAAATTTTGTAGAGACATGTATAGAATTTTTTGTAGAATAGACAAGGAAATCAACTGTTTGAAAAAATGCACATCACCATGAGACCACATTTCTTTGAGCCATTTTTTCAAAAAATTGATTTCCTTGTCTATGTTGTTTGATTAAATTCTTTGGTAGATAAGTATTGAAACTTTGGTAGCATAGACAAGGCAACCAACTGCTTGGTAGAACTATTTGACAAAATGCCTCAATGAGGTATGTCCTCATGGACTAGAATGATTGCAGGATATACACAAAATGCATTTTTTGAAAAGGCTTTAGAAAATTTCAAGCATATGCAATTTCTATGTGTAAAACCAAATTCCACTACATTTTCCAACATCCCCCATGCCCATACCAAAATGAAAGCTTTGGAAAGGGGTATGCACATCCATAGAAAATGATTGATAAATTATGTATTATATTACATACTTATAACTAGTCTCATACATATGTGTATACAAAATGTGGAAGCATACACAAGATAGGTCAATTTTTTAACAAAATGCCTCAAATAGATGTGGTTTAAAAATGTAATTGGAAAGTGTAAAGAAATGTGTAGTTTAAAATGTGTCAAGAGGGGCTAAGGTTATAATGACAAACAAAAACTTATGAACATGGAATATGCAAAATAACAAAATAAAAGCAATCCAAAATAGAATTAAGAAAAATATAAAGAAAATGTGTAAAGAATTGACATACCTAAAACTAGAGATTCGAACATGGAGGAGTTCTACCTGATTATGTAGCCTCTTTGTTTTCTCAACAACCTCTCAACAATTTGAGTTTTTCATAAAGTTTGTTTCTTTCAATGTTCAATTGTATCACTCTGAATGGAATTGAGACTTTTGAATTGATATGAACAAATTCACCGGAAAACTCTATTCTTCATGCAAAGGTGGTGGAAAGTTCATGGGAAAAGGTGGTGGTAGATTATGAAAATTTGCATGCACTTTCGACAAAGCAGCAAAAAGATCTTTTGCTAGAACAATACACATAAATCAGGAGAATATATAGAATTTGAGCCTGAGACTGTGGGTATATTGACTTTTTCCATTCTTTTAGAGTAAGACAAACTTGTGTTTCCTATAATGTGAGCTTGTTCTTCTATACAAATGTACAGTCTCAACTTCTTCAAAATTTGCTTATTTAAAGTTGATTTTTATAGGTTTCTTTTCTCTCTATATCTCTCTATCCTTAGCCATCCATCCCCCTTATCCATCTAGGTCTCTCACTTATCCCTAAACCCTCAACCCTACACACTATGCCTTAAACCCTAATCTCAACCCTATACTACACAACTTTGATACATCTCCACCAAACCCTAAACCCGAATCTCTCTACTCACTCACTCCCCATCTCCCACTCCTCTCTCACCCCTCTATCTCTTCCCACTCTCTTTCTCTCCCTCTCAAGTCTCTTTCCTCCCACCTCTCTCCCTGGCCAGCATCTCTCTCCCAAGTCTCTCCCTCCTACCCTCCCTCTTAGGTCTCTATCTCACCTCCATCTCTCCCACTCCCCTCTACCCACATAACCAGACACCTCTCTCTCTCTCTCTCCATCTATCTCTCTCCAATTCCCTCTCTCTCTCCATCTCCTCATAGGTCTCCCACCCCCTCTCCCTCTTTCAAGTCTCTTTCTCTCCCAATTCTATCCCTCTTACCCCCTCTCCCTCTCTAAGGTCTCTCACTCTCACTCCCTTTATCTCTCTCCCATCCCTCTATCTCGAAATCCCTCTCCCTCCCACGCCCTCTCCCTCTCTCAAGTCTCTCTCTATCTCACTCCCTCTATCTATCTCCCACCCTTAAACCCTTAAGCCCTCTACCCTAAGACCTAAACCCTCAACCCATACTCCCTAAACCCTTACTCCCTCAACCCTAATCCCTAAACCCTCAACCCTTAATCCCTCAAAGCTAATCCCTCAACCCTCGACCCTTAAACCCTCTACCCTCAAACCTAATCCATCAACCCTTAAACCCTTAAACTCTCTACCCTAATCCCTCAACCCTTAATCCCTCGACCCTAATAACTCAACCCTTAAACCTTTAACCCTCTACCCTCTACCCTCTACCCTTTGCATTAAACCCTCCACCATTAATTCTCAACACTCAACCCTTAATCGCTCAACCCTCAACCCTACAACCCTAAACCCTCAACCCCTACACCCTCTATCGTATACATTAGATCCTCGACCCTAATCCCTCATCCCTATACTATCAAACCTATACCATTAACCCTCAACCTTCAACCCTAAACCCTAAACCCTCAACCCTCAACCCTTAAACCCTAAACCCTCTACCCTCAACCCAATACCCTCTACCCTCAACCCTAATCCCTCAACCCTATACACTCAACCCAATACCCTTAACCCTCAAACCTATAGGTCCTCAACCCTATACCCTTAATTCTCAACCCTCTACCATATACATTAGATCCTCAACACACATAACTCTTTGTACTTCCTCTTCTCTCCTCTCTATCTCACTTCTCCCTCCATCCATCCCGCTCTACCCTAATCCCTCAACCCTATACCCTAAACCCTTAAACCCTTAAACACTCAACCCTAAACCATCAACCCTCAACCCTAAAACCCTTAACCCTTAAACCCTATGTCCTCTACCCTCAAACCAATACCCTAAACCCTGAACCCTAATCCCTGAACCCTATACCCTTGACCCTTAAAATCTCTACCCTAAACCCTCAACCCTCAACCTTTAATCCCTAAACCCTAATCCCTCAACCCTAATCCCTCAACCCTAATCCCTCAACTCTTAACCCTTAAGCCCTAATCCCTCAACCATAAACCCTTCAACCCTAATCCCTCAACCCTTAAACCCTTTATCCCTCAACCCTCTATCCTCTACAATAAATATTAAACATTGAACCCTTAATTCTCAATAATCTATCCTATACATTGGATCCTCAACCATAATCCCTCAACCATATACCCTAAAACACATATACTCTACCCTATATGATCAACCCTCAACCCTAATCCCTTAACCCTAAAACATTAAACCCTAAACCTCATCCCTAAACTCTTAAACCCTTAAAACCTCAACCCTTAAATGCTTAAACCCTCTACGCTATACATTGGAACCTCAACCCTAATCCATCTCTATCAATCCATCTCACCTCTCTCCCTTCCTCTCTCCTACTCTCTCTCTCTCTATCTATCTCTATATTTATCTCCCTCATAATCCCTCTCCATCACTCCCTCTCTCTCCACTCCTCTCTCTCCCTCCTCCTCTCTCCCTGGATCCTAGGGTCTCTCCCACTCCCTCTCTCTCCTAGATCTTGGGTCTCTTAGATTATCTCCCTCTAGGAACCCTACACTTAGGTGGCTCTCTTTTATCCCTCCCAGCCTACTAGATAGTTCAAAATACTCCCTCCAGCCCCCTCTCTCCCAGGGCTCCTCTCTCTCGGGGTCAGCCCTCCACCCTCTCCTCTCAGGTCCTCTCTTTCCTCCTGCTCCTCTCTCCTCCTCCCTGCCTCTCTCCCACTCCCTCTCTCTCCCAATCCCTCTCTCTCCCACTCCCTCTCTCTACCTATCTCTCATGTCTCTCCCTCTCACACCCCTCACACTCTCAAGTATCTACCTCAAGCACCTTACCTACATAACTTTCTCTCTCTCTCTATCCCTCCCACCCTACCTAGCTAAGTCCCTCTGACTCCAACACCTTCTCTCCCACTCCCTCTCTCTTAGGTCTATCCCTTCCACCCCCTCTCCCTCTCTTAGGTCTCTCTCTCACTTCCTCTCCACCTCTCTCTATCTCTCTCTCTTTGGTATCTCCCTCCCTCTCTCCCTCCCACCCTACCTAGACAACTCTCTCTTTCTCTTAAAATTCCCCCTCCCTCTAATGACCTACATACATACATAAATATGAGCAGACATACATACATACAATCATACATACATATGTACATATAATCTTACATACATACATTTACATACATACACTAATACATACATACATACATACATACATACATATATATATACAGATGTACATACATACATATACATACACTAATACACACATACATACATACTATGGAAATGGAAAAAGTATCCCTTCTACTTTTCCTTGCTCATTTGCACCCTCCTTGTAAGCTAGGTTTAATGATACCTTGATTTAGTGTTTTAATGTGTTTAACACATTAACATTAGATCTTGGGCCCTCATGAACTAATGAACATAAATGGTACCTTTCTAAAGTGTTGTGAAGTGTTGTAACACACTTTCACACTTTTCTAAGGTTTTATTAATTAACTAAACCTAATAAACCTCTTTTAAATCAAAATAAACCTTAATCATGCCTTATTTGAGGCGTTGTAAACTGTTGTAACACACTTTCACACTTTCCTAGCATTTTCGTTAATAATTATACCTTTTTATGTTTTAATTGGCCTTATTTTGCATCCAAAATCCTCATTTAATGTATCTATTCGAGGATGATCCTAACACAAATCATTAGCCAATCATAATTCAAGTGTTTTAGGTTGAATGGTCCTAGATTTAGTGATTTGGGACTCATTCTCTACCTTGGGTGAATGAGTACCACCTAGGTTTTTGGGTCTCCAACCTCGTTTCACACCTTTGTAAGAATTTAAAAAAATGGTCTCATAAATTATGCCTAATGGGACCCATTCGTCACCTAGGGAAAATGAGTCCCATTTGGCCCAAAATCAAAATTAATTTAAATTTTTGGTTTGATTTTATCCTCTTAGATTTTATGTTGGCTTGTAGTGTTGTAATTTCAGGAATTCTTGCATAATTAAGTATAAATACAAGGTTCTTTCACTCATTTTTACCCCTAAGCATTCAAGTATTCATCTTTATAGCAAGTTTGAGTTCACAAGAGCATTCAAGGGTAGATTACAAAGCATTTTAGATCATTATTCAAGTGTCAAGCATCATGTCAAGGACTTCATGCATCACGTTTGTTTTGGAGCTAACAATTGTGATGTAGGGTTTTATGATTCAAGCAAGATTCAATATCTACATCCATTGGAGCCATCTCATACATGTTTAAAACACCTTATTACTAGGATTTGGTGATTTGCAACATCTTATTTTTTTCATTCATCAATCTCCATTCCTATTTCATTCTATTTCAAGGTTTGATTACCAAAATAGGGTTTGACCAATGAAAACCCCTATCCACTAACAAAATAAAATTTTTTCTCTCTATTTAGTGTGTAATTTATAGGTTTAGATTGAAGAAACATTGAAGAGAAAGTTTGGAGAAAGTTGTCAAAGTTGTCATCAAGCATTGGAGAACATTGGAGAGCACCTACATGTTGATTTATAGAAAGTTTGATTAGGAAATCAATTAGGAAGCATAGAGAATACCTTGAAGACCAGATTGAGATCATGAAGTTTTAAAAATCCCTAATTGGACTGATTTTCCACTTCTGGCGAATGAGTCCCAGTTTATGTCAAAATTCAAATTTTCATAAATTTGGATTCTCATTTTCCAGATTCATGTTCCCGCATAGAAACCTAGATTTTGGACTAATTCTCCTAGCTTGGAAAATGAGTCCCACTTAGAATTAAAGACATAATTTCCAACATTTCATATCTCCTTATAGTCATCTCCATATTCCCAGGTGCACACAATTCATCTTATAGATTGTTATTCTATTTTATTTGCATTTCTAGGTCATCTAGTTAAAGTTTTCATTGAATTAGGGTTTAGTGTTGTATCTTTCATTTCACTTGTCTTTCCAAGTCTTAACTTGGTGGTGAACCCTTCATTAGTTTACAATCCACCCATAGGATAGCCCTATTGCAAGATTTCTTTCTCCTTTGCATTGAGATCTTTAGGGTTATTCTTGAATGGAATAATTGGAAAGTGGGTGTGCTCTATGTCTGAAGTTGTACGAAAGCCTATAGCCACCATTTTGATGAACCTGCATTTAGAACATCATAATTATATTTTGGAGTGTATCATCATCCTATATTTTTCTTGCATTAACATTGCATAAGGGTTTGCATTAGTTAATTTACATTCTAGGATTTTCAAAATTTGCATTAGTGAAAATTCATATAGCTTGCATTTTTGCATCCTAAATCAATTAAAATCCAACAAAATCTACATTTTCAATTAGTTCACAGAACATGGAACATAAAAAGCATAAAAAGCAATTGAAAATTTTTGAAATTTTTGAAAAAAATCCCTATTGGGACTCATTTTCCACCTTGGGTGAATCAGTCCTAGTGCATATTCTGTACTACATTTTTTGGCTTTTAAATCTATATTTCCATGCTCTTGTTTTTTTTTTATACCTTTATGTTCTATTTTATAGGCTTTTTGTTTCATTCAAATTCATTGCATCTAGTTTAATTAGTCCATCTTATGCATTGCTTAAATTCAAAATTGCATCTAGACCATTTCATAGTTCACTTTAAAATTTGCATCATGGATATGTGCTTTGGTAAGCTTTGGATGTCCTTGAAGTCCTTATTGGATGTGTCAAATTGTTCTTTTAGAAATGGCCCTAATGAAATTGAACTAACTCATGCTCCTTCAAATCCTAATGCATGTCCTCCTTGTGATGTTGACATCATCCGAGAAGATGATTCAACAACAAGAATAAGTTCCTAAATGATTTTCTTAACAACCTTGAATCTAATGCATCCTTTTATCCATCAATGGAACAACCAACAGCCCCTACAATACCACCTCTTGAGATGTTTTGTTATTTACATTGTGAAGTTGAGACAAAAGTTGAACCTAAGTTCCCTACAATAGGTGAACCTAGTTCATCTTTAAGCAAGAAAACACTCAACCATTCTATGTTAACAAAGTAACGGAAACTCCTATCAACCTAGAAGATACATATGGAAAATGCTTTACAATATTGAGTAATAAATGATGTGACATAACAAGTGAACATGAAATTCATCAAATCCTAGAGCAAATACCAATTGAAAATACAAAAGGTTTAGGATATCAAGATCCTCCTCCTAATATGAACATCCCCCTTCCTAAAGAACAACCAATGATTTGTAACAATGATAAGGATTAAAGGATGGTCTTAGGTCCTCTTCCTCCATATTCAATTCAAGGAGTTTGTGAATTTAGCAAGCATAAAAGGCCTTACAAACTCAAGAAACTTCAATTCCCTTATCCACCAACTGACATTGAAAGGAATTTGCAAATACTCCTACATAGAGGATTGATTAAATTACCTCCCATAAGAGAAGACCAAAAACCAAATCCTAAGAACACAAACACATCACACTATTGATACCATAGAATGCTCAAAAATAGTACCAATGAGTGTCACACTTTACAACAAATATTCAAAAGTCTTGATATTATAGAAATAGTCCCTTAAAGCAGGACCCTTTAGTCCCTTGTCATGTAATAGTTGTAGAGTCTCATATTCTCACTATCACATGACCTTTCCCATCACTTACATTGGCTCATTCTTGTATTGTACTCAATGGGGGGTGAGAGGTAGATAGCCTTTTCCTAGTAATGCATTTGGCGTTGTCCCTTTAGTTAGTTTTCTACATTTGGTATACAATGAACATGATTGGGATGTAGATGACTTGCTTTAGATTGACTCACGTGTGCCTTACTAGTCTTTTGTATTAGTTCTTTTTTCTTTTTTTTCTTTTGTGTGATTGCATGTGCATACTGTGATCCTCATGATGTTTTATTTGATGTATCTCTCTCTCTCTCTTTGTGAGATTCCTCTATTTTTACCTTCATTCTTCTCTATGTCATATAGATTTTACCCTTTTTCCTTTTACCTTTTTCATTTGTCCTTTTTTTTCCTTTTAGGGATGATGCAAGGCGTTGAGACATTCATGTCTCTTCCATGTTGATAGAATTTTTTTTCATTTATCTTTTCCTCTTTTCATTTTTCTTATGTTTTCATGTTGGGGATGATGCAAGGCATCGAGATATTCATGCCTCTTCCATGTTCATCCAAAATTATTTTCTTTTTTTTCGCTCTCTTTGTGTCATTCTTCCAATTCTATGTGTATTTGGGGAATGATGATAGTTATTAGCTCTCTAAAAATATTGTAGAAAGAACATACTAACCCTGAATCCCTGGATCACATTTTGGGGGAAACCCCTTCCTTTTTCATGATGTAGATTTACTTGGAAATATATGATTTGGCATAGCGGTATGTGCAGGATCATGATGGGCCAAAAAGTGGCAATATGATGGGTATGTGGCCAACAACCTTTTTTACCCAAAATTTATGGAATGAAAAGGGTTTTTAAAGGATATTCTGAACTTTCCACCAATATAAATTATGCTTTACTTTGAATTTAATAAATAATTATTAATCATGTTCTATTTAAATTACGACTAAAGTCTTAATGGATAGGCTGGTTGAAAAAAATATATAGCTTCCAAATGATATCACATTTTTTGAATTTGAAACATGCATCACATTCTATGCTATGCATACTATAGGATTAAAAAAAAAATTGAATTTCATGGTGCAGGACCAAGTTAAGGTGGTCAAACATACAATTTTATATTTTTTAAAAGTTGTAATAAGAAATTCATAATTAATTATTTACTTGGAAAAAATTACAAAATAGTACTTCACATCGGGACATGAGTCACTCTACTTATATCTAAAATATTATAATAAAATATTATCATTTTATTGTGGTTAGGAGTGGTTAGGCAGGACACCTACTTCTTATTTTTTCCTTGAAATTTAAGTACTACTGCATTGAAATTTCAAATTTTTACCAAATAGATTTTTTTTCTTTTTTAAATAAACCTAGTATTTTAGAAACTACATTCAATTTTTTCTACAAATTCTATTCTTAAATATTTTTTGATTTTTTTTTTTTTATTCAAGGGGTAAGCAGCTTTTTGGAGCTATGAGCCAGGATACAACCATTCAACAATACCACTAGGGGGTTTGAACCTTGGTGGCAAGAACAACAATGCCACCTATAAACCATCACACCATGCCAATACCAGCATTAAATATTTTTGAAATAATATAGATAACTTATTCAAATTTTTACATCAAGTTGCCTAACTCTGATTTTTCTGATTTTTTTGCCACTTAAGGGCTTGTTTTTTCCATGGTGATCTTGCACATACCCATAGGGCTTTCCACCTTGGCTCTCATTTCTTCTTTATTGTTTGCATTTATCATTTTCTACTTTAAAGTAATTTCTCACAATATGGTGTTTAGCAATTTCTTTAAAGTGGGGGCATACATTGGCATTATTCTTTTGCATTATTTTCCTTTTCGTGGTTCATGGTGCCGTCTTTTTCCTTTATGCAATTTTTTTTCACTTTTTGGATGACATTGGGTGTGATGTCCTTCAATAGCATGATCTCTCTTAGCATATTACATTCCTCTTAGTGGCTTGATGTGACACACTACATCCCCTAAGTTGTGAATCTTTTTTTCTTTGATTGGTCCTCTCTTGGAGACATTACATACAATGTTCCCTAAGTTAAGACCTTGCATGAACTAAGAAAGACTCCTTTAAAAATTCCTTATTGTTTCATTTTCATTTTTAGTTATATGGCCACCTTGCATAACATAGCATGCATGCTTGTAGATCCATCTTGTTTGTTCATGAGCTCTAAGCATATGAAGTTTTTCTTGCCTCATGAAGCTCAAAAATCATTGTTGCATGGTACCTTATTAAATTTATTAGGAGGTATAACTTTGGTATGGTTTTATGGGAAGACAAAAAAGGGCATGACTTTCCCTTAGCCACTCACGTGTGTGTGTGAGTGCATACTAGTTGTCAGTGTATGTGTCTCACCTCTTGGACTTCTCACCCAGTGGGCAACCTAAAGTTTTGTTGCCTCAGAGTGAGTATGTATTTTTTAGATAAACAACCTAGATCTAATCCACATCATGATGGAAAAATGGTTGAAGCTTATCTACCCCTATTATTTTTCATTTTGTTTCATTATTTTTCTGTCTTTGGCATTATATTCTTGTGCCTTGTTGTTTCTCTTTATATCATTTTCATGTGTTTTCTTTTCTACCTATGTTGGTTTGCCATGGGATCTTCATCCTAGGGGCTTGTTGACCTGTCTTGATCATCTTTCATCCTATCTTATTAGAATTGGTGCACTTGGACCCCTCTTGATGTTTTTTGGTCTATTTTAATGTGATTTTAAAGAAAGTTCATCCTCTCACTAAATGAGGGCTAAATGTGGCAATGAAAAAAGTATCCCTTCTAATTTTCTTGCTTGTTCAGTTGCTCCCTGTAAGCTAGGCTTAATGGTGCCTTGATTTAGTGTTGTAATGTGTTTAACACATTCACATTAGGTCTTGGGCCCTCGTGAACTAATGAACATAAATGGTACATTGCTAGAGTGTTGTGAAGTGTTGTAACACACTTCCACACTTTTCTAAGGTTTTATTAATTAGCTCAACCTAATAAACATCTTTTTAATCAAAATAAACCTTAATAATGCCTTATTTGAGGTGTTGTAAAGTGTTGTAACAATCTTCCACACTTTTCTAGGGTTGTTATTAGTAATTGGACCTCTTTATTCTTTAATTGACCTTATTTTTATCCACAAGCCTCATTTAATGTATCTTTTTGAGGATGATCCTAACACAAATCATTAGCCAATAATAATTCAAGTATTCCAAGTTGAATGGCCCCAAATTTAGTGATTTGGGACGCATTTGCCACCTTGGGAAAATGAGTCCCACCTAGTTTTTGGATCTTGAACCTAGTTTCACACCTTTCTAAGAATTTTCAAAAATGGTCCCATAAATTATGCCTAATGGGACTCATTCACCACCTTGGGTGAACAATTCCAATTTGGCCCCAAATCAAAACTAATTCAAATTTTTGGTGGTATTTTATCCTCATAGATCTGATGTTGACTTGTAATGTTGTAATTTTAGGAATTATTGCATAATTAATTATAAATATAAGGTTCTTTCACTCATTTTCACCCCCAAGCATTCAAGTATTCATCCTTATAGCAAGTTTGAGTTTACAAGAGAATTCAAGTGTTTACAAGAGAATTCAAGAGCATTCAAGGGTAGATTACCAAGCATTTTAGAGCATTATTCAAGCATCAAGCATCATGTCAAGGAAATCATGCTTCATGTTTCTTTTGGAGCTAACAATTGTGATATAGGGTTTTATGATTCAAGCTAGCATTTCATTCAAGATCTATCACCTTCAAATAATATTCAAGATCTACATCCATTGGATCCATCTCATACATGTTTGTAGCACCTTATTTTTAGGGTTTAGTGAGTTGCAACATCTTATTTTTTTCATTCATCATTTTCCATTCCTATTTCATTCTATTTCAAGGTTTGATTACCAAAACAGGGTTTGACCAAGGAAAACCCCTATCCATTAACAAAACAATATTTTCCCCTCTCTTTAGTGTGTTCTTTGCAAGTTTAGATTGAAGAAACATTGAAGAGAAAGTTTGGAGAAAGTTTTCAAAGTGCCTTAAGTTGTCAAAGTTGTCATCAAGCATTGGAGAACATTGGAGAACACCTACAGGTTGATTTACAAAGAGTTTGATCTAAAAATCAGTTGGGAAGCATACAGAAAAACTTGAAGACCAAATTCAAATCTTGAAGTTTAGGAAATCCCTAACTGGATTTATTTGTCACTTCTAGGGAATGAGTCATAGTTTAGGTCAAAATTTATAGTTTTGCAAATTTGGATACCCATTTGCGAGATTCTTGTTCCTACATAGAAACCCAAATTTTGGACTTATTCACCTAGCTTGGCATATAAGTCCCACTCAAAATTAAAGATAGAATTTCTAACATTTTAGATCTCCTTCTAGTTATCTCTAGATTCCCAAGTTCACACAATTCATCTTGGAGTTTGTTATTCTATTTTACATGCATTTCTAGGTCATCTAGTTGAAGTTTGCATTGAATTAGGGTTTAGTGTTATATCTTGCATTGAATTTGTCTTTCCAATTCTTAATATGGTTTTGAACCCTTCATTAGCTTACAATCATCCCATAGGAAAGCCCTATTACAAGATCTCTTTCTCCTTTTCATTGAGATCTCTAGGGTTATCCTTTAATGGAATAATTGGAAAGTGGGTGTGCTCTATGTCCTAAGCCATATGAAAGCATATATCCACCATTTTCATTGGTTCCACATACAAGAATGCATACATACATGCATACATGTCATAAAAGCA
>VDFB02047230.1:357159621-357200767 GCA_007258455.2 Sequoia sempervirens
GATGGAGCATGTGAAGGTAGTTTGAAAATGGGTCAGTCCCTTTGGCATGCGTTCCTTGATTGGTCACTAAGAGAAAAGCGTCAAATATGAATATCAAGAAGAGGACCTGCCCTTCAATAAGAGTGACCTCCTCCTACAAATGAATCTTGTGCACAAGAAAATCCATTTCTTGATCCACAATGGCCATCCTATATGCGATTCTCTTATAATTCTTCAATATATTGATGAGGCTTGGAATTCTAAATAGTTTTTACCCTCCAAGCAATATGGCCATGCCCTTGCCCACTTTTGGGCTGATTTCATAGATAAGGTAATGAATTTAAGTTATTTAATACATATTCTAGTAGTTGAAGTTTGGGATGGGCTATTTAGAATGTTGTGTTAGCTAATTCATGGGATCATTGTCTAACAAAAATATTTTGTGGTTATAGTTTTATGACTTAGGAGGTCATATAGCAAGGACAAAAGATGAAGCTCAGGAGGTGGTGAAGTGTGACATATTGGAGAGACTTCATTTTTTGGTTGGGCTTAAATTTCACACACCAAGCTTTGACTACTTAAGTGGTGGATGTGGGCCAGCTTAACCTATTTTGTTCCTCTACCAAAATGTGTTTTCCTAAACAATTGTTCTGATAGTTAGCAATTAGTAGTCAGGCTATGGGCCCATTCCTGTCGATCTCCATTCAAGAAATAGTCATTGTTATAGTGTGAATTCAAATAATTTTCTCATGTGTTTGATTGCATAAATTGAGAGCAGATGGAAAAAGGCCCTCACATCTACCTCAATGTTGAGATATTTTCAGGCCTTTCTTGCTTGATGCAAATTGTTTTTGTAGTGCACAGAAGACATAGTTGTCCTCATGATGCAACAAATAGGTGTCCATCTCAATTAGTTTAATTTTATAGCATACTCCCCCCATGCCAAAATGGGAACTTTGGATTAAGGTATGGAAATTCATCAAAGCAGGAAGGAAAGGCAATGATTTTCTAGTAGACATGCTTGAAAAATGAGAAATTATAGACAATGCACATGAAACGTTTGACTAGATGTCTCAAAGAATTTTTTTCTCATTGAATGCTATGCTTACAGGATATGCACAAAATGCGTATGTTGAAAATATTTAGAAACTTCCAACCAAATGTGACTGGTTGTGTAAATCCATACTCTACAACCTTTGCTAGCATCCTCCCAACCTATGTGAAAATGGGAGCTTTGGAACATAGTATGGACATGAACCTTGCAATGGATCTGCCCTAATAGAAATGTATGCAAAATGTGTAAGCTCAAACAAGGCACGTGATTTTTTTGACAAAATGGCTTTGAATTTTTTGAAAAAATGTCAGGATTGCATGATATGTAAAAATTGGAAGCAAAGTCGAGGCACGTGATCTATTTGACAAAATACCTTAAAGAAATATGTTCTCATGGAACGCCCTATTACAGGATATTAACAAAATGGATTGAGGACTTTTTCTTAGGTTCACGAACTGTCAAAACATCCAATGGGCTGTAAAACTCACCAAATTTTTGAGAATATTAAATATTTACAATTTGTTTATCCAACACTATGAATCTAGTCTTAATATCACAAGTAACATCAATCAAAGAAAATACAAGACATTTAGCTTTGAGAGGAAGAGTACTCACACTCACAAGAGAAATTTTTTCAACAATTGCTTCCATTCTATTATGTTCTTATTCCAAATGTAATATTGTCCCATGGGCATGGTAAGTTCCTTGTTACTAATAAGAGTATAGATATTATAAAAAAACATGCAACATATGTCCATGTTGACATTGTGTCAAATAAATCCTTTCATGAGATCCATACCAAGCATTTCTATAATGACACCTAGGATATCACCATCTTGGAAGAAGAATTTTTTTTTAAATCTATCCTTTTTTATCTCCACAAGGATATTATGTTTGATAGTTGTTCCTTTTATTGATATATCTCTATTTATTTTTGGTAGTATGTTATTATTTTTTTGAGTTGAGATATTAGAAATAGTCAATATTAATCTCTACCTGCTAAGATAATATTATAATAACGTATTGTAATAAAGCATCTCCCTACATTTATGTAGTGTGCATGGGAACATTGTTAAATCCACATAATTGGTGGCTTTTGACTATTGTGTCTTATTACTAGTAAATTTTCATATGGTGGTATTTTTTTGCAATATATGTTTTATCCTTTGGGTGGTATATAGTTCAATGACCACCATGATAATTAGAAGGAAAGGGATCCTTTAAAAATATCTCAACTCATGGATAAGAGGTTTCTTTAAACATTCACTTATAATGAAATAGTTGCCTTAAGTTTTTTTAAATTAGTTTTGGGTGACACTAGTTTGGATAATCACGTCACCTACATTATAAGGCTTGCAATGTAAGGGAGGATTTCATTCTAATTGGTATTATCTATCCCTAATGTGTCTTATAGTTTATAGATTATATGCTTTCTATTCCCTATACGTTTCAAGGATATGGAGGTGTTGAAGTTTAAGGAAGTGGTGGTGGTAAATATGGAAGAAATTAATTAGTGATGGTGTTAACAACATCCATTCAGCTACTTTAGGATTTATACAGGTATGAAAAATGAAGAATTGAAGCTAGTTCCTTGCATGTTGCTATTTCTTCATGATTTTTATGTAGATGTAGGGAATGTGTTGACAACTTCCATGGTGATTCATATCCAATTCCATGTAGAGGTCTCTAGAAACTTCACAATTCTAATTTTTTTTGCAAATAACATCCATAGAACTTAACATAGGAAGGATTTATTTCTTGAAGTAGGTTCTCATCACTTGATCCCATACTTGGTAGTGTCTTGACAGTTGTAAAGTAGAAACCTAATGCAATTGAGGTTAAATACCTAGTGGATTGTAATGTGGTAGAGAATTAAAGATTTTGGCATTAGGAAGTTTTGTTGATTCCCTTTCTCTTTATGGTGTTTTTAATTATGGTTGTGTTGTTTGTATGGAGTGGCATTTATAATTTGATATATATATTCATTATTTTTTGGTTTAAATGTTTGTAATGGTAGTTTAATATTTCTTCATATATTTTGTATAGGTGTTTTACACCTAACTATTATGGAAATTTATTATGTTATGTATGTAATTTTTATATTATTCTTTTATTGGGAAAAGGAGCTAATAAATCCCCAATGGATTAATCGAGAGAAATATAGCATTAAAAAAAGAAATCCAATCCTACCCTTTATTTATAGTTACAAAAATTGAGATAAATGAGCAGTTAGGGAGAATTAAGACTATGCCATAGAAAAATGGCCCCTTGTCATTTTCATGGCCTTTTAGGTCTTTTTTCATGGTTTTTGATATATTTTGCTCTGATTTTATGTTGTAACATGGCTTGAACATGCATATTTAGGTACTAAAATTCAAATAATGATGTCTTGTGAAAGTGTTGTGAAGTTTTGTAAGACATTTCCACATTCTTCTAGGCTCTATTTATTACAATTCACCTAAAAAAACCTTTTTATTCATCAACAAGTCCTATTTTTAAGTGTTGTAAAGTCTTGTAATAAGATTTCACACTTTTATAGGCACATCATCACTATTTATCCCATTCTCATGCTTTATTTGACCCCTTTATGCCCTCACATATCCTATTTAAGTGTATTTTTCAATATTATCTAGATAAATAACATTAAATACAATATATTTCCTGACACAAATTTTCAAGTCCTAGGTGGGACCCATTCGCCTTGGGTGGCGAATGAGTTCCCCTTTGGCCCCAAATTCAAAATTTTAAATTTTCCCTTTCGGTTTTTTATTCAAATACACTTGATGTCAACCTATGATGAGGTATGAATGGTTACTAAGGCACAAGTTAGTATAAATAAATTATTTTCACCTCATTTTACATCTCCTCACTCTAGCATTCAATCACACATTACATTCAAGCATTCAAGTATCTTACAATATCTTTTCAAGCATTATTGAAGCACTTTGAAGTAGCCATTGACATTACTTCAGGCTTCCATCATCAAGGGTTTGGTAAGTTGACAACATTTGTACGTTATTAGTTTATCTTTCCTTTTCATTTCATTATTTTATTAAGGGTTTGATTACCAAAAGTGGGGTTTGACTAAGGAAAACCCCTATTGGCTAACCCTCAACCATGTTTCCCCTTTGCATGTGTGTTTGTAGACTTAGGTATGCAGATTTAACAAGATTTTTGGTGTTGAATATTGGTTTTCAATTCAACTAGGTGCTTCAAGTCAACTCAAGTCTATTTCAAGCTTACAGAAAGTTTTATGTCTGTTTTCTATAGAATTGACTTCAACAACCTAACAAGCTGTGATTTCTAGATCTGGTGCTATAGAGTTGTCTCCTGATTTTCTAGAAGTTTGGGAGAGGACTAATGCACCATCAGTGGCTAACGAATCCCACCTTAGAACTAAAAATCTGAATTTTGTCAAATTCTAGATCCTGACAAACAAAAACCTACTTCCGATAATTTTTCACTAGGAGGAGGACTGATTCACCACCCTGAACGAATGAGTCCAACTGTGAAAAATTAGTAATTTCAACCAGCATCCAGAACACTCTAGATTCATCACAATTCTTCCAAGTGCAATTAGATTCATCCCTTTCCTTTTTGTTCTATATACTTCATCCATTTAGTTCATTGTTGTAATACATAATGTGTTTTCAAACATAGCTTAATATTCACTTTTGCATACATATTCATTCATTTAGATTAGTCAATTACATTTATTTTACTTCATCTAGCTTATACAACAACACACATATCATAATTTGAATGAACTCATTAGCATTTTTTCTCCTATCTTTCTCCTTTTAGGTGAAAAACCCTAGAAGAGTTAGAAAAGTCATAGGAGGCCAAAAATCAACGGTTCATTTTGGTGAACCTACAATTTGAACACTTTATATTTTTTATTTCATTTTCATATTGAATTTGCATTAGAATTCAATTAGGACATTGTTTTTTTTTTTTTTTGCATTTTAGGCCTCTTCATCTTGCATTAGTGAAAAATTCATTTAGATTTCTTTTTTTCATTGCACCTCATTGAAAAAACAAAAAATTTGTATTTTGCATCATTGTTTACATTCTGTAGGAGATTAAAATCATCTTAATTTTTTTTTAAATATAAAATAAATTTCATACTAGGACTCATTCGCCACCCAGGGCGAATCAGTCCCTCTGCACCTTTTAAACAATATTTCTGGCATTTTTTTGGCATTTTTTTGTATTTCTATTTTTTATGGTTAGATCTCTGCTACAGTTAGTAGCATTTCTATTATTTTCATTTCATACATATTAGATCCCCTTGAATTTGCATTCACCTCCTTTGTGGTACTTGTATGAGTGTTTTGTGCCCTTTTGATAATACTTTAGTGAGAAGAAGTTCTAGACTCATGGCTTCCCATGATAGCACTTTCATTGTGGACCTTGGGATCTCATGAGCTCCTACTCTTAGTATGAACAATGGTGCATTAGGCACTAAAAATACCACTTCTATACCTTCACCTTTCCATCCAATGCATGTCGACACCCAAAACAATTCCCTCCTACAAGAAAAGGTCATTAATATTCATGAGTATTTTGCACATTTACAACAAGACTTGTCACTTGAAAACATTTCTACCACTGCCATACCTATTATTGAAAACCTTCATTGTTTAATTGAAAGTGATGATGGCTTACAAGTGATGAAGAAAATTGTTGAGATTTACACTAAACATGCTTCTTCTAATGTCCAATCCACAAAAAAAATTGTAAGCCAAGGAAGACCTCAAGTTCCTCCCCCTTCAACCATTGCATCTATACCAACTTATACCAATCTACAAGTTCACACAACTATGCCTCATATTAGTTATGTGGCTCCTTCTTTCACAATTCCACCTAGCATTCCTACTTCTCTTGTTGCATCGCAATTCCCTTCTACCACCTTCACACCCCATAGTATTTGTTTCACTTCACCTGACATCACCCACACTCCATCACCCTTTTCCACAGGTCCACCTCAATCCACATATCCTGATCCCCTTCTTACACAACTCCTCACCACCATTTCATCCATGCAACATCAAATTTCCACCATTAGCCAAGGTCGAATTCTCCACCCACTTATCATGTTTGTAGCAGCCCCTTTTCATTAGAAATATTATATATCTCGATGCCACAAGGGATATAAATCCCTCAGTTTGAGAAATATGGAGGAAAAGGAAACCCTATCAACCATGTTAATGCTTATACAACTTTATGTAGTGATTTTGTCCTTGATGATAAACTTTTAGCCAAACTATTTCCAAGGACTTTGAAAGACACCGCCCTATAATGGTTTTCCAACTTGCCTAATCATTCCATCTGCTCTTTCAATGAATTGGTGGATTCTTTCATAAGTCACTTTCAAGTGCACATGACACCTAAAAGACAATGCTTGACCTCATGTGATGTAGACAAAACATAGATAAAAAATTAACAGATTTTATCTCTCGCTATCAATCCTTGTATGCTCAAATTGATGTCAAGATTCCTGATGCACGTCTGCAAAAGATTTTTATCAAAAACTTGACCATAAACCTTCAGGATAAATTAACTATGATGAAATTTCATTTGTTTATGCATTTATGTACAACCTTGTGTGAATACCATAACTCAATTTCAAGTCATGATTCAAAATTCACTTTTAACTGAGCTGACAAACCTGAACATAGACATCAAAACCAAAATACACAACAAAAAATTTGTAAACCAAATAGAGGCTTTTTATAGTTCAATCTACCTCCACCTTCACAACTACAACCAACCCAACCAGTTCCAAATCCAATGGCAGTTGTTAAATCAATGGTTCCTTACACCCATGGGGATCCGAATATATAATTTACACCTTTACCCAATTCCCTCCATAACACAATGAACCAATTAATTCAAAAATACATGCTTACTTTACCACCCATTAGACCACTTGACCAAAATCAGCCATTACCACCCACCTTCAAACCTAATGCTTATTGTCATTTTCATTGCCAAAATGCACATGATACTGAACATTACAAGCGTCTAAGACATTTAGTTCAAGACCTTGTTGATTCAGGCCATTTATCCATTATGGGTGTTAATGATCAAGGAAATAAGTCCATTGCACCCCCTAACTAGAACTTACAAGTCTTCACAAATCCTATGCCTAAACACACTACTTCATTTATCAAGGCTAGTTAATCTTCACACACTGGTGTAATGCTTGTTGATACAAACAATGAATGACATAATATACCTCCACCTATTACTAAAGAAAGTCCTATTGATAACCTTGTGGCTATGATAGAAATTATCCCTTGTAAGGGAAAAACCACTAAATCTCTTGATATCACATTTTCTGCTAAAGACATACTACCCAAACTTCTTGATGGTCCTCTCAACATCACTGGAAAAATCTATGATAATCTCGCTAATGGGATATTAATAGATCCTACTTGTGGCAAGAATGTGATCAGAGTGGAGTTTCTAGTATTACATGAGCTATATCAAGATAATTATAATAAATGAACTAAATGGATTAAAATAGATACTAGTTTTCCATACCCTACAATCAAATCGATCATACTCCCCTTACAGATAGGACCTAAATCTTTGAAGGTCACATTTTCAATTATCCCCCAATCTGACCAATTTCATTTGTAAATAGGCCACCATTGGCTTCACTCAATGAAAGTGATCCCCTCAGTCATTCATAAGTGTTTGAAGTTTCCACATGGAGATGAGGTATTAATTGTACATCATAGTGGCTTTAATCCCTTATCATACAAAGGTAATTTTTCATTAGAAGCCTTTTGGCCTACACCCATGGAACCCATCACCCCCCGAAAGTATTTCTTTGTCATCACCTATCAAAAGTTTAAAGCCAAAAAGATAGCTGAATTTTCTCTCCATAACTCATCCACATCCACTTCCATCCCTCCTATCATAGATGAAACTATGATTCAACTTGAGTCTTACATTGAACAAACCATATAGCCTCCTCAACGACCACCTCTTGACACTTCCCAGCCATCATTCAAGTGACCATAGGACAATGAAACACCTCCTGTGCGACCTCCTCATATTAAACAAGTGTATAAAGCAAAAGAGAAGGTGGTTGACCCATCCTCCTTAGATTCTTTTGTTCCTCCCCCTTTGGAAGTCGAAGAACCGATGATGAATCAATCCACTCTTACACCTCAAAAAATCCAAAACAAAATTAACCGAAACCATGGTGCTAGGGAACATAGGCATCGTCCTCATCTCCTTACTCATCAATCTCACATGAACAACAATAAAGAAAATCAACCTCCCCCTTTGACAGAAGTAATACATGACCACCCTCCTTCTCCTAACCTACCACAAGAAATTCTTGTACAACAATCACCACAACCATAGCTAAATTGATACATCGATCCCTATAAATCACCCTTCATCCTTCTATTTTCATTAATCTTGATGAAGATGATGATGATGGGATTATAGAAAAAATAGATGAGGAAGTGCATAACAATTTAAACTCTTTTTTCTCATCTACAATGAGTTTACAAGATAAATCCTCTCCACCTCATGAAGAACCTAGTACCACTCCTCTTTTGGCACTTGCAATTCTTCCTTTGGACATTCAACTACCCTCATATTACACTGAACATGATTGGGAAGTAGATGACTTGTTAGATGGTTGACTTGCATTCACCTAGCTAGCCTTTTTTACATTTCTCTCCTTTTATTTGCATTTCTATGTGTGTATTTTGTTTCCCAGTATTGTGTGTTTGATATTTCCTCTTTTTGTCTACTTCTTCTATTTGTCTCTCCATTCTTCTATGTGTCATACGTCATTTCTTTTTTTTCTTTTTTTTTTTCTTTTGTGGATCACACAAAGCATGGAGACACCCTATGTCCCTTCCATGTTGACCCAAAAGGTCCTTTTCTTTTATTTTCTTTTATTTTGTATTTCCTTTTGGGGATGACGTAAAGTGTAGAGATGTCCTATGTCTCTTCCATGTTGACCCAAAAGGTCCTTTATTTTGTTTTGTGTTCTCCTTTTGGGGATGACACAAAGTGTTGTGATGCCCTATGTCTCTTCCATGTTGACCCAAAAGGTACTTTTCTTTTGTTTTCTTTTGTTTTGTCTTTTCCTTTTGGGGGATGATGAAAAGCATTGAGACCACAATGTCTCTTCCATATTGACCCAAAATGAACTTTCCTTTTTCTATTATTTTCACTCTCTTTGTGTCATTCTTCAAGTTCTATGTCCCTTGGGGAATGATGATAGTTCTGAGCTCTATCATAAGGAACATTGTAGCAATGAACATACTAACCCAAAATCCATAGATCCCTTATGTGTTTGGTGTGCTTTCTTTTCTAGGAGGAACTACCTTTCTTTTTCTTTTCATTCTCCTTGACATGACATAGCCTAACTTCAGAACATACGACTTGGAATAGGGCTTTCCAAGTTGGCTCTCATGTCTTGTTTTCTTTTCTCTTTTTCTTTCCTTCACTACTTTAAATTCATTTCTCACAGAATGATGTGTAGCAATTCCTTTAAAGTGGGGGGCATACATTACCATAATTCATTGCATTCTTGGTTCCTAGTGTAGCATTGTCATTTACATGATGCGTCTGTCACTTTGTGAATGGCATTGGGTGTGATGTCCTTCATAATTGTGATCTATCTTAGCATATTACATTCCTCTTGGTGGCTTGATGTGATGCACTACATCCCCTAGGTTCTGAATATACTATTCTTTGCTTGGTCCTCTCTTGGAGACATTAGACATAATGTTGCCTAAGTGATTGACCTTGCATAAACTGAACTAGACTACTTTGAACATCCTTTACATTTTTACATTTTACACCTTTTTCCACCTTGCATAATGCAACTTGCATGACTGTGGTACCTTTATTTTTGTTCATAGTATTTGTTTCCTTGTGGTTCATGTTGCCAATAGATTTGCACCATGTTGAATGTAATATTCAACAACCTACTGAAACATGGAAACCTCCTTCAGATGTGGGTGATCTAAGCGAAGAAGGAATCTCCAGAGCGAGTTGGTTCTCCAAATGATTGATCCTATTCTAAATAACTTCTGGAAAAGGGATAGAAAGATGGACTAAAACAAAACCTGAATCTAACTGATGATTAATTTAAAGTTTATGAAATTCAAACATTGATGCTCACAACATCCTTTCTATCACAATGAATCTCACAATCCCACTGGCACATACTTCCATCAGTATTTTGCATGAAGATTCCTAAATGAAATACAATAGGCAACCTAAAACTATGCAATTCTGAAACACAACTTACAACAACAAGAAATAAAAGGATTTTGATTTGAACCATAGAGACATCAAATTGCTGAGACAGAAATGAGAAGGAGAATACTTGCTGCTTTATTAAAACTGAAAGAGTGAATAATTCTGAACTAAGTACAAGAAGTCCACAAACTCAAGAATGTCTATGAGTAGGAACTGAAATCTCAATTGAGAGAGAGGAAAAAGACTAAATCTTTTCAAAGATATCACTCTCCAGAAACCCTAATCCAAGCTCACAAAGAAGCTCAAGAAAAAAAGCTTCAAATTGTCTCAAAAAATGCATAAAAGTAGAAAAAAGCATACTGCTTTTATGATCAAACTATCAAGCCTCTAAAAATAGGTTGAATCTACTTTAAAAGCCCAAAAAACACCTTATCCCTCCAAGATAAGACTCAAATTCGACCAAGAGGAAAATTCAACAATGAATTTGATAAAAAATAGCAAGAAATCATAAAACAATTTATAAAAGATTGATGTACGATTCTGCTTTACAGGATTGCAGATTTTACAATTTGCCTATTTTTTGGAATTAAAGATTATAAAATCTTTTGCAAAAAGAAAACGCCTTATTTCTCCATTACAATGCTTTGATTTTCTCAAAAAATCATAAAAATATTAATATATATCATTATCCTCTCATCAATCTCCAATTGATTTCTCTAAAATAAATTAAAACAAAAAACTCTAAGGAGATAATAATTAAAATCACCCCTAGGTCATAACCTATTCAGCATTTATATTCTCATTGTTTTCACTAAAACACCTAAAATAGGGTTTCAAGACTTCAATTCACTAAGGCACAAAAAATAAGTCTTAAGACTTAAAATGTCAACCTAACATACAAATTTCGGCCTCCCTCAAATATCAAACTTCGGACTTTGATTAAATTATAATGCAAGGATTACCCATTCAAATTTACCCATGTGCCTTGACCGAATAATCCAGATAATGATAAGGTTGGCTCAAATTAGGGCATGAGAAAAAGATGCCAAGCCCTAATAATGATTCATTTTGCAAATGATCATTCCTGAAAAAAATGAGCTTTGCCTGAGAGCATGCTGCCATGATCGAGCTCAAACTGGAACTTGTGTGCCTTGAGAACTTCATCATGCTCTTCAATAGTCAAGCTCCTTCAATGGGTAAGCTTAGTTTTTTAGTATCAAAGTTCTTTTATTCCATTCTAAAGCAAGAACAATCACCATGGCTGCAGCCTGCTCACTTTTCTAACTTTCTTTTTAACCTTTATGTGACTTCGCCTTGCTTGGCCATCCTATTGTGAGCTCAAGGTTCATTTGAAAGCTCTATGAGAGAGAGAGCTCGCAGGTTATTGCTTTTGCTTCTGTTCACAAGGTAATCTATTCACTCATAGCTTCTATGGCTTCACATTTTCATTCACTCTGGCCTTATGGCCACATCTAACACAACCTCTAATACATTTCTTTGTATCTTCTATGCTTATTTTAAAGACTACGAACCTCGAGCTTGAGCTCTTTGTATTTGTCTTTGTGTTCTTTTCCTTCACTGGCCGCCCATGCGAGCTCGAGCTAGATTCTTGCTTGGAGTTTTGAGACTTCAATATGGGTCTGGTTGCGGCTATACATTCTCCTATAGACTTGAAGTGGTGAGTTACATTTGAAAATATATACTCTCTTCTTTAGAATGCTTGACCACCTTCACTTAAGATTCTATGGCCATGTACAAACCGCCATATATCTATTGTAGAAAGCATTATTAGAGACTTTGGGCTCGACCCAAAATAGGAAATCCACTTTCTTGTGTATTTGAAGACATATTTGCATATGGGTATTTGAAATTTCTAAAGAAAATATATCTATTCTATGATTTATCCTATGGCGCTCGAACACCATCATTTTGCATGAGCTCTTGTTATTTCCCTAACAAAATTTCACATGGCATTTCTTGTGAATTGAAACTTCATGTTTTTTATATATTCTGAAGCTTGACCCAATAAAATTCGATCATATACCTATTACTTCACATAAAATCCTCATTTGGGTTAATAGAACAAATTGTTTTGTTGTTGTGATCAAAATACCCACATGGATGGCTAGAAATGGTGAAAATCTATATATTTACTTGAAACCCCAGCATAGGTACTTGTTTGTTGTATCATTTACCTTTAGAATAAAAACCCCTGTGAGAGTAACAAAATCTATGTGTTTATCTGTATTTAATTTATGGGCTCAACCCCACTCTTGTTTTTGCATCTTCAATAATTGTGTAAAAACTGAGCTTCACCATCATTTGAATTCCTTACTTTTAGCATGCTTTTGTATTTGTCTCTTCATGAAGAAAATGGACCACAGATTCATGAAATTCTGGAAATGTGTCCTTTTTTTGAATTACAACCATATGAGTTCATGTTGTTTCCTTTTTCACTTAGAATTTACTTTTGGCTGAATTTGTAGATTACTTATTCAATGCATAATCTACTCATTCTGAAAATGACTTTTATGTATTTCAATCCTTGTCAAGACTGAGCACCTTTGTCTGTTCGATACTTGTAATTCCTTACAGATGTACCTGGATGTTGGAATGAGTCTCCCAAGTGGTGTATTCTAATTGAGATATGAAAAGTCTCTGAATATATTACTACCCCATGTTGTTTTCCTTGCACACAAAAACTTTGGGACTCCTTCACTTTACCATATAGCAACATTTTCTTTATGTTCTTGGACTTTATGTAGAGGCTTTAAAATGAAAAATCGTAATATTATAGACTACATCGTACCTGATTTCCTCAATGCATAATTAACACCTCTGAGACACCTTTGTTATGCTTGATCTTTCCTCGTCATTCTAGAATGATCATTACATATTGCATATCCCCTAATGCTACATTGTATCATCAGTCAAACTGGAACTGATCATTCCTTTATTATTTGAGTGCATTGACTGTCTTTCACCTTATTAGGCTTCAACCTGGCACTCTTCATGCATTTTTATGTTCCACTTAACAACCTGTTCTTTAAATCTACTCTCTTCCATGATTAAAACATAACTCTTCATTAAGGCATAATGTATGCTTGTTCACTATCCTTGACTGTGAAAAGAATACTGATGAACTAAACCTTGTATAACATATATGATCATGATGAACAAATAACACAGAACTATACAACAATGTTTGATATAAATGTACTCAGCCGAATTATTTGAGTGAGTTAAACTCATTGTTCACCTGTAGCTTTTAGAAAAAATCTTCCTGATTGTTATGAATGCACAATTGGTTTAATAGCTCAAAAAATAGCTATGTTTAACTCTTTCAGTTGTATATCATTTCTTTGATGAATATGATGATGTAATCTCTAAATAAGCCCATTTATAATGCGTAGGGCAGCATGCCGAGCTCTACCCTTGTGGGAGCTCATTTTTCTCCACATGCTTGGTCTTCGAATAATGATCAGCTTCATGACTTTACCTATACCTACACAAGGAAACAAACAATGTTAGAATAAAAAATAGAATATGATGATCATGATATTTCTCCTTCAGCTAATTTCCTCTGCACCTCTTTGATTTTTTCAATGTATGATTAATAGTAGGCTACACTATTGTGGGTGACTCATATAGGTTTCTTCATAATTGGAACCTTTGACATCTCCCTCTTTTCTCTTACAGGTCAATGGAGCTCGAGCAGACAAAGGCACACCATCCATCATTGACCATCAACCAAAATAGGTAATGATGATTATGTCATTACTTATATGATTTATCTTTCGCATCTTCAATAGTGTAGTGTGTTTTAGTGATACATTGTGACAGTCACATCCAAGGCTTGTGTGAATATTTGATATCATCTCTTTCACTTTTCATTTGAAAAAAAAAATGCATTTAAATGCAATGTTGTAATACATTCTGATTCTTGCAATCAAATGAACTTATGTAAATATGAATTTCTTTTCAGAAATAAATGAAAGCACTTGAATGCTTTGTTATTTATGTAACGCCGTAACCCCAAAGGAACTAATAATAACGGAACAATTTTTTTTTTAAAAGAACATAATAACTTACTTAAGTATTCCAATATAACAATGTATTAAGTTACACGACTAATTCCATTGGGGTACACGAGGTGACATTACTATTCTAACCCATAACCAAGACAATAGAATAAACCATAAATTAAACAATTATGTAACACCATTTATTCACATTTCATCATTTAAAATATCTATTAAACAATAACCATATTCATAACATATGTACATATGACAACAAAAGATACTATAAAGATATGAAGCATTTATATTACCACAGATATAACACAACTTAACACAACTATTACAAATGATCGTTCCTGAATAAATACATGGCCTGAATATACATTACATCCAAATGATAGGAGAATACAATTACCTGAAAATACATCTCAATAACCACATATACAATTTACAACAAGGTCATCCCAACACACGTGGGAGACAATACATCAATGAATACATTACATATGAAGTATAACATACATCTGGTACAAAGAATTACTGGATCATCAACATCCTCCAAAACCCTACAATAAAAGATACATCTGCAATAGAAAGGGAACCCAATGGGGTGCGAAGCACGTTCCACCCAACCACCCCCGTGCTGAGAGTAGACAAGGAAGGGTCCCCGACCAAGCATGCCTAACAATAACAAAGACTAACTCCAAATAGACAACTTAACATCAAAGACCACTTAGAAACTCAACAACGACAAATCCAAAGGCACAACAACAAACCACTTCAGAACATAACAACAAGTCATAATCACAACATCAATGAAACTCAAGACATAATATCAAAGACTATTTCCAACAATAACCAAAGAGAAATCAATAAATCACTTAACCACTACAGACACAATATCACTTAACAACTACAATCACAAAGTCACTTAACAACTACAAACACAATATCACTTAACACGAGGTTACAATGCTTCCAGAGAACAAAGATCATGAACATCGTACAATAACTGATTAACTGTCGACATAGGAAGAGTGTCATGCATAAATTGCCATGAGTTACCCTGGCTCAACCTTCCTAGGCTACCGGACCCCCATCCTGGGTTACCCCGGCTTGCCTCTACCCACGGCCGGACCCTCACGCAAAACTATGTGTCCCATCTCATCTCGAGCCTTATCATTCACTTGCTTCACGAGAGAGACATTCTTTATCTTTATTAGTGTGAAAGATCCCCATTAATTCTTTTAGATTATCACTTAGTTAAACTCTAGGTGAGTTACCCTGGCCCCTTTGTGTGCCGGACCCCCACAAAGAGCCACTCTCCTATCGACAACACACAAGGTACAATACCACAATAAGGTAACTAGACAACATAACCTCTCCAATCCAAGGAGGAAACAAAATAAGGAAACTCACTCCGAACACTGGAGGAAACCAAATACGAAAACACACTCCTTCCAAAGGAGGTACAAATCTCATTACCCTCTCCTATTTCCCAGGAGGCACAAATCCCCATTCGTGGAAACCGGGTACAACATCATAGTACAACTCTACACCATTCCCAAGGTGATTCACAAATTGAACCTCTACACAAAACATCCCACTCTAGAGAACTTCTCTGGAAGACTTACATAGACCCTTAACCCCATTTGCCCGACATGGAGAATAAAAGAAACATGATAGAAAAGCATTCCATCTCTGGAAGCCCTTAACAATAACTTAAACTCTTACGAAAGGTAAGGTAAACCTAGGGTTTTCCCATACGACACAATTAAACAATGAAGAGAGTACCACAACAGACTTAACGAATAACCTCAAGAAAACAATTACTTAAAAACAACTCCATAAAGAAATATTTCCAAACTCAATAATTTCATCAAACAAATAAATCAACAATTCGAGATTATTCGATTCAAAACAAAACACATCGTTTAATTCAAATTCGCACAATTACACTATAACATCATATCTTTTAATTTTAACTATTCGATTTAATTATAATCACATAGTTTATTCCAATTTCCTCAATTAAACTACATATTATCATAACAATTAATTTATTTCGATCTTGACAGCTAAACTATACTCCTATAAACTTAAAATTAACCAATCAATTTAATTATAGTTACAAAACTTTATTCCCAATTTCTAATTAAACTATGATATAATAACTTGTAAGAATTATCATATTAAAATGTAATCACAATATATAAAATCTCTTATATATATATATTTATATACAAAATAAAATAAATAAATAAAAGCTATATTTTAAAATCATTCTATAAAATTAACATTTATATCATATATATATATATATATATATATTTTAAAATATAATTTTAAATATATCCAAAACTCCATATATATATATCGAATAAACACATATTAATAAAAAACGAATTGATACTATTAAAAATTTGCAATAAAATAAAAACGAATTAAACAAAAATAAAATAAACATTCATAAAATAAATAAGAAACGAATTTTATTTTACCAAAATCGAATGACAACAAAAAAAAACTAAAAAATTAAACTACTCCCACGGGCCCCCACACAGCAGTGTTGTGTACCTCCCAAAGGAGGTACTGTGTACCTCCCAAGGGAGGCCACAGTCCCATGACTGCGCAGTGCCTTGGGGTCGGGGCTGGTATGGCTACCGCCGTCCACTCCCCTTCCCCAAATTTACAATACTTTCATTTATAAATTTTGTTTTATAATTTTATTTTTATATATTTTATTCTAATTTTCATTTAAATTTTCAATGCACTTTTAATTTTATTTTTCTCATATATATATAATTCGTACTAAAAAAATGACCTCGAACCTATCAAATTCATAAATATTCTGAACATAAAAATCCGTAAAACATATATATATAATTTATTATTTTCCAGAATGAAATTAACCCAATACCCAGATTTAAAATATATACATATATTTATTTTATTCAATATTCTTAAATACAAACTATATATAATTTTTTTTTTATTCTTTTCATATAACTGAAATCACATAGTACTCAAGACTTATATATATACATCTAAATAACTCAATTAGAAAATAACATATGTATTTTTAATTTTATATAATCTATATATATATATATATATAACCAGAAATTCAGAACAACAATCAAATAATAGATTTTCAAAAACTAAGTTTCATCAAGAAGAATTTTTTTGAAGGTACTACTATAATTTCCTACAAAGGGTTCGAGAGTTTAACACAATCAAGTTTTCTATTCACAGTCATTTTCAAAAGAAAATAGAGGAATAGTTTTCTCAAACTCAACAAACTAGATTATTTTTACACAACAATAAAATAACAGTAAATTTACAAAATGAAACCTGGAGTCCTTTGTTTGAAGAAGAATCCTTTCAGAGCTTCTTCCTAATCCTTTTCTCAGAACTTTCTTTTCTTTTAGATCCAAAACAACAGAGCCAAAACTATGTGTGAATAATTCCCCATAAAAATAATAAATCACAATTAAAATCAATAAATCTTTTTCCCTTTCTTTTTCAAAAAGCCTCTTTCCTTATTGGTCCTTTTTCAGCTTTTAAAAGCTCACATTTATCTAAAATTTTAATTGAAATAATTTATTTAAATTTAGATATTATCTTCACATAATTTCCTAATTTAATATTAATAAAAATAATAATATTTAATTACTCTCAACAATATTAATTTAATTATAATTATTTGCACTTTTAATTAATTAAATCACTTTTAATTTATTATTTATTTAATTTTAACATTTTTCTAACTCTCAATTAAATCAAATAACATGCAACATTAATTAATTATTTTATGCAATACGATTAATTAATTAAACACTAACCAAGAATAAAATAAATACTCAACAAGTAAAACTACATACAAGACAAAGACAAAACTTCAGTCATAACACAATGACTCACAACAGACGACGGACTTGGGACGGGGACACTTCCAAACCTACTCCCTTTTTCAACATTTTACCCATTGGGTTAATTTATTGCTCAGTCTCAAGTAGGTGGAATCAAGACTTATTCCCGAATCCTCGCATCCAAATAAACGCTGGCAGCACATGTATATATATATATATATAATCAAACATCCTATCATGGAGGAATTGCAGTGTAGCAGGGCACTCGTGAACGAGTGATGCTACACTGTCCTCTCACCTAATCTATTCTAACAATTATAATATCAATGACGAGCTAACATTTCTAACCAAATTGATCATAAGATAACATGATATTTAACTACTGCATCATAACTAATTATTAAACCATTGCATTATAAAATAATACTGAATTCAAATAACATGATCACCATAGAATCATCACATCGACATATAAAACATTAATGAACAACTATTTGAATAAACAATAATCCAATCAACACACAGAGTATCATAATTCATACTAATAATGTCATATCAAATGCTCATGTCCACTAAAGGAATAACACATCATCAAACTTCAAACCAACCAAATCAAACCATAATAGTATCATCATAGAATCAACGTATCAAGTTAAAGCATAGAAATTAATAAGTCTAAACAGTATGAGGGGTATTACAATTTATATGCTCAATTTTGCACTTCATTTAATTCGGGATATCTCGAATTGGAATATCTGAATAGCACTCTGAGATTCTATTTTTTTTCTTTTAAATGCATAATTGTCACTCAATGCATAATGATAAAAATGTAAACAACACTCAAACATAATCTTCAATTCCACCTTAAGATACAACAACGTTCAGCCAACTCTACCAATTGAGCTGTGGTGAAAAATTGGTAACAGTTCCTTGCTAAAGTTATCAGCATGTGTAACTTTAATATGGTTGAGTGGGAAGCCCACCTAGTGGAATGAATTTTCCCCATATCCACCTTTGTATTTGTGAGTGCATACCAACTAGCATATGTATCTTACCTTTTTGGGCTTTCTCACCCTATGGAAAACTAGTTATGTGGCCCCAAAGTGAGTACATTTGGGCCTTCTCACCCAGTGGACCACTATGTGTTTTATCGCCCCAAAGTGATTACACATTCTCTTTTTCAAACAATTAGCCTAAATCTAATCCACAACTAGTTGGATTGTCGATCGATGCTTCATCCAATTCATTTCAAAACTTGTGTGTTTCTTTGTTCTAATGCTTAGTTTTCCATGGGATATTCATCCTAGGGGCTTGATCATCCCTCTTGATCATTGTCATTCCATCATTCTAACATATGTACATTTGAACCCTCCTCTCGATGTTCATGCCTACTTTAGTGTGAGTTTGAAGCAACTTCATCCTCTCACTAAAGTGGGGGCTAAATGTATTGTAGAAAAATGGCCCCTTGTCATTTTCATGGCCTTTTAGGTCTTGTTTCATGGTGTTTGATATATTTTTCTTTGATTTTATGTTGTAACATGGCTTGAACATGCATATTTAGGTACTAAAATTCAAATAATAATTTCTTGTGAAGGTGTTGTGAAGTGTTGTAAGGAATTTCCACATTCTTCTAGACTCTATTTATTACAATTCACCTTAAAAACACCTTTTTATTCATCAAAAATTCCTATTTTGAAGTGTTGTAAAGTCTTGTAACAAGATTTCACTCTTTTCTAAGTACATCTTAACTATTTATCCCTTTCTCATGCTTTATTTGACCCCTTTATGCCCTCACATGTTCTATTTAAGTGTATTTTTCAATATTATCCTGACAAATAACATTAAATACAATATATTTCCTAACACACATTTTTAGGTCCTAGGTGGGATCCATTCGCCATGGGTAGAAAATAAGTCCCCCTTTGGCCCCAAATTCAAAATTTTAAATTTTTCCTTTCATTTTTTAACTCAAATACACTTGATGTCGGCCTGTGATGAGGTATGAACCATTACTAAGGCACAAGTTAGTATAAATAAGTGATTTTCACCTCATTTTACATCTCCTCACTCAAGCATTCAATCACACATTACATTCAAGCATTCAAACATCTTACAATATCTTTTCATGCATTATTCAATCAATTTGAAGTAGCCATTGACATTACTTCATACTTGCATCATCAAGCATTTGGTAAGTTGATAGAATTTCTATGTTATTAGTTTATCTTTCCTTTTCATTTCATTATTTTATTAAGGGTTTGATTACCAAAAGTGGGGATTGACCAAGGTAAACCCCTATTTGCTAACCCTCAACCATTTTTCCCCTTTACATGTGTGTTTGCAAACTTAGGTATGCAGACTTAACAAGTTTTTGGTGTTGAAGATGAACTTTCAAGTCAACTAGGTGCTTCAATTCAACTGAAGTCTATTTCAAGCTTGGAGAAGGTTTTTTGTCCGTTGTCTATATAATTGACTTTGAAAACCTAGCAAGATGTGATTTCCAGATCTAGTGTTGTAGAGTTGTCTCTTGATTTTTTCAGAAGTTTGGTAGAGGACTGATTCACCATCAGTGGTGAATGAGTCCCACCTTAGGACTGAAAATCTATTTTTTTTCAAATTCTAGATCCTGACAGACAGAAACCTACTTCCAACAATTTCTCACTAGGAGGAGGATGAATTTGCCACCTTGGGTGAATAAGTCCCACTATGAAAAATTATTAATTTCAAATAGCATCCAAAACACTCCAAATTCATCACACTTCTCCTAGGTTCACTCATATTCATCCCTTTCCTTTCTATTTTGCATATTTTATCCATTTAGTTTATTATTGTAATACATAATGTGTTTTCAAACATAGCTTAAAATTAACTTTTTCATTCATATTCATTCATTTAGATTACTCAATTGCATTTAGTTTACTTTGTCTAGCTTAGAAAACAACACACATATCATAATTTGAATGAACTTGTTAGCATTTTTTCTCCTATCTCTCTCCTTTTAGGTGAAAAACCCTAGAAGAGTTAGAGAAGTTATAGGAGGCAAAAAATCAACAGTTAATAGATATAATATTCTATCATGTAATATAGGATGCATTACTAGCATTAAACAATGACTAACCCAAGTTTGGGATCTTGAATATACATTCTAAGTATGAGGTTCTTATCATCAAACCTATCACTATATGAAGAAAGTAACAAATAATTTAGGATTGGGTGAAATTCCAAATTTTTGTCACACTTTATGATATGTTTGAATAAAATCATGCAACATTATTCCTCATTCTAACACATCATTTATGTGACTTAAGTAGTTCCAACTCAAAAAATCACACAATAATGTTATTGTTAGGAAACTAAAAGCTATCAAGGCACATTCTAAGTACAATTTGGGACATAATCAATGATGCAATCTAGTTAGATTCATTTAAACAAATAGATTTGATAATAATATTTCTATTCAAAATTTAGATTCAACCAAAAAAATTATATCTAAGATATATCTAGCTAGAACATTTTTAGAAAGAGGTACTTACTAACAAAAATGTGTACTAGTGTTCGGTATCAAATTACAATCTTTTTGAAATTATTTAAAAAATATTCTTTTGGAGATCTAAATGAATAGTTTCTAAAAATATTTATTATTCTTTTAACTAATAATATTTTCTTTTATTTTCTCTACAAGTAGGTTGTTATTTCCCAAATATAAGGATGATTTATTCCTCAAATAAAAGTACTTTTTTTTCTCATACCATAATGTAAGGATGACTTTTCCTCATATGAATTCAACCATTATTCTAGAGAAGAAAATAAAGCTACCCATATTATAACCAATATGAAAATTGACCAAATTTGAAATGCTATGGTTTATGACTCATCTTCGAACATAAAGTATCAAGATTTAAAAATATCATTTCCATAATTATTACATAGTTTTTCAATTTCATGTACCCTTTAATTGACTACTAAAGTCTATGCACCATTTAAATATTCTCAGAAAAATGACTCATGTACTCAGCCTACAACTCCACATGGTAAATAATTATGAAAAGCTAGTTTTAAATCTAATGTTCATTTAAATTTCTTCTATTTAGAATTTATACACTCTATAGTACCGCCACAACCTACCTTTGAATCAATAGAAATGTGAATGATAGTTATCTTTTTATTCACCTCATATGGCCAATCATTGGCACATTCCTCTTTATGGTCTCTTACTATTTCAATTGTCATCTTAATCCTCTTCTTCACTACATCCTATTAGAAGGGGTGATATGGAAATAAATAGAATCATTTACATGCTTCCAAAATAATTATAACCGCTCATTCTAGATCTAGTTGAATCCACCTTACTAGCATGCAAATGTTTCTCTATGGACTAGCCCCATGTTGAAAAGGGCCTTCAAAGATATTTTAGGTGATGATCTTCAAGGTGGCACCAAGATACTTTACTAATTTGGTATCATCTCTAATTTCCTCTCTAATTATATGGAATTGGTGTAGGATATAGACTTTCCAAATACAATTGCTTATAGGTACATTAAGGATTTTCTACTACCATAGACTGTCTATAGTCAATTTGGCATTGCCTATGATGATATGATGGGTGAGCCTCAAACAAGGGGTTTTATTCTCTCATGAAATGCTAAATAATTGTCATGTAGGTTCTTTGTTTTCAATACAATTTGGACTAGTTTGACTAGGATTTTTATAGTAGTTTGCATGCATTCTCTACACTTTTATAGTGACTATCCTAGGGAGTCTTTATCAACTAGGATCTTACAGGTTTTAAAGACACTTAGATTCCTATTTTGGAATCCTCCTCCTTTACCCCCTACTACTTCTTCTTCCTCCATGTCCACTTTGAAATTGATGTCTCCTCCACTAACTACCAATGCTTCAACTTCTTCCTCAATTGACCCTCTCTCTCTCAAACTTGGCCATCTAACTACTACAATTAATTATATATCCCCAGTTTCACTTTTATTAATAGATTTATTATTTATTATCTCTCACCTTTTATCTAAAAAATTCTATTTTTAAAATAAATTAAAAAATATGATGCCCTAGAGGAAGAATATTTCTTGAGATGATATCATTTTTTAAAAAATTTTAAATAATTAAAGAAAAGTGTCAAGTTTTGAAAAATACCTAGTATTTTTTTATTTCAAATTTAAATAAAACATATTTTTTTAATAATTATACATTTAATTAGTTTACATTAATTCAAAATTTAAAATATATATGCCACTTTCATGTGCTTCAAGTTCAAAAGCTAGACCATAGACTATTGTTATTCATTTCCTTTATCATATTATGCCATGGTACTCAAATTTCACCTAGTTGAATGTCCTTACTCTTGTTCCTTAAATGATAAAAATGGAGTTGTTAGAATTTTCTATCTTCTTGAAGAATAGTGGTACCACACAATCTTGGAGTAATTTGGAAACCCACTTTCAAATTTTTAAATCTTATATGAATCAATTATGTAGGGTTATTCTAGGGTTTATGCTAGGGTATGTATAAGAAGATATTTTTCCAAACCCTTATCAAATATAATTCTAATTTAATCTCATATAGGGAGCTAGAATTAGTTGATAGGAATTGAGGTTAATCCAATCTTTTATAGGCATTATAAATTAAAAATTTATTACATAAAAAATATAAATAGAATATCCCATAAATTATTATAAAATAGGTTATAAAATCATTAGTTGAGCCTAAGTGATCATTAAATTAAAAATACCAGCGCAAAATATTAAAGGAAAAGAGGAGGTTATAACTACCCTATAAAAAATTGTTGATAAATTTTCACTATGATGACTTGCTCTCCTAGTTTGGTGAAAACATTAAGGAAATTCCTCTTGAACTATAAATTGGATAATTAGAAAAAAAAATGGATTACAAGCATATGAGGAAGACCTAAAGGTAAAAATGAGTAAGCCAAAATATTGTCTCATTTAATTTTTTATAGATACCATAATAGGAGACACAAAAGGCCAAAGTTAACTACAAACCCAAAATAAGAATGGTTTGTAAGATAATTTAAGAAGTCACAATTAAAGAGATCAAATCTACTACTCAATCTACACTAAATTTTGATAAATAAAAAAATATTAGAGTAGGGGGAAGTATCTCCACCACTATAATGACAATATTAACTTTGAATTTTAAGGGCCTCAATGCCCCTAACAAAAGCAAGAGCATACCTAGGCAATGTGGTAACCTTGAATCATTATGAAAAAGTCATTTTTTTAGTTGAGTTCAATTGTTTGTTTGTTTCTTTACATTGTAGTTGGTAATCTATGATGAAGAAAAATACCAAATTTCATTAGAACTTGAAGTTGACTTTTAAATTTTTAGGAATAACTTCTAAGTTATTATTGGTGAGTGTCATGCTAAAATTTAAGAATAATTTAATTATGAGAAAAAATATTGTAAACTAGTTTGAGAGTATCTATCGGGTAGACAAATGTGCATAGTTGGGATTATTCTCATGCATCACAAGTGATTTAAAGTTTGGAATAATAGAATATATGGATTTATGAACCCTTGAGGACAAGTGTTGAACACCAAATATATCTTTATCTATTATTTAACCCTTTGAATTTGTAATTTTGATGACATGTTGCATGTGGTATCTAGCTTTGTGCTATGTTGTGGCTAATATTGATCAAATTAGATTTTTTTTATGTTATATATATTATGTTTTGGATTGAATGAAGATAAAAAAAAGATGTAAAGGAATAAACAAAGAGGTATAATGGAAGAAGAGTGAGACTATGTGGTTTGGGATGGATATTGTGAGTATAGAACAAGGAGTAGTGAGTATGGATAATTTGGTGTCTATAGAAATGATAAAAAAAAAATGGGCTAAGTTAGATGAAGTAGTCACAAGCATATAAGATTGGATGGTGGTAGTACTAGTGATATAAGATACTATAGAAGATTTTTTTTGGTGGGGTTCAACATAGGAGCATATTATCATAAGGTACTAGAAACATTGCATTGATGGATGTATATCATGTATGGTGTAGGTGTATGATGATATGGATAACTCCTACACCATACCAAAATATATCTAAAGATATGAGTTGATTCCCCTAAGGGAAAGTGAGGGATAATTTAATAGCAATGCAAGTTGTGTGTGTGTGTTGGAGAGGTTTAATATGTAATAATATGAGGATATATGGCATTGTTGGATGACCAAAAAAAATTCAAAATACAAAATAGGTACCATAGATTAGGGAATGTGAAGATAAAAGTCCCAAATAAAGGACAAGGAAGAAAAATAACAAGACAAGGAGTTTTATTGAGGAACATGCAATAGTAAATAATGTAATATAAAATTATAAGCAACCAATAAGGAGGCTAAAATATGTGAGGGATAGAAATGATTGTGATAAAATATAAAAAAATAAAAATACTACATAATATGATTGATATAATTAAGTGTCAAATACTAGTACAAAAATTAGTGCATAGGGTGGATTTCTTGAGGTATACCTGAAGATATGCAAATAACAAGTTGATGAAACTAAGTAGGTTGGAGTTCCTAGGAAAGGATAGCTTGTATTGGAACACAAGGCTCATTTTTATCAACTCCAAGTATGTGATATAGGAAATCCATAAGTATTGTGGTAATCTTGCACCATTCTAGAAAAGTGGTTTAGTTTAGTTATTTGTTTCTCTATTAGTTTGTAGATATTAGTTTATGGCATGAATAAAGTTATTATATTTCATCATAACTTTAAATTGGCTTTAAAAGTTCTAGGATTAATTTGATTTGTTATTTTTTAGTTTCATGTTAATGTCTAACAATAATTAGATAAGAAAAAGATAGTAAATTGGTACAATAATGTCTACCAAGTGGATAGTTGTGAACAATTAGGATTGTTTTCATGTGTGGAAAGTTATTTAGAGTTTGCACCAATAATATAATTTTTGTAAGGAATTATTGAACCATTGAAAATGAGTGTTCATCACCATGAGGAAATTTATTCACCATTGAACTACTTAAATTTATAATTTTTTTATTCATAGTTGATGACATTTTACAAGTGGTATTGGAATTTTTTCCAATTTTTTGGTTTGTAATGAAACTTAAAACAACTAAATTAAAGCTAAGGACATAACACCAATACCAAAAATTTGATCAATTCTCAACAAAAGACCAACTCCCAAGGTAAGATTTCAAGAAAGTACAAGGAAACCTAAGGGGCCAAACCTAATTCCTCGGGACTCATCTATGATGACCTTGCCTACGTATGCACAGCACAAAGGAATCGTAGTTCAACAAGTAGGGACTTCAACCATCACACATATGGTTGGCTAACAAAGAGGTATAATCCACTAGGTTAAAGAAAATGACATCATCAATCTTAATCATAGCACTAACCCATACACTGAAGGTACTATTAACAATTTAAAAGAAGACTCGTAATCCAAAGGACCTTGATTATAATTGTCGGATTAACGTTGATGGAAGATTTTCCACTTGTCACATTATAATAGCCTATATCTTAACAATACCTTAAGTAATATTTTAATAAGGAATACATCAAGTGAAGTTTTAAATAAAAACCTATCATATAATACTAATCAAAATATTACACTCAAGCATGAGTTACCAATAACATTCAAGACCCTATTACATCCATGAAATATATTTTCTATTTTGGTTTACAGCAATATTAAATAAATACACTAACTAATTCAATATTTTTAATCAACCTCATTCCTTTATACAAATCTTATCAAATATTACAATTGAGATATTCTTAATACACAAAAAAATTCTATTCAAAATAAAATAATCACACCATAATAAACAAAATAATTCTATTCAACAAATGTAAACAAACCATAATATTCAAATCATCTAATAATTTTTAGCTTGCTGATTTCAGCAGAAAAATGGTAAGAGTTTGAACAGTCATAACTTTTACATCACTTACCCAAATTTTAAAATTCAAAAAGTTTTGAAAAGGTGGAAGGACAAGGAATAAAACCGAATAAATCCTTTGAAATATTTTTAAAACATGTGCGAGCAGTTTTTTCTGCAACTTAACTCACTTTTTTTTTGTTTTTCCTACTTAGAACAGCAGTTCCTCTCTAGTAATAATCTCACAGTTTTCAAGTATTAAACATTTTGTAATGTCCAACCATGTAATGGAAAGACAAAATACTACAAAACATAATACCAGCATAGATTGAGGGAGTAACACTTTGCATAAACATTCATATGTTTTTCAAGAGCGTTAAGTAACAGACAAAAAATGCAATCATAAAATCTCACAAACCCCAAATTAGAAGTTCCAAATTTAAAATTTTTATGTCATTATTTACCTCCCACATTATCTTGAGACAATTATTGGAAAATAGAAAAATTTACATGTTACTCAATCATTTCTAATATAGCCATTCAATTTTGTGGGAATAACCTTTCACAAAGTTGGGTTTCCAATGCTAATTTGGATAGTCTGATATTTTGGTGATTATCAATAGTGCTGTCCCTAAATTTCTAATGCTATTTTACTCCTACCCATGAAAATATTTTCAAAAGATTATAATTCTCTATTAGAATATTAAAGAAATCTTACTTGCAGAATCTTAAAACCAGGTTTATGTTTTAATGAAAGAAAACTCCTAACTCTTATTAATTTCAGTTAATAAAGCAATGAAGTGTTCCCAGCCATTCATACAACTAGAGATATGGGCTAATCAGTTTGCACAAAACTCTAGGGATGATATGAACAAACCGTAACCATGAGAGACTATTATTATTATTATTTTAATGATTATGGATCAAAATTCAACCCTTTTTTTTAATAGCTCTAAGCTAATTTATGGTCTTATGGGATGAAATGAATGAGATTCCAATGCAATCAGTTCATATATTATAGTGTACTCCCAACTCATGTCATTATGAAAACATTCAAAACCATATTTTATGCAAAAGCAAGCAAAAAGTAATCCAACCTCCATGAGTAGTGAATGGCAAGAGATTGTTGAGATCTTCACTATAGGTAGCAATCATAAGCATCAAATAGAAATTCAGTCCAACCGGCACAATTGCCTCTAAATATCCAATAGTGCCAATTCCACCTTCTTCGCGGTGAGTAGAATATCATGGCAATCATTAATAAACCTGTCCTGCTATGGATTTCCCATAATACCCATTGCTCTGCAATTAACAAAGTCTCAATCTCCTCCCCCCAACAGTTACGATTCAGCCTCTTTAAATAGAGGTTGTGCCACAGCATAAAGCCAAAAAACATGGCAATAAAGATTTGAAAACTGCACTCTTTTTGGTTCCTTCTTTTATTTTCCTGACTACGAGTTTAAAGATTTGTACAAGGTGATTTTTGATTAAAATTTCCTTTCCTAACATTTGTTTGCATGTTGAAATAAAGCTCATACTTTTTCCAAAAGACCGAAAATAACTATTATTATCATTATCTTAAAACAAGATTGTAAACTCTTCAAATACCTACCGTACACATTTACTTAACCCAAAACATAGTCTAGTAATAAGATAAGAACGCATTATTGATAATCTTAAATGAATCTATCGAAAAAAAGGCTCATAAAAATAGAATATGGGAAGTGGAAAAATCAACTCAAACATTATTGAACATCGAGTATATAGCTAGAATACAACTTTGTTCAACCACATATAGAAGAGGTGTCAGAGAAGAAATAACCCCTTTAAAAGAATTATAGGAATCAAAGCATCGTTAACAAATTGCTTGTGGTATAGGTTGGGGGCATATACAATTAAAGTAAATCAATAAGATGGTATTATTATTATCTACATATAGGGTCTTAACAATTCGCACAATATTGGTTACTTTATGCCTATATTATTTGAAAGAGTTAGAACTTGATGCTCAAGTTATAATAGTAGTCATACATAATTTGCATCTGTCTAAAGTTGAGTTATGCTACTCATTTAAGAGGCTAGCAAAAACTAATAAAATTGACTTGTGTAGAACTATATAGTATACGGAATATTAGAAACATATATGGACGACATTTAAAATGAATTTCTCTACTATAATCTATTTGTTTCGCAAAGTTCAATCAAATTTCCCACACATTGTATCATTCCAAAACTAGTGCATGATATTTGATGTCATAATGATTTGTCCACATACCTAGCCACCCTAATTTTTAATTGGATTGAGAAGCACATAAATGATATTCACCCAAGTCTCTATGCGAACCCTTTCTCCACCTTCCATCTTGATTCCATCAAACTCATGCTTGGATCAAACTCACAATAATAATAGAACATAGCATAATAGTTGAAACAACATAAATTAACTCATACTTAATATATCATAAAATACTATACCATCTTACTCATAATTCATATAGAGTACTTTGATACTTGTTATTACAAGACCCTTAGTTTGCATTATAGAAAAATTATCAGGTGGTCTTACATTCCCCCCCCCTTGTATAGACTTCCTCCTGGAAGTCTTTTAAGAGAAGAGGGTAAACTAAAGAGGGTAGACCCACATTCTTATCTCCAAAATAAATAAGTTTAAGAATAACGAAGTTTTATATTTCAACATATTTTGCAATAAGCAAACGACGTCGTAATATATTTTTATCAAGTCACAAGGAAGCCACAAAATTGACTAGTTACGTCTTAGAAATTGATAAATATTTAGAAACCTTCATTCTATATCTAGTTGACAATGGAAAAAAAAAAGAGAGAGTCATATATTAGCACAAGGAGTTAAATTTTGTCATATGAATGAAGGGTCTTACAGATAAATCTATAATGATGAAAATAATGATTTGTTTATTTATGCTAACATTGTTATTGTTGACTAGTGGTTGATTGATTTAGGTGCATTATATTATGACTTCTCGAAGGAGGGTGAGTTGCAAGATCATCATGGGCCAAACAATTGTAATAGGAAAAATATTCATCTTTAATTAGATAAAGTACATCACATCTCCAATGTTCGTTTCCTCTACAAAAATTATATAAATTGAGGCACATTCTCATCCATTTCATCATCACATTTTGTGATAAATTTATTTTATCTTGAAATAGTTACCTTTTATACAAGAGTATCCATATTTCAACCATCATTTAGGCAAATCAAATCTATAATGGAGTTCTTTGGTATATTTTCTTTGATTTATCTTAATTCTTAGTTTGAATTACTTTGTTAACTTATATTTGAGGTTTTTTTTTAATTTGAATAGAAAATTTCATTCTTTTTTGTTTTCATCTTGTATTTCAAATTAGAGCATTACATTCTAGCAAATTTGTTGGGAAGTTTATCCCTTATCTAACTATATTGCATTTTTTGTGCCTTGTAGTGCTTTTTGACTAAGAGTTTTTGTAGGTTCTTGCTTTCTTTTAAGTGGATTTAGGGATTGATTTTTTTTAAAGAAGCTTCTAGGGGTGAAATTGAGTCCATGCTCACATCTGAAGTAGTTGACAAACAAAATTTGACTTTTAATACCCAATGGTTTTCTCACATCAAAATTTTATTTTTTTTATACGGCTCCATAATTTTTACCTATACATAATTTCCTACCATTAACAATATAATTTGTACATGGTTGTATAGTATAAATTATGTAGACATTTAAGTCATACATACACCGAAGGTATATATAATTAGAAATAGGAAAATTCAAGTGTTGTAGGCATATATTTACTATAAATATCATTATATACTCATCAACTATACACCAAATCCTAAGTTTTCAATGATTTTACTACTAAAATCATTTAATATATTCATTTTAGATCTATGAATTTATCAAGCTTAACATTTCCTTAAGTTTCATTTGTTTTATCTTATATTTTCACAAGGTGCATAATATATACATAGTCATATACATCCTATATCAATGGAATATCAAGATTTTTCCTTAAAATACACCCTTATAACAACTAAACCACTTATATATCCATAGATACCATAAATTTTAAATTAAACCTATCATTATCAGGCCCTCAAACCCATGCATTTTATTTGTAAACCATATTTTTCTCAATTTGGCAAGCTTGTTGATAGTCTAGTTGGCTTATCATCAAATTCCTAGCCATGTCAAATCTATAGGTGAATGCGACATTGGATAGCTCCCACCTAATTTTAAGATACTTGTCATGAATTTTGACCTGTCACCATGTATCCATAGTCCTTCATAACATGCCTATATTAAGCAAGGTCATTTAATTCGTCACAAATATATCACCACAAGAATGGATGTGTAATTATTAAGTTGTTATTTTATTATCACGTAGAGGTGCAAGTGCTTGACTACTTGCCAATTATATTTTAACAATGTGGGAATTACTACACCTATATTTATTTTGTACAAGGTAATATTAAAACTATGTGAAAGGTGTTAATGCTTATAACCTTCTATTGTGTATACTTTTAGATGGGTCAATGTCCCTTATTGAGAGTGGATATAAGGAACTATACTTATTTGAGATACAAGTCACATGGTTTTTTTATATGATTGATTTTTTCTATTTTTTGATAGATTTTGTATGTAATTCCTTTCATGTTTCCAAGAACTCTATCATTCAAACGACTAACATGGTGGTTTTGAAAGATGTTTTCTAGAGATTTGATTATAGAGGTCTTTTATTTCTTATATGCACTTAATTTTATTTTTTAGACATAAAAAAATTTGGTTAAAATTAACTTACACATTTAGATCTAGGTTTTGTCAAAAAATTGAAGTTAAATATGGTAGCTTAAAACTTGTAAAACCTATGAGATTGTAGATTTAATTAAGTGTTTTTTTTTTCACAATTCTTTGTAAACGATTAATCTCTTTAGATTCATTTTACCAATTGTAGAAAGAGACATAAGATTGTAGAAGAATGAGACAAGAAGATAGAAGTGACACAACGTATACGTGGAGAAACCCTTTCAGGAAAAAACTCCACCACCAGAATCAATAGTGCTTGTATTATTTAACCTTAGAACAAGATTACAATAACATTGTATCAATCCTTGATTGAGATGCTTCTTTTGCCTTCAATAATTCTTCTTCACAACCTGCAATAAAATCTGATACACTTTCTGCATCACAAGCTATCAATGCATTCCATGTGACCAATCATGAATCCACACATCCCATGCCATGCCTCAAACCATCACACATGCACAAGCTCAAACTGCAAGAGCTATAACAATCTCTGATTCTTGAAACTCTCTTCAACTTGCTGCAATTAAATAGATAATTATGAACATTGTAAACTCCAAAGAGTTGACAATTACAAGAGGATAAAGATCCTCACAAATATCTACGCCATTCTTGTGCAAGTAGAGTTCTTTCGTGAAAAACAATGTCAAACCAAGTCCTTCATCAATTTGGGCATCCCAAATTGAAGACTTAACTGATTGTTGGTTTAGAAAATATCTTCCAAGCTTCTCCTCAAAGTTGGTACCCAAGAATGGACCCACTTAACTCAACCTTGTAAATATCTTCTCATGCAAAGGTGTTAACTCCAAGATGCTTACTTGGGCGCCCAAAGTGGGTCCAAGTCAATCTTTGTTAATTGAAACATATCTCTCCACCATTCATGCAAACATCATGCATGATTGATCATCCTTTGTTAACTTAAAGTATCAACCTATTATCTATCATGCAACTCAAGTCAACTGAAGTCAACTACATGCAACTCAAACTAACTACATGCAACTAAAGATAACTAAACCATAACTGAATTAAATTGAACTGAATTGAACTGAAATTGAATTGAACTGAATTGAACTGAACTGAACTAAACTGAATTGAACTAAACTAAACTGAACTGAAACTGAACTGAAACTGAACTAGTAGTGCCACTCCACATACATTGTAAATATCAATCCCTACTTTGTAGGAACAAGACATGCATTTCATAAGAGTTATCAATTCTCCAAATAGTTAACTTAAACAAGGTGGGTCCCACCTTCCATGTGAGTGTCCCATTTGCTCCTATTTTGTAGGAGCTCTTCTTGGGAATCCCCACATGTTCCTATCATTTAGGAATAATTACAAATGCCAATTTACATGTTCATTTCATTTGAATTTAATCTCTTTCTAATCCTAGTGTTGGGGAACACTTTCCAAGGACTTAGGAGATACATGAAATATGTTTAGGATTTCAATTAAATGGCATCCTATTCCCAACATGTTTAAATGTTAGGTGTCATTTAATCCCCAAGGTAAACTTATGTATGCTCTAATCTCACACTCTAGGATGATCTTGATGATCATAAATAAGTGCTATCATGTTTTCATTTTAGGGGACCTTCCTTGGATTTTATCATCAAGGGGATGACCTCAACCCTAGAATTCTAGTTGAATATAAAAATTAGGGTGTGAATTGAAGAACATGCCTCATAAACAGGGATTTTTTTATATTGAAGCTAAGTTACCAAGCACCTAATACCTTTGGGAAATGAAGGGGAAGAGTAATTTACCCTCTAATATAGTATATTTGGCATTGTTCACTTTCATATTCATGGATTAGTCCTCACATACCCTTGAGGTAGTTCGAGAATTCCCTTAGAACACGTTATAAAGCTTGAATAAGATATTTTGTATTCCCTTTTGTAGTACATAAAATATATAGTTGGTCGAGAAGTTACTCACTATGTACTTCTAAGTGGTAGAGGTAAAGCTCACTTTTGGAAAGGATTAATCTTCAAAGGTAATGGGTGTATAGGTGGTACATGACTTGCATTTCATAGCTACCCACACCCTTAGTAGATAGTATATCAAGTGAGTGTATGAGAGGTAGATCAATACATTATTAAATATTTTAGGATTATTTTTGTGAGTTCTTGATTGTGTTGTACATAAAAAGTGTTTATTTCTAAACCTTTCATACAAAGTCAAGTCAATTTAACTTTTTGACAATCATTTTTCTTGTTTTAAAGAATAAACCTAATTGCTATAATTCAAACATAAATTTAAAGCCAATTTTAGGATAATCATTACCTACAATATTATTTCTAAAATCTTTCTTACATTGGTCATAACCTCATCCCAAAACACATTGTCCACAAAACCATAGTCTGAAACTCCCAAACACATAGTCCATTTTTCCAAATCACAACTCCTAGTGCATAATCCATATCCATTTTTCCATCCAAGTCTAAGTCATAAATATTCTTTCCTAGGTGATCCCACAATACTAGTTTATAATTTTTGGCCAAACTGGACACTGAAATATTTTTTTCTAACTAAATCTTCACTTTTGGGCACCTATAGTGGCTAAACTGTGAGGAATTTGAAGATGATGCAAACTAGTGATTTGTGATATTTTGTATGTAGATTCTAAATATATATTTTTTCAAAATTTTTGTAATCAGATTGCACTTATTTTTCCATCTCCTTTAAAAACTAGTTTTTTTTAGTAAACAACATTTTTAAGGAGTGACGATCACCGTATAATGCATAAATTTTTTTCCATGAAGGATAGATTCTATTTTTTTTGGATTTAGATTTGTAACTACGATATCTAGTGTTTCCAATTGGTTTCATAGTATTTTATTGAATATTTTTTCCTTAATCAAGTTTTGAAGTCAAACCAATTACAATTCAGACATAGGCGGACCGTATAATGGGTAACTTTTTTTGTATGTATCGAAATTCGATTTTTTTTTTGTTGCATCAAGGACTTTAGTATCTGCTGCACTCATATTTTTCATTTTTTTTTAATAATCTACTATTTTTCCACATGTGCAGAACAAAGAGCTTGATTTTTGGTGAAAAACTTATACTTAATAAAACTTAAAAGAAAATACATAATAAAACCAAAATATATCAAAATTATATTTGTTGGATAGCTCATTCTAAGGACTACCATCATCCAGTTGGGTCTGTGAAGTCCCCTCCATTTTCATCCTCAAGCTGAGCTTCGAAGCGCAAAATTTTGGAATTTTTTAGTGCCTGAGGGGAAGAAGAGGGGAAAGGGGGCTTCACTTGAACCAGGGTTCGAGCGAACCCCCTTTCCACAAGCCTTCGCTTTTGGATTTTTCTAGGAATGGCGGGCCCCATCATTAAATGGGTTCACTCAAAGGGGTGTTCTATCGAACCCCCTTTGGGTTCACTCGAACGAAAAGTTCATTCGAACCCCCCAAAACAAAATTTTTTAATGGGGTCATATTTTGCAACTTTTCCTTCCTCACTGGAATTGTAAACCACTTTTGTGGGTTTACCCTCCTACATCCCTCATATCAAACCAATATGTTTTCCAATTTCATATTATTTTTCTTAACCACACATTTAGTATTTTATCCATTATCCACATTTTAATGTATTCCCATTGCCCAATCATTAACATCACATCTTTGAGTTCAACGTATAAATCCATTTGTTACTTATTATAATTTATTGATTTGGTTCATACCCTTAGTCCATCCTTGATTCAAGTCCAAATATTGACCCTTAGGGTATTTTGATCATTAAACCATCAACATGTCCTTTGTACACATCATCTTTACAATCCAAATACTATTATCATCAAAATAAAATCCTTTGACACATTTTGAAAGCATCTCCTTTGTATCTCCTTTATTCAAATAATCACCTAATCCATCCTTTGGGACCCTTAAGTTATTGTAACACTTATATCTAATTCATATATCCTAGTTGTTTCCAAGCCATCCACTACACCTAAGGTTCCTTATTTTAGGAAAATTCATTATTATTTTGACATAGTTAGTATAAGTCTAAATTCACTAATCATACCCTAAACCAAGGCTTTCTTACATTGGTCATAACCTCATCCCAAAACACATTGTCCACAAAACCATAGTCTAAAACTTCCAAACACATAGTCCATTTTTCCAAATCACAACTCCTAGTGCGTACTCCATATACATTTTTCCATCCAAGTCTAAGTCATAAATACTTTTTCTTGGGTGATCCCATAGTACTGGTTTACATTTTCTTACAATTTTTGGCCAAACTGGACACTGAAATAATCTTTTCTAACTTCAAATCACTTCACTGCGGACACCCTATAGCAGCCTAATGCAAGTGAGGAATTTAGAATGAGATCAAAGGCTAATAATAATTTGTGAGGATTTTGTTTGTAGATTCTAAATGTATTTTTCAAAGTTTGGAATCAAGTTACTTCTTTTTCCATCTCCTTAGGTTTTTTTTTTGATGGCAGCATTTTAAGGGTAATTGCTCAGCTGCTATAATGCATAACTTTTTCCATGAAGGATAAAATTCCTTTTTAGTTAGGTTGTATCTATGACATCACCGGAGTGCTTCTGATTGGTTTCCTTAGTGTTTTGTGGATATTTTTTTTTCATGAAATCAGAGTTTCAAAGTCAAAATTAATTCTGTGTGATTAGGACATGGCCGAGACAATATAACGGGTAACCTTTTTTTTGTATATATCAAAGATTCAAATTTTTTTTGTTGGATCAAGAATTCTATATTTGGTGCCTCATATTTTCTGGAAATTTTTTGATAATCTGCTATTTTCCACATGTCGCGAAACAAAGGCTTGATTTTAGTGAAAACTGTTCATATAAGAAACTGAAGATAAAAACACATAATAAAGAATCCAAAACATATTAAGATTATATTTGTTGGATGAAACCATTTAGGACTACCCAAAGTAAATACAATTAGATTATGATCTCCTCCATTTTCATCTTCAACTGGGGCTTAGGGAGTGCAAAATTGCTGGAACTATTTTGAGGTGCACGAAGGGAAGAAGAGGGACCGAGGGGTTAGCTCAAACCCGGGGGAGTTCGCTTGAACTAGGGTTCGAGCGATCCCCCTTTCCACAAGCCTTTGCTTTTGGATTTTTGATTGGAATGGTGGGCCCCATCATTAAATGGGTTCGCTCGAAGGGGGGTGATCTGTAAAGCGGAAGGGATCTATGACAAATGCTGCTTAAGTGATTCTAAACAAAGGCATAAAGACATCAACAATGGAGTAGCAGGAACATTAAACAGAGAGAATTCAAAACATAGAACCAAGAGAGAGATAAGAAGACACTAATTTGATTACGGAGTTCGCCACAAGTGTGACTATGTCTCCAAGCTGAGCTCAACTGAGTGACCAATCTATTGAAATGTTGAAAATGGCAATACAATCTCCACTAGAGCCTCTTGCAACACTGCTTACAATATCTTGTAGCTCATCCGCAAAGTCATACAAAAAGTCTCTCACTCACACCCCTCTCAAAAGCTCTCAAGGCTAGGGATGATTGACAAAGAGTAAATAAATTGACTCTACCTAAAGGATCTACTACAAGATTAGAACATTATTCCATCACAACTCAAATACTCCTAACTCCCTCTAAGAATTCTCTCATAAAAGCCTCTCAAAGACCAAGAGAAAGGGATACAATGGAGAATGATCAACTGATGGATGATCAACTAATGGATGATCAACTGATGGATGATCAACTAATGGATGATCATCCATTAGTTGATCATTCTCCATTATATCCCTTTCTCTTGGTCTTTGAGAGGCTTTTGTGAGAGAATTCTTAGAGGGAGTTAGGAGTATTTGAGTTGTGATGGAATAATGTTCTAATCTTGTAGTAGATCCTTTAGGTAGAGTCAATTTATTTACTCTTTGTCAATCATCCCTAGCCTTGAGAGCTTTTGAGAGGGGTGTGAGTGAGAGACTTTTTGTATGACTTTGCGGATGAGCTACAAGATATTGTAAGCAGTGTTGCAAGAGGCTCTAGTGGAGATTGTATTGCCATTTTCAACATTTCAATAGATTGGTCACTCAGTTGAGCTCAGCTTGGAGACATAGTCACACTTGTGGCGAACTCCGTAATCAAATTAGTGTCTTCTTATCTCTCTCTTGGTTCTATGTTTTGAATTCTCTCTGTTTAATGTTCCTGCTACTCCATTGTTGATGTCTTTATGCCTTTGTTCATAATCACTTAAGAAATTTTTGTCATAGATCCCTTCCACTTTACAGATCAAGTGATATTAGAGCTTTGTTTGGCTGGTTTGTAGGAGTGATTGTGATTCATTTTGCTATTGGTGGAAATTTGGAGTTTGGAGCAAAGATGGCATCAGAAAAGGGTGAATCTTCAAGGTTGACATTTACCGCATCCATGGTGGATGATTTCATGTCAATGAAAAGAATGGTTGAAGAAATCTATCAAGACCATCGAGAGAAGACTAATAGGATGCAAGAGTTAGAAGAAGCTAATCGATGCCTACAGATAAAGAATGTAAAACTTCAGCGATTGTTGGAAGAATCCAACATGGAGAAGGAAAGACTGCAAGTGTTGTTGTAAGGTATCTTATAGGAGCAGAATAGGAGAAGTCCTTTTGTATCAAGGAGTGGACACATATGTGGTTTTTGTCCGCATTCTGAGGATACATCATCCTCATACTCCCCGCTTACACCGCTTGATAGTACGAGAGCTTCTTCAGCGACAAGGCCTGTGGCTAGATTTGCTTGTGGCCATGATTGGGCAAACTCTCCTAGTGTAGTAGAGTGTGCTTACTGTTGAGAGATGGAGTACCTTCAGACTCTCAATCTGCCTGATAGTGACAGTAATTATCTTGAAGCCTCTTCTTCCATCAAATAGAAGAAGTCAACAGACAATGAGCAAGACTCTTTTGCACACAAGAGGCATAGGATCAAAGCTACTTGGGAAGATTGGCTTCAGAGGAAAAGGCTTTGGTATTTCTGAGCAAGGCATCACCAAACGGATCAAGGCTAAGAAGCGTCCATGATCTACCAAGGATTGGGATTCAAAGGAGGAGATGGACAATCCTCTAGAGCTTAGAACTTTTGCAACCACTGTGGCATTAGTGGACATTGGGAGGCAAAGTGTTGGAAGCTGCATCCAGAGCTTCATCGTCAATCGAGGTCTACTAAGAGACCCAACCATCAGAAAGTTGAGGAGACAAAAGTAGAGCTGGCAGTAGCTACCACTTCTGAGGCAGTCCTAGGAGAAGTTCAGCCACAACCTGAGCAACTTGTGAAAGAGAGTTCCTTTGAACAACTTCGTAGGAGCTAGGAACAACGCTCAACAAACTAGTATATCAATTTGTGTGTGTCTATTACATCTTTTGTAGTGTGATGAGTATGTTGATAAGCTAGTATTGTTTTTTGAGTATAAAACTCTGAATCAAATTGTCTCTAACAATTTTTATGAAGTTGTAATTCTCTAGAGATTGAGATTATGTAAGGCTCTTGAAGCCACATCTCTTATAATCTAGAAAGGAGAATACTTTGTAACTTCTTATTGCAGGTTTTTAAGGACTTGTACCTGCAGATTTCAAGTGCAAAGCTTTGGTTGTAGAGAACTTTTCAATGTAAGAGTTGCCGAGAATGGTCAATAGTGACCTTGTATGTTCTCAGCTTGAAGACTCAGTTGAGGCCATTTTGAGGATACGTCTGAACTCAGTTGAAGTTCTTGAAGGATGTTATCGATGACCTCGTTACTTCAGATGAACATGACCTAAGCTGTATGGTGGAGCCTTGAATCAACTGTTCGAAAGTACAAAGGTGAAGGAATATTTTAGGCTGAGGTGTAGATACCATGCTCGAGTAATTGAAGGAGCAAAAAAAGCATGCCAGAGAAGATGGCAAAGTGCAGAATGTGAACTACCCTGTGAGAAGCACTGAGAGATAGGTTTACCATACTCAGTTTTTTTCTTGTTGCTTTGGGTATACTAAGTTCCATTTTAACCTACATTGTGATGAGCTGTAAAGTCCTGCATTGCCAAAATGTAAGACCCCTATAGAGGGAAGATGTGGCAATTAGGAAGCTCTTGTTGATAGTACATTGCTGAAATGTAAGACCTCAATAGGAAGATGTGGAAGTGTCTATGTTCTAGTGATTCAGATCATGGCGAGTGGCAAGATGCAGAATGGGAGATGTTTTTCAAGGAATTGTAAACTTTTGGAGGACCAAAAGTTCTTCAGTGGGGAGGCTTGATCCAGGTGGATCTCCTAAATTGAAGTGTTCCCATTTCTCCCAGAAGTAGTTCCATGGTGTAGAGCTCAGAATACTAAATCCGGCGCAACTTGAATGGGTGAAAAAGGAGTTCATTTGCTCAAGTTATGTGCAGTCAAAGTTTAGTCAACACTTGGACTAGGGGGCTGACAGAAGGAAAAAATTTGGTGGACTCAGAATCAGTTGAAAGTGATGTTATCTCGAAGGGCTCAACGACATGAACCCAACGATGTTTGTTTCATCAAAATTTGAGCCCGTATGTGTGAGATATCGCCGGTCAAACTTTGGTCAAAGGTTGGTCAACTCAGCTACTAGGGACGAGAAAAAGGATAGAATTTTGACATTGCCAATACTGATCGAAGTTAGTGTCATCGTGAAGGTCTCATCATCACGATTCCAATGATGTTCGTTTCATGCAAATCGGAGTAGGTATGAGGAAAATAGAGCCAGTCAAAGTTTTAGTCAAAATGATGATGTCAGCATGTGACATGGCAATTGACTAGATGGTGACGTGGGAGTTGCAGGTTATGTGGCAAAAATCTCACAAAATTTATGTACCATGCTTTATTTTTGAAAATAAGGTGTGGAGGATTATTTTATCTCACAAAAATCCATCGGATTTTGTGGGATCCCAATCGGATTTGGTGGGATCCAAATCTCCTAAAAATCAATGAAATTAACTCATGTGAAAAAAAACAAAACCTCCTAAAATAACACTAAATTGTTATTTTATTTTTAAACTCAACCTCATAAACTCAAATAGCCCGTGAATATAATAAGACAAGGGCTTAAAAACAATTCCAAATGTTTTATTAAGGGGTTGTTTAATGTTTCTATTTTTAAAAGGGGGAGTTATTGTTTTTATATAAATGGGTAGTGTTTTTTTGTAAGGCTTATAATTATAAAAGCCAAACGAGGGGGGTTAGATTGTTATTTTATTTATTATGGTGGTTTTTAACCCCATATGCAAAATTCAAGTATAAAAGGAGGAGATAGGAGGCTTCCCAAATCATCCATCAGTTGATCA
>VDFB02047230.1:357200867-357397159 GCA_007258455.2 Sequoia sempervirens
ATGCCTCTTGTTAACATCAATAAGGAACCACACAAAAATGGTTTTCTAGCTTCATCAGACAAGCAAAAATTTGTATGCTTGGAGCTCATGAACAAACAACAATGTTCAAAAAGTCTTTCTCAAAAAAATAAAAATCCTTTTGGGTCAACATGGAAGAGACATGAATGTCTTGACTCCTTACATCATCCCCAAAAGGAAAACACAAGAAAAATGAAAAAGAGATAATGAGAAGGAAAAGGAAAAATCCTTTGGGTCAATATGGAGAGACATTAATGTATTGATGCCTTGTGTCATCCCTAAAAGGAAAACACAAGACAAATGAAAAAGAGATAAAGAGAAGGTAAAGGAAAAAATTATTTTGGTTCAACATACAAGAGGCATGAATGTCTCAATGCCTTGCATCATCCCAAAAAGGAAAACACAAGAAAAATGAAAAAGATATAAAAAGTGTGAAGTAAGAGATTTACAACATAGAGAAGAATGAAGGTACAGATAAAGGAATATCACAAAGAGGGATAAAATCAAATAGAATGTCACGAGGGATGACATTACGCACATGCAATCAAAAGAAAATGAAAAAGAAAGAAATAATGCAAAAGACTCGTAAGGCACATGTGAGTCAACCTACTACGCGGTCGTCCACATCCCAGTCATGTTCTTTGTAAACTGAAGGTGGGAAACTAGGCAACGAGACAATAGAAAGTTCCAAACTAGAAGAAGGACCATGTTCAACATTCTTTGTAAGACATTTTTCATTTAAGCTCATGGGAGAGGAAAACAATGTATTCAATTCACTATGCACCTCTTCATCAATTTTAGCAACCTCATCATCATCATCCAAATTGATCACAATAGGAGGTCAAAGGATAATGTCCATGGAATATTTTGACTCTTGTTGTGGTTGTTGTATTGGATTGTTTCATTTTAGGATAGCGGTAGAGTCATCATGCATTGCTTTAGTCAAGTTTGGATCTTGATTTTCTTTGTTTAATTATTCATGTAACCTGCAAGCAAGGGAACAATGCCCATGCCTACACTCTCTAGCATATTGGTTTCTGTAAGTTTTGTTTTAAGGTTGTGCTTGTGTAGGATTGGGTTGATCAACCAAATATTTCTTTTCTTCCATAAGGGGAAGAATAGAAAAAACCACAAGAGGATGTTCGACCACTTTCTCTTTGACTTTGTATACCTATTAAATTACTCTAGGAGGTGTGGTAGGTTTGTTTCCATTGTCTCTTGGTATTTTGTACAAGGTAGGTGAAGGTTTTGTCTTAAGTTGATCTTAGTTTTTTGGGACTTGTTTAGGTTCAAGCATGGTTTCATCAAGGATAGTAGGCTCAGATGTGGATGGGGACATGTTTTGGAGGGATAATTGTGTTATCTTCTTTTCCTTGAATTTTTGATATGACAAGAAAAAAAATTCTTCTCACAAATTTATAGGTTCCATGGGCTTGGGAAAAAAGGAATCTAAGGAAACATTTCCTTTGGATGACAAAGGGTTGAATTCACTATGGTGAACAGTGAATATTTCATTCTCAAAGGGAAAATTTAAGCATTTATCTACCACCAAAGGGACAACTTTCATGGAGCGAAGCCATGGGTGGCCTAGCTTCACATGAAACTGGTCTAAATGCATGATGATGGAGAATGAGATATCTAATATTTTTCATCCTATTTGGAATGGTAAAGTGATCGATCCTATCGTAGGGAATGAAAAACCATTATGTGTCTTGATCCATGCTTTCAGTTTATCATATATATCTTGACAAAGCCCATGCAAAAGTAAGAATTCCTTGGTGATCACATTCTCTCCATAGGTGGGATCTATTAATATGCCATTAGTGGGATTTTCATAGATACAATTGGCTATGGAGAGTGTACCATTAGAAACATGTTTAAGTATATCCTTAAAGGAGAAAGAAATTTCGATAGGGTTCTTAGTTCTACCCTTATCAGGGATGACGTTTATCACTCCTACCATTTCATCTATAGTATTATTATCGATGGGATCATTTTGAATAGGATCAATATTATCATCATCTATGTAAACATTTATCACATCATTCTTTGTAGTTTCACTAGCTTTGACAAATGAAATATTATATTTTGGCATGGGGTTATTGAAGATTTGCAAGTTTTGGTTAGAAGGGGAAACAAACTTATTTCCTTGATCACTAACACCTCCAATGGAAACATGATTAGAATAAATGAGGTCTTGTAGAAGATGTTTATGATTCTTGCAATGCTCTGTGTCATGTCCATTTTGTTAGTGATACTGGCAATAAGAATTTGATCTAAATTTCAACGGTACTGGATTATTAGGATCATGTGTTTTTCACTAGAGGTAAGGTAATCATTTTCTTTTCTAAAAGTTGGGACATTGTGTTATGAACGGTATCGGGTAAGGGAGTGAATTTTCTTTTCAGGTCACCATAGATAAAGGGTATTGTGGCTTTAAAAGTGCCTACTTGGTTATTGGCATTGCAAGTTATTTGTTGAGGGGGATTAAATCGAAGGAACCCTTTATTCTATTTTCTAAAAGGCCGTGAATTGTTTTGGTTTACGAGTTTGAATTTCTCAGTTCTACTAAAAGTGGAATTTTTATTACAAATAGCAACCAAATTTTGATATTCATGAAGGGTAGTACACAAGTGCATGAAGGATGGGAATTTCATTATGGTGAGTTTTTCTTGAATCTTGCTTTAAAAAATTTCTGTGAACATCTTTTGAAGGTGAGATAAAATCAATTACACTTTCTTGTTTTTTTTACATCTCATCAAATCGGCCAAGGTCATGTTAGGAGCCATGTGCACCTGGAAATGGTTTACAAATGCATCAACAAGTTCATTTAATGAAAAAATTGATTTGTTTGGTAAAGAGGAGAACCCTTCCTGGGTGGTTTCTTTCAATGATCTAGTAAAAAGCTTAGCCAATAGTTCATCATCAAGGAAAAAATCACTACATAAGATAGTATAAGCATTAAAATTGTTGGAAGCATCTCCCTTGCCTCCATACTTTTCAAATCTAGGCACCTCTACACCTTGTCGCATCGATGTTCATAATATCTCCAAGGACAATGAATTTCTTTTGAAATAATATGTAGGTGGACCATTTTGATTTTGATTGATGGTGGAAACTTGCTTTTGGAGAGATGAAATGGTTTGGAAGAGTCGACTAATGATAGGGTCATTACTTGTACTAAGAGATGGAAGTGACAAAGGCAAAGGGGTGTATGCGTTTGTAGGAAAAGTGAATGGAATTCTTATATGTGGTTAGGTGGTAGGAGATATAACGTGTGATGCCACATAGGAACTAGGGATGCTAGTAGGAATACCCAAGGAAGGGATCACATTAATAACTTGTTGCATTATTGTTGTGACTTGAGAATTGGTATAGGTAAGTATTGAGGAAACTTTTATGAGAGGAATTTGAGTTCCTCCTTGGCTTGTGACATTATTTGTAGGAATAGGACAACTAGTAGTTAGAGTGAAATGCTTTCCAAAAATTTGCACTATGTTTTCCACATGGTCAAGCCCTTCTTCACTTTCAAGCATGTGATGAATGTTATCTATAGTAGGGATGGCAATAGTTGAAATGTTGTCACTTTGCACTTTATTTTGTAGGTTTTCTAGGTCTTCATGAATTTGAATTATGTTCTCTTGTGAGACACTATCATTCCTTTTTCAACTTGCATACTACTTGAAGGAAAAGAGTTGTTAAAGTTACTGTCCATGCCTAGTGTACTAGTGTCAATATGAGGAGTGAAAGAGCTTGATAACCCAAGATCCACAACGATTCTACTATCATGGGATGACATGAGTCTTAAACGTAATCTCACTATAGTATTAGCAATAGGACACCAAATACTCATACAAGGGCTACTAAATGCAGGGTGAATGTAAATGTAATATAAGCTAAGAAGAATGAAATGCTTATAACATAAAATATGGAAACTAAAATAGAAAGACAATAACAAAAAATAGAAATTTAGAAAGTGAATTGTAAATTATAGAAAATGAAGTGTAGTATCTACAAAGGGACTAGTTCACCTAGGGTGCCGATTAAGTCCTAGTGATGATTTTTTTAAAATTTTCAAAAAAAATCAATTCAATTGTATGTTCTTTATGTTTTATGATATATATTTGAGATGAAAATGTAGATTTTGGATGATTTTTTATGAAATTAACTACAAAAATACAAGTTAAATTGGTTTTCACTAATGCAAAATTTGAAACCCTAGAATGCAAATTAACCAATGTAAATCTTAATGCAATGTTAATGCAAGCCAAATCAAAATTATGATGTTCTAATGTCAGGTTCACTAGAATGAAACCTCTTAAAAAGGTGGTGTGTGTAATGATGATTATATTCTATCACACCCACTTTCCAAGATTCCACTCAAGGATAACCCTAGAGATCTTAATGCAAAGGAAAAAGAGATCTTGCAATAGGGCTAACCTTGGGACTAAATATGATCTAATGAGGGGTTCAACACCAAGTTTAAAGTTGGAAAATACAATGAAATGCAAGATGAAATGAAAAACCCTAGTTGAATGAAAACTAACACTAAATGTCCTAGAAAGATGAATGAAATGAAACATAAAACTATAGAATAGAATATGTGTACCTGAAAATCTGCAGAAAGAAGAATGGGGGTCTAGAACACTGGAAAATGTAATTTTATTGCCAACTAGGACTCATTCACCAAGATGGGTGAACCAGTCTAGTTCCTAGAAAATTGTACAGGAGCAGGTTTCAGACAAAAGGGTATCTAAATCTATAAAATCCTAAAAACTAGCTGGAACTTGGACTCATTTGCTAGAAGTGGTGAATCAGTCTAGTTGGCCTTTTCTGCAAGTTCAAAATATGATCGTGCTCTTCTCTATCTACTCTATCCTTCTTGATTGATTTTCAGATCCAAATCTGTAATTTGCAACCTGTAGGTCTTCTCCAAGGTTCTCCAAGGCTTGATGACAACTTTGACAAATATGGACAATTTGAAACTTTTCTCCAATCTTTCTCCTTAGGAAAAGTGCAACCTAAACCTACAAATCACACACAAAGGAGAGGGAAAAAATTTGTTGGGTTAGTGGATAGGGGTTTTCCTTGGTCAAACCCCTTGTTGGTAATTATACCTTGAAATGAAAGCAAATATGAATGTAGAATGATGAATGAACAAATATAAATGTTGCAACTCACCAAACCCTAGCAATAAGGTGTTGCAAATATGCTTGAAATGGTTGAAATGGATTTTTTTCTTGACTCTTGCTTCATTTATTTTAATCTTGAATGAAATACTTGATTGAATCATAAACTCTAGATCACAATTGTTAGCACAATAATAAAAATGATATATGAAATCTTTGAGATGATGACTGATGCTTGAGGAATTCTCTAAAATGATTGATAATATGCCTTTGAATGCTCTTGAATACTCTTGTGAATGATTGTGAACACTTGATTGCTGCTTAGATTGCTATGAGTGAAATAACATTGGATTTATACTCAACTATGTAAGAATTCACAAAATTACAACACTACAAGCCGACATCATATCTAGGAAAATAAAATCCCACTAGAAATTTGAATTAAATTTGATTTTGGGCCACATGGGAATCATTCGCCCAAGGTGGCGAATGAGTACCATAAAAAATAATGTATGTGACCAAAAACCAAAAGTGCTTAGAAATGTGTGAAAACCAGTTCAGGACTCAAAAATCTAGGCGGGACCCTTTCACCCAAGGTGGTGAATGAGTCCTAGATCACTAAATTTGGGTTGTACAAGCTAGAAACACCTGAATTATGATTGGTTAATGATTAGTGTTGGGATTATCCTTGAAATGATGTAATAAGTGAGGCTTGTGGATGCAAAATAGGGCGAATTAAAGTTTAACAAAGCTTAATTATTAATGGCAAGCCTAGAGAAGTGTGAAAGTGTGTTGTAACACTTCAAATAATTGAAGATTAATTTTTATTTTGATTAAAAAGAGGTTTATTAGGTTCAATTGTTTGATAAGACCTTAGAAAAGTGTGAAAGGGAGTTACAACACTTCACAACACTTTGGCAAGATACCATTAAAGTCTATTAGTTCATAAGGACACAAGACCTAATGTGAATGTGTTAACCACATTGCAACACTAAATAAAGGAAACATTAAGACTAACTCACAAGGAGGGCCAAAATAAGCCAAGAAAAGTAGAAGGGTTACTTTTTCCATGACTGCATTTAGCCTCCACTTTAGGGAGAAGATGAACTTGCTTCAAACTCACATTAAAGTAGATGAACATGCATCAAGAGGGGTCTAAGTGTATGTATGCCAATAAGATGAGATGACAATGATCAAGAGGGGAGATCAAACCCCCAGGATCAAGATCCCCCAACAAACCAACATAGGCACAAAAGAACACACATGAGAATGATATAAAGTGCAAGAACAAAGCACAAGCAAGATGAAAAGATAAAAGATAAAAGAGATCCAAATCAACCTTCGACCCTTTTTCCATCGCGATGTGGATCAGATCTAGGTTGTTTGTCCAAAAAATGCATTCTCACTCTAGGACAATGAAACTCCTGGCTTTCCAGTAGGTGAGACGTCCAAAAAGGTGAGAAACATACACTCATGGCTGGTATGTACTCACACACACACACGAATGGATATGGGGAAAGTCATGCCTTGGTTGGCCTTCCTGCTGAATTCATACCAAAGTTATACCTCCTGATAACTTTAATAAGGCACCACACAAAAATGGTTTTTGAGCTTCACGAGACAAGAAAATCTTCATATGCTTGGAGCTCATGAACAAACAAGATGGCTCTATAGGCATGCAAGATGTGTTATGTAAGGTGGCCTCATAAATGCAAAATGTAAAATGCAAAGAATTTTCAAAGTTGTCTTTCTGATTTCATGAGAGGTGTTTAACTTAGGGAACATCACGCATAATGTCTCCAAGAGAGGACAAATCAAAGAATAGAAAATTTTCAAATTACGGGATGTATTGTGTCACACCAAGCCACTAAGAGGAATGTAATATGCTAAGATAGATCACACTCTTGAAGGAAATTACACCCAATGTCATCCACAAAGTGAAAAATGCATTGTATGAAATAAGAACACTACACTAATAATGATGAAAAATAAAAATGCCAATGTATGCCCCCACTTTAAGGAAATTTCTAAACACCATACTATGATCAATTACTTTAAAGTAGAAAATGATAAATGCAAACAAAGAAGAACACATGAGAGCCAACTTAGAAAGCCCTATGCCAAGTCATATTTTTCCAAATTAAGTTGCATCATGTAAGAGAGAAAGAAAATAGAGGGGTCGCCCCCAAAATGAAAACACCAAACACATAAGGGATGTATGGATTTGGGGTCAGTATGCTCTTGCTAAATTTTTTTTAGAGAGCTCAAAACTATCATCATCCCCCAAATACACATAGAACTTGAAGAATGACACAAAGAGAGTGATAACAAAGAAAAATCCTTTTGGGTCAAAATGGAAGAGACATGAATCTGTTGATGCCTTGCATCATCATCAAAAGGAAAACACAAGACAAATAAAAAATAGATAAAGAGAAGGAAAAGGAAAAATCCTTTTGGGTCAACATGGAAGAGACATGAATGTCTCGATTCCATATGTCATCCCTGAAAGGAAAACACAAGAAAAGTGAAAAAGAGATAAAGAATATTTAAAGGAAAAAAATCCTTTTGGGTCAACATGGAAGAGACATGAATGTCCCAACACCTTGTGTCATCACCAAAATGAAAACACAAGAAAAATGAAAAAGAGATAAAAAACGTGAAGTAAGAGATTTATGACATAAAGAACAATGAACGTACAAATAGAGGAATGTCACAAAGAGAGAGAGAGAGAACATCAAATAGAACATCATGAGGGATCACATTACACACATGCAATCAAAAGAATATGAAAAATAAATAAATAATACAAAATAATAGTAAGGCACATGTGAGTCAACCTACTTGTAGGTCATCTGCATCCCAGTCATGTTCTTTGTATACTGAAGTGAAGAAACTAGCCAAATGGACAATAGCAAGTTCCAAACTAGGAGAAGCACCAAGTTCAACACTCTTTGTAAGAGATTTTTTGTTTAAGCTCATGGAAGAGGAAAACAATGTATTCAATTCATTGTGCACCTCTTTGTCAATTTTAGCAACCTTGTCATCATTATCCAAGTTGATCACAATACGAGGTCGAAGGATAATTTCCATGGAAGAGTTCAACTCTTGCTGTGGTTGTTGTATTGCATTGTTTTGTTTCAGGATACGGGTAGAATCATCATGCATTGCTTTAGTCATGTTTGTATCTTGATTATCTTTGTTTAATTCTTCATGTAACCTACGAGCAAGGGCACGACATCTATACCTATGGTTTCTAGCACCTCTGCTTCTTTAAGTTTTGTTTTCAAGTTGTGCATATGTAGGAGCGGATTCATCAACCAAATATTTATTTTCTTCCCTAAGTGGAAGGATAGAAGAAACCACAGGAGGTTGTTTGACCACTTTCTCTTTGACTTTGTATACCTATTTTACTCTAGGAAGTGTGGTGGGGTAGTTTTCATTGTCTCTTAGTCTTTTGTATGAGGTAGGTGAAGGTTATGTCTTTAGTTGCTCGTGGTTGTTTGAGACTTGTTTAGGTTCAAGCATGGTTTCATCAAGGATAGTAGGCTCAGATGTGGATGGAGACATGTTTCTGAGGGATAATTCTGCTATCTTCTTTGCTTTGAAATTTTAATAGGACAAGAAAAAGAATTCTTCTTGTAGATTTATAGGTTTCATGGGCTCAGACCAAAAAGCATCTAAGGAAAAATTTCCTTTAGATGACAAAGGGTTCAAGCCACTATGGTGGACAATGAATATTTCATTGCCAAAGGGAAAATTTAAGCATTTATGTACCATCGAATGGACAACTTTCATGGAGCAAAGAAATATGTGGCCTAGCTCCACACGAAATTGGTCTGACTGCGGGATGATGGAGATCGAGATATCTAATATTTTTTGTCCTATTTGCAATGGTAATGTGATCGATCCTATCGTAGGGCAAGAAAAGCCATTGTGTGTCTTGATCCATGATTTCAGTTTATCATATATATTTTGATAGAGCTTATGCAAAAGTAAGAATTTCTTGGTGATCACATTCTCTCCATGGGTGGGATCTATTAATATCCCATTAGTGGATTTGTAATAGATAGGGCTGGCTATATAGATAAGACCATTAGGAGCATGTTTAAGTATATGCTTAGAGGGTGATCCCACAAAGCTAGTTTACTATTTCTGGGAGATTTTGATTTTTATTGAAATTACATATTTTTAGAAATTATAATTATTTAAGCCTTAAAAGGTTCCATTTAAAGCTTTCCAATTTAAGAGGGTCTGATCAAACTACCTTAGATCAAACCCCGTTGGATAGAACCCTACGAGTTTTAAACCATACCTATAATAGAGTCTCCTTTACACCTATCAAAATGTTGATAAAAAACCACTTTTGATTTACCTTTTGGGGGATCAAATGAATTCATTTAGTTTTTATTTTTGTATGAATGTAGTCCTTATTATAAGCTTCCCAAAAAGTATGATTTTAAATATGTTTAATTTTATTATTATATTTATTTTTTACTTCTTTTGAATGCACATGTGGAAAAAATAGCAAATTATTAAAAGAAATCAAGCTCTTTTTTCTGCACATGTGGAAAAATAGTAGATTATTAAAAAAAATATGAGTGCACCAAATATTGAATTCCTTGATCCAACAAAAAAAATAAAATTGAATTTTGATACATACAAAAAAATTTACGCATTATACAGTCGTGCTATGTCTGAGTTGTAATTGGTTTGACTTCAAAACTTGATTAAAGAAATAATATTCAATAAAAAATTATCTAACCAAGTGGAAACACTAGATATCAAAGTTACAAATCTAAATTCGAAATAATTAGAATTTTATCCTTCCTGGAAAAAAAATTATGCGTTATACGGTGAGCGTGACTTTTTAAAAATGTTATTTTCTGAAAAAACTAGTTTTCAAGGGAGATGGAAAAAGAAGTGCAATCCGATTCCAAAAATTTTGAAAAAAATATATTTAGAATCTATAGACAAAATTTCATGGAACTCTAGTTTGCATCATCTCCAAATTCCTCACGTTTAGTTTCTATAGGTGCTCGAAAGTGAAGATTTAGTTAAAAATTTTATTTCAATGTCCAATTTGGCCTAAAATTGTAAACCACTATTGTGGGATTACCCTAGAGGAGAAAGCAATATAAAGAGGGTTCTTAGTTCAAACCTTCTGAGGGATGACATCTATCACTCCTACCATTTCATCTATAGAATTATTATCAATAGAATCATTTTGAATAGGATCATTGTTATCATCATTAGTGTCAACATTCATCACATCAGTTTTTGTAGTTTTGCTAGCTTTGACAAATGAAATATTATGTTTTGGCATGGGGTTAGTGAGAATTTGCATGTTTTTGTTAGGAGGGGCAACAAAAGTATTTCCTTGATCACTAACACCTCTAATGGAAAGACAACTAGAATCAATGAGGTCTTGGACAAGATGTTTAAGACACTTGTAATGTTTTGTGTCATGTCCATTTTGTCACTGATAGTGGGAATAAGAATTTGATCTAAAGTTCAAGGGGTAGAGGCTTATTAGGATTAGGTGTTTTTATTGGAGGTAAGGTAGTCATTTTCTTTTATAAAAGTTTGGACATTGTGTTATGAAGGGTATCGAGTAAGGGAGTGAATTGTCTTTTTGAGTCCCCATAGCTAAAGGATCTCGTGGATTTAACAATGGCTACTTGGTTATTGGAATTTTAATTTGTTTCTTTAGGGGGGTTGAATTGAAGGAACCTTTTATTATATTTTCTAAAAGGTTGTGAATTTTTTTGGTTTGTAGGTTTGGATTTCTTAGTTCAGCTAGAAGTCAACTTTGTATCATGACTACTAACCAAATTTTGATAATCATGAAGGGAAGTACACAAGTGCATGAAGGATGGAAATTTAACCATGGTGAGCTTGTCTTGAATCTTTCTTTGCAATTTTTTTGTGAAAATCTTTTGAAGGTGAGGATCAGGAACCTTGAAATCAATTTGGGAATTATAAACTGATTAGTAGTGTGAGATAAAATCAATTATATTTTATTCTTCCTTTTGCTTACATCTCATCAAATTTTCCAAGGTCATCGTAGGAGCAATGTGCACTTAGAAATTATTTACACATGCATCAAAAAGTTTATTGAATGAAATAATTGAATTGTTCGGTAAAGAGGAGAATGATTCCAAGGTGGTGTCTTTCAATGATCTAGGACAAAACTTAGCCAACATTTTATCATCAAGGAAAAAGTCACTACATAAGGTAGTATAAACAATAACATGGTTAGAAAGATCTCCCTTCCCTCCATATTTCTCAAATCTAGGCACCTCTACACCTTGTGGCATCGGTGTTCACAATATCTCCAAGGATAATGGACTGCTTTTGACATAATATGTAGGTGGACCATTTTGATTTTGATTTATTGTGGAAACTTGCTTTTGGAGGGATGAAATGGTTTCGAAGAGTTTATTAATGAGAATTTCATTACTTATACTATGAGATGGAAGTGAAAAAGGTGAAGGGGTATATGTGTTCATAGGGCAAGTGAATGGAATGCTTATATGTGGTAAAGTGGTAGGAGATATAATGTGTGATGCCACATAGGAACTAGGGATGCTAGTGAGAATACCCAAGGAGGGGATCACATTAATAACTCGTTGCATTGTTGTTGGGACTTGAGGTTTGGTATAGGTAGGTATTGAGGCAATTATTGTGGGAGGGGGAGTTTGAGTTCCTCCTTAGCTTGTGACATTTTTTGTAGGAATAGGACAACTAGTAGCTAGAGTGAGATGTTTTCCAAAGATTTGCACTATGTTTTTCACAAGGTCAAGCCCTTCTTCACTTTCAAGCATGTGATGCATGTTATCCATAGTAGGAATGGCAGTAGTTTAAATGATGTCATTTGGCACTTGATTGTGTAGGTTTGCTAGGTCCTCATGAATTTGAATTATGTTATCTTGTAGGACACTATCATTCCTTGTTTCAACTTGCATACTACTTGAATGAAAAGATTTGTTAAAGGTATTTTCCATGCCTAGTGTACTAGTGTCAATACTATGAGTGAAAGAGCTTGATAACCCAACATCCACAATGATTGTACTATCGCAAGATGACATGAGTCTCAAACTTCATCTCACTACTCTACTAGCAATAGGACATCAAATACTCATACAATGGATACTAAATGAAAGGTGGATGCAAATGCAATATAACCTAAGAAGAATGAAATGATTATAACAAAAATTCTAGAAATTGAAACAAAAATACAATAATATTGAAGAAAAATTTAGAAAGTGAACTATAAATGCCAAAAAATGTAGCGTACTAGGTGCAGAGGGACTGAGTCACATAGGGTGGCGAATGAGTCTTAGTGATGATTTTTTTTTTTTTAAATCACAATTTTTCAGTTCAATTTTATGCTTTTTATGTTTTTATGATCTATATGTGAGATGAAAATGTAGATTTTGGATGATTTTTGATGAAATTAATTGTAAAAATGCAAGCTAAATGAGTTTTCACTAATGAAAAATTTGAAACCCTAGAATGCAAATTAACTAGTGCAAATCCTAATGCAATGTTAATGCAAGCCAAATCTAGGATGAAGATGCACTCGAAATCAAAATTATGATGTTATAAAGTTAGGTTCACCAAAATGGAACCTTGTAAAAAGGTGGTGTGTGTAATGATGATGATATGCTATCACACCCACTTTCCAAGATTCCACTAAAAGATAACCCTAGAGATATCAATGCAAAAGTGAAAGAGATCTTGCAATAGGTGCTACGCCCTTAATATTATTGTACATCGGGTTATGAATAGTCGGCTTGTGGCTATCTTAACTCTCTATTAAGTCATATTATCATTAGTATATTGTTATTTAGTTGTTTAGGTCGGCCTAAGTCTTATATAGGTGTGTCTAAGTCGGCCTAGGTGATATCCTTGGCATAAATAGGTATATATAGGAGGTTGTGAGTCTTATTTCATCATCAAGTTGTGAAGTGTGTTCTCATTAGAGATATTTGGAGGTTTCCCCCTCGAAGTGGCTTGTTATTCTCAGTTATTATCAAGTATTTGCAGCATATTTCTTATCATATTCTTCTATTGTGCAAGTTATTTCATAACAAGTGGTATCAGAGCATGATCTTGGCACCATAGAGGCAAGGTTTTTCTCAATTTTGGAGGCGATTTTGGGAAGAGCATATCTTTCAGAATTTGTCGAATTTTTTTCTGATTTTTAAAGGGTTTTTTAAGAACATATTGAAGAATCTACAGTCCATATTTTAGAAGAATTGGAGCAGAATTAAGCGAATTATTGCAGAATTAGGGTTTCTACACTATTTTTTTGGAATCTACATATCTCGCACATCGTGTTGAATTGGAATCTGATTTTTATTGGGTTTTTGAAGAAATACTAAAGGAGATTACAGTAAAATTTTTAGAGAATTTAAGTTTCATTTGTGTGATTTATTTCAACATTAGTGGTTTCCATCATGACAGGGCCTGCAACAAGGGGTAAAAAGAATGCTGTCACTCCGGGGAAGACTCCTGATAAGGATGGTGAAACAATCGAGGATATTCATCATAATGAAGAACTCAATAAGGTCAAGGAAGAAATTTCCTCAATTAACAATAAGGTCAAGGAAGAAATTTCCTCAATTAAGATGGATATGTGTGACCTAAGAGGAGATATGTCAGAAATGCGAAACATGTTAAGCACCTACATAGCTGAATCAAGAAAGGAGTTCTCAAGTGACCAAGGTGAGAATTCTAGGTCAGCCACTACTAACACAAGCTTTAGTACTCCTATGGGATCTAGGAATTTATTTCCAAAGGTGGATATGCGCAAGTTTGATGGTAAGGATCCTCTAACATGGATAAACCAAATGGAGAATTTTTTTGAAGTACACCAAATCCCAAATGGACAAAAGGTCACGATGGCTTCCTTATATTTAGAACCAGATCAATTCATTTGGTATCGTTGGCTTTGCACTCATCGAGGTAAAAAGGGGCTCACCATCTCATGGTCAATTTTTACAGAGGAACTCCAAGCATAATATAGCAATAGCGTGACAGACAACTTCTTCAGCCAGCTAGCTAAACTTCAACAAACAGGATCGCTAAGGATTATATTCAGCAATTCCAAAATCTATCCTTAAGGGTGGATTCAATTACGGAGGAAAACGATGAATTTATTCTTGGGTGGTCTCAAGATCACATTCAACATGATGCATGTTTAGCCCTAGTTCCATAAATAAGTCTTTTATCTTAGCAGGGTAGAGGAGAAGTATTTGATTCCTAAGAAGCAAGGGGCTAATGTGACAAGAGAGAAAGGATATTCAACACAACCTACTAAGTTGACTCCACAACAAATTGAGGAGAAAAGAGCAAAAAGGCTTGTGTTTCAATTGTGATAGCAAATACAATTGAGGACATAAATGTAGTGAAAAGAAATTGTTTTATATTGAAGGTCCCAATGAGGAAGAAGAGGAGGAACCCATACTAGAAGATGAAAGGGAGTCAAATGAGGAATCGCATGATTCTCAACCAATCATTTCTTGTCATGCACTCTCAGGTTTCAGTGCTCCACAAACTCTCAAGGTGGTGGGGTTCCTAAGAAGCAGAAGGTAACAGTGTTGATCGACTCAGGTAGTACTCATAATTTCATCAACAAAAGTTAGCTACTGTCTAAATTGTTTCATATATCCAGCTCGAGTTTCAAGTTTTGATTGCGGATGGTGGTACAGTTAGTTGTTCGAGGGAAGTGTCATAGCATTAAATTATCCATGGGAGATTATCAACTTTAATGTATATCCATGGGTGCAGTAGATATTGTTTTGGGAGTACAATGGCTTACTACATTAGGAACAATTGAGATGAACTTCCAAGAACTATTCATGAGATTTCAATCGGAAGGAAGGCTAGTAGAGCTAAGGGGGTTGAAGGAAAAATCTCCACAAATGGTAAGCTCTCATCAAATGCAAAAGTTGCTTAAGAAAGGAGTGGATGGATTTGTGGCCCAACTATGTTCATTAGAAGTCTCTCAATCTAATACTCCTACTCATCCAGATTTGCAAGCTATAATTGATCGTCACTCAGTTGTTCTTGGAGATATGCCTAAGGGACTTCCTCCTAAGAGGGATCATGATCATGCCATACAGTTAGTCCCAGGGAGCCAACCACTGAACATCAGGCCTTACAGGTATCCACACATACAAAAGAGTGAGATAGAAAAGATTGTTAAAGAGATGCAGAGGCCGAGGAATCATTAGGCATATAGCCAAAGTGCTTACTCCTCTCCAGGTGGTGATGATGCGTGGAAGGATGATACTTGGCGCATGTGTCAGATTATAGAGTGCTCAAGTAGCCACCATTAAAGATAAGTTTCCAATTCCAGTCATTGATTATTTGTTAGATGAATTAAATGGAGCTATGTTTTTTACCAAGTTAGATCTTAGATCTGGTTATCACCAAATTCGGATTAAGGAGGAGGATATTTGTAAGACAGCATTTTGGACTCATGAGGGTCATTATGAATTTTTGGTGATGCCATTTGGTCTTACCAATGCACCATCTACATTCCAAAGTTTGATGAATTCCATTTTTAAGAAGTTCTTGAGAAAGTTTGTATTAGTATTCTTTGATGATATATTGATTTACAACAAGACTTGGGAAGAACATTTGCAACATGTGGACCAAGCATTACAAATACTTGAAGATCATAAACTCTATGCTAAGCCATCCAAGTGTGCTTTTGGTCTTCACAGGAGGTGGAGTATTTGGGACACATAGTTTCCACATGGAAGATGAGTGGACCCTAACAAAATTAAGGCTATCATGGATAGCTATTAGAAACCATTAAGGGCGGGAAGTTCTTGGGATTGTGGTGCTATAGAAGATTTGTGAAAGAATTATGGTAGTATGTACCTCTCACCCTCTATTGAAGAAGGATTCTTTTCCATTGGAATGAGTGCATAATACAACATTTGAGAGATTGAAGGAGGCTATGTTTACAACTCCAGTACTTGCCACTCCTGACTTCACCAAGGAATTCATTGTGGAATGTGATGCTTCTGGAAATTGGATAGGAGCAGTGCTCATGCAAGAAGGTCAACCAATTGCTTTTCAGAGTCATCAATTAAAAGGTAAGAATCAACTAAAACCTATTTATGAGAAGGAAATGCTAGCAATACTCCATGCAGTGAAACAATGGCGGCCTTATCTATTGGGTAGACATTTCAAGGTTAAGACAGATCATGATAGCCTAAAATATTTTTTGGAACAACGACTATCTTCTGAAGAGCAACAAAAATGGGTCACTAAGATGTTAGGATATGACTTTGAGATTGTATATAAGAAAGGGAAAGAAAATATTGTCGCAGATGCACTGTCAAGGAAGGATGAGAAAGATGAAGCCTTATTGTGTGCCCTTTCAATATTACAAGCAAATTGGGTGGAGGAAGCCAAAGTAGAGTGGCAAAATGATGTTGCGACTAGTAATCTCATCAAGCAATTAAAAAGTGATCCTAGTAGTTCAGATAAGTTTTGTTGGAAGGGAGATACTCTTTGGTATAAAGAGCGTTTGTATCTCTACAAGAATTCCAACCTTAAAATCAAGATTCTCATAGAGTTGCATGAGTCTCCAGTGGGTGGTCATTCAGGATTTTTGAAGACATATCATCAAGTCAAGCAAGATTTCTTTTGGGAGGGGCTAAAGGGTGATGTTCAAAAATTTGTGGCTGAATGTTTGGTGTGTCAAAGGCATAAAGGGGAGACAATTAAGGCACCAGGTCTCTTGCAACCCTTATCTATTCCTAGCCAGCGTTGGGAAGAGATATCCATGGACTTCATCACAGGGCTTCCCAAATCTAAAGGTCATAATGTCATCATGGTGGTGGTTGATAGGCTCACTAAATATGCACATTTCATTGCATTAGCACATCCTTTTACAGCAAGTGTAGTGGCTAGAGATTTTTTGGAGAATATCCAAAAGCTACATGGTACACCTAAAGTTATTATTAGTGATCGTGATCCTATCTTCACTAGTCACTTTTGGAAAGATTTATTCTTATGTTTGGGTACTCAATTGGCTCATAGCTCTTCATACCACCCTCAATCGATGGGCAAAGCAGAGGTTGTTAATAAGTGTTTGGAAGGATATTACGTTGTTTCACTTGAGGAGAACGGTCGATAGATTGGCTACCACTTGTTGAATGGTGGTATAACACTTCTTTTCATAGCTCATCAAAAATGTCTCCATTTTTGGCACTTTATGGATATCATCCTCAGCATCACATCATCAATTAAGGTGTCCCCAAGAGTTCGGTGAAGACCACTTGCTTCATCAACAACAAGTACTTTCAGGACTCAAAGAGAATTTAACCATGGCACAAAATCGAATGAAACAACAGGCAGACCAACATCGTAGTGAAAGAAGTTTTGAAGTTGGGGATTGGGTCTTCTTGCGATTGCAGCCTTATAAGCAAATCTCACTAAAGCAGCAAAGAAAGAATAATAAGTTGTCACCAAAGTATTATGGTCCATACCAAATCATGCAGAAGATCGGTAGTGTTGCCTACAAGCTTGAGTTGCCACCTACAACAAAGATACATCCAGGTTTTTCATGTTTCCTGTTTGAAGAAGGTAATTGGGCATAATATTCCCACTCAAACAACACTTCGAAATTTGGATGAAGAAGGAGAATCATTTTGGAACGAGTGCATTAATCAAACACGCAAAGAAGGTGAGGAATAGAACTATCCGAGTATCTCATCAATGGAAGAATTTACCAGGTTGAAGATGCCACATGGGAAGATGAGGAGTTCATTCAAAAGTTCCAAACTTGATTAGCATTGAGGACAATGCTTCTTTGAAGAAAGGGGGCATGCTACGCCCTTAATATTATTGTACATCGGGTTATGAATAGTCGACTTGTGGCTATCTTAACTCTCTATTAAGTCATATTATCATTAGTATATTGTTATTTAGTTGTTTAGGTCGGCCTAAGTCTTATATAGGTGTGTCTAAGTCGGCCTAGGTGATATCCTTGGCATAAATAGGTATATATAGGAGGTTGTGAGTCTTATTTCATCATCAAGTTGTGAAGTGTGTTCTCATTAGAGATATTTGGAGGTTTGCCCCCTCGAAGTGGCTTGTTATTCTCAGTTATTATCAAGTATTTGCAGCATATTTCTTATCATATTCTTCTATTGTGCAAGTTATTTCATAACAATAGGGTTGTCATAGGGACTGATATGATCTACTGAGGGGTTCACCACAAAGTTTAAACTTGGAAAATACAATGAAATAAAAGATGAAATGAAAATACCTAGTTGAATGCAAACTAACACTAAATGACCTAGAAAGATGAATGAAATGCAACAAAAAAAAATGTGTGCACCTGGAAATCTGGAGAAGGAAGAATGAAGTTCTACATCACTAGAAAATATGCTTTTGCTACTAATTGGGACTCATTCACCAAGTTGGGTGAATCTATCCAATTTCTAGAAAATTATGTAGGAACAGGTTTCAGACAGAAGTGATCTGAATCTACAAAATCTTGAAAACTAGTTGGAACTGGCACTCATTCGCTAGAAGTGGTGAATGAATCTAGTTGTCCTTTTCTGCAAATTCAAAATCTATTCCTACTCTTCTCTGTCTTCTCTATCCTTACTGACTAGTTTTCAAATATGAATCTTTGATTTGCATCCTCTAGGTCTTTTACAAGGTTCTCCAAGGCTTGATGACAACTTTGACAACTTTAGATGATTTTCAACTTTTCTAAAATCTTTCTCCTTAGGAAAAATGCAACCTAAATCTACAAATCACAAACAAAGGAGAGGGAAAAATGTTGTTGGGTTAGTGGATAGTGGTTTTCCTTGGTCAAAGCCCTTTTTGGTAATTACACCTTGAAATGAAAGAAAATATGAATGGAGAATGATGAATGAACAAATAACAATGTTGTAACTCACCAAACCCTTATTAGTACTTCTACTAGAATTGATCAAAGAAATGTGTGATATTGCAAGCTTTCAATGCTATTACTAGCATTGGCCAATGGACTTGGGATCATCTAGATGCCTAGTATAGAGAAGATCTTGTCATATTGCAAGCTTTCAATGCTATTACTAGCATTGGCCAATGGACTTGGGATCATCTAGATGCCTAGTATTGAAAATTTTTGTAACCAACCGATTATAATGTTTGTGGGCTAGACATATTCTATAGAAAGAATGACTTATCATAGGCTTACTTACAATAAATTTTGTGAGCTTAGTAAACTAGATGAATAATTTAAAGAGTAGTATGTCAATTTCTATTATAGTGGGCATGAAAAAGATTAAGAAGGAATGTATTGAAAATTCATTAAATGTTTTCTGCTTGTTGGAGATTATTATTTAAATAGGTTCATGGAAAATCTAGTTAGAACAGGAAAGGAATTAAAGGAAATATCCTTTTGTCAGATGTGCACCTTCATAAAAGAATTCAATGAAGAAATTTGTGAGTCCTATAGAAATAGGAAAATGGTTAAATAAGTTAAGCCCTTTATTTTTGCTAATGTTTGTAAACAACTTTCACAAGATTTTGGTTGTAGTAGCCTTTCAAAGAACTCAAGAAGAGAGAAAAAACATAAATGCTTTGAATGAAATTTGCAAACACCTTAGAAAAGACATTATAATAAAAATAAAAAACCAGTCTGAAAATTTGCAAAAGGGTTTTTCAGAAATAAGAAATGGAATAAAAAGAAAACTGGTTGGAAACCCACTTGTTACATATGCAAAGGGTATCACTATGCAAATAAATTTCCTGATAGAAAGAGTGTCAAAGGAAAAGCTAAAGTCAGAGTAGTTAAATAATTGGGGATAATAGAAGAATATGATTATATTTATGATTATCCCACTGATGATGTTGATGTTCCTCTTTCCTCCATAGAGGATGATCTTTCTGCAAAAGAGGATGATGACATAAAGAGTGAATCAATTGATTCAAATAATACTCACTACTCAGATGCTTCTAAAGTTTCATTTATGTGTAGAATAATGAAACATCAAAATTTGTTTAGATCCTTGCCCTTGCAGCTTGAAGACATCAATAAAAAAAATTAAAATTAGAAAAAGAGCATAGAAGCATGATTATGGGGCAAGTAGTTTGGAAAAAATAACACCAACAACTTCATTAGCTATATTTGGAGAAAAAATGGATTGAGGAAGAAGTTTCTAACCAGGTTAAGAAGGAGAGATCAGAAAGTTCTAGAAATCAACCCACCTATAGAATACCTACAGTCTCAAGAAATTGTTTTCTTAAGAAATGACCATATTATCAACCTAGGCCTATTGAACTAACAATACAACCAATCCTCCCATCTACGCGACAAGTAGCTCACAACATTTGGAGACAAGAATGGTTAGACTTTCTAGATAAAGTGGTTGTACAAGCTCAAAAAAATTTAAAGAATTACAAGCTGAAGAATGTTCTGATCAAACAAATGAAGTAGAAAATCAGGAAACAAACTTGAATGGTTTATAGCCCAGTTACAAGTTACACCTATTCCTCTACAGGGAAATCACCACTATTCTTGATTATTTGGAAACCTCTTCTGCCTAGGAACTACTCCAACATTCACCATCACTAGAAGATCTTATTTGTTATGAAGATCTTGAAAATCAAGGTTCTTGCAACATGATGAAGACTACCAATTGTCCAAGTATGAGTCTTCACATTCATTTCTTTGGAATAACGAAATATCTCCTACATTTCTTAGTAGATATTGGAGTAGATATAAATATTGCAAGACATAATTATTTTCCTTCAGATAAGTGGCAGCCCACTAATACTAAAATTTCCTTTGGAAAAGGAACTCATTATTCCTCTTTGGCATGTTCTACACCTATTAGTTTTGTTGATGGTCATGTTGAAAAGGTTATATTTATTTAGTATGAGATATATGGATATGATGGAATTATTGGGAATTCCACTCTTGCAAAGTGGGAACTAGTTACAATCCATCTAGATTACTTTCAAATCGAGGGCCTCTAAATACTTCATCTAAAAAAAACCCAATTAAACCAGTAAATGGGTACCAGAGAAGAATTATAAAGTGGATAATCACATATGGTTCACTAAACAGTCAGCTCTTATTCAACCCAAATTAAAAGAACTTCAAAAGTAATTTCTTGATATGGTAATGTCTAAAGAACTTACTATAGAATTCTGATGGATCTAATATGATTCCTAAAGGTCATGAAAATTACTATCTAATAAGGAAGCAAGAAACTGAGATCTTTCGTAAAGAAATATTTGATATTCATGCAAAAAATCTTATTTCTCCATCTTCTTCATCCTTTTGCTACCATGCTATGTATGTTCCAAAAAAGGATGAAAATGGTAATGAGCTCCCTGAGAAAAGACTTGTTGTAAACTACAAACCATTAAATGTTTTCCTTGAATCCAATCAATACCCTCTTCCATCAAAAGACCATATTTGGAAAACAATACAAGGAGCTAATATTTAATCCAAATTTGATTTGACCAAATGATTTTGGAAAATATTAATTGACCCTTCTAATCGGACTAAATAAGGTGCTACAAATATGCTTGAAATGGCTGCAATGGATGTGGTTCTTGACTCTTGCTTGATTTATGTTGATCTTGAATTAAACACTTTCTTGAATCATAAACTCTATATTGTCACTGTTAGCAAATAACAAACATGATATATGAAATATTTGACATAGTGATTTATGCTTGAAGAATCCTATAAAATACTTGATAAGATACCTTTGAATGTTCTTGAATTCTCTTTTGAATGCTTGTGAACACTCGATTGCTTCTTAGAATGCTAAGTCAGAATATGAGTGAAAGAACCTTGTATTTATAGTCAATTATACAATAATTCTCAAAATTACAACACTTCAAGTAGACGTTAGATCTACAAGAATAAAATTTCAGTAGTAATTTGAATTAAATTTGACTTTAGGCCTCACAAGACTCATTCATCCAAGGTGGTGAAGGAGTCCCATCAGACATAATGTATGGGACCAAAAATGAAAGGTGAATATAAATCTATTAAAACTAGTTTAGGCCACTAAAATCTAGGTGGGACCCATTCATCCAAGGTGGTGAATGAGTCCTAGACCACTAAACCTAAGCCACACAAGCCAAAAACACTGAATTATGATCAGTTTCAGGATTATCCTTGAAAATATGCAATGACGCTTGTGGATGCAAAATAGGGCCAATTAAACCATAAGAAATCCCAATTATTAATGACAAGCCTAAAGAAGTGTGAAAGTGTGATGTAACACTTTACTTGACACTTGAAACAAGGAAAGATTAATGTTTATTTTGATTAAAAAGAGGTTTATTAGGTTCAATTGTTTGATAAGACCTTAGAAAAGTGTGAAAGTGAGTTACAACACTTCACAACACTTTAGCAATGTACCATTAAAACCTATTAGTTCACAAGGGCCCAAAACCTAATGTGAATGTTTTAACCACATTGTAACACTAAATCAAGGCAACATTAATACTATAATTTTTTTTGGAGGTGTACATGCTAGCCATGTGTCACCAAAACACTTTCCACTATGCACTAAGACTTACCAAGTTGGAGCAACATGATTATGATAACCAACCAATATCACAATAGTGATTGGTTGTGATACTTGTAGCCGTTTTCAAGTTGTGCCATCATGACACATGGCATTTATGCAAGGGGTAGGAATTTAGAATATTCAAATAATTCCAAACACATGGGGACAACAGTTGTCCCTAGAGTGCTTTATGATTTAGTATTAAGACACCAGGCTCAGTAGGAGCTACAAAATATTATATAATACGAATTGAATGATTGTCCAAGCGTCTACACAAATTTAGAGATAGGTATAATAGGTGAAACTCAAGAAGCGACTATCATCACAGTTTAAGAACATTGATAAGTTTTAGGGTGGTGTCAATCTATACAAAGATAAAGTAGAAATTGAAACACCATGAAATGCATAAGTATGTTTCAAGGTAGTGAAAAGTTCCAAAAATTTAGCAGAAAGTGGACCTCCATGAAAGTTGAACCACTAGAAGAAGATCCCAACACCTCTAGAGAGAAATCAACTCTCAATGCACCAAGAGGTGGATGCAATGCTTGGGGACTACACAAGACTGTGCCAATAGGGGGATTGATGATGAAAGACATGACCAGATGTTTGAGGCCACCACATGATGATATTTACAAGAATTCAAACAAGTTAAAATTTGATGAGGCTGCAACTTTTATGTAAGACCTTAGTGATGAATATGTTACCTATTGTCTAGATTATGGTTTGGATAATTATCTCTAGCTTTGAATGGTGGTGTTGTACAATAGTGAAGCCCACAAAACTCGAGCCTTACACATTCAAATCATTAATTACTTAAATTAGATCATCTTATGGGGGTAAGATTCATTATTAGCTTGATGTGCCAACATGACATAGCTATAAATATTTAATTAATGCAATTTTAGTGTGCCACTACATAAATTGCATGCCAAATTGGCTAGCATATCTACTACTTTTTTGTTGTCTCTATATCAGTGTGTGAGTTAGTAAGAGTCGATATCTTCTGGAACTTTTATTTCTTTTTTTTATATGGTGTTTAGAAACCAGGCAACCATATTTTCTTGCTTCCATGTGTTAATTATAATCATGGAATCCCCCTCAATCCAAATGTGTTTGATACCTAATGATTGTTCCAATTTTAGGCTTGCATGTAGTTCTCGTACTTCAACCTTATTATTTGTGCCATATGAAAGTTTTATTGATAGGGCATAAATATTTCTACCTATATATATTTCCTCAATACACGTCTATCTCTAAAATCTCTAGGGTTCTCATGGGAGGCCTTGTTCAAATTTATTTAGACCACTCCCATTATAGGTGGGCATCATCCTACACTATTACAGTTAGTCTTTTGTTTTTTAAACCATGTGCTTGAGTTTGGGGAATAAATCAATTCCCATTGAAAAGATAAATTTGCATCCTAGTTTGAAAATATTTTAGCTATGCTATTTGATTTATATACATTAGACATTAGTAACTCAAAAATTATCCTTTCAATTTTACATATTACTTCTTTAACTGAATGGCGCTCCTTTCTAAATATTCTATTATTTATTTCCCACAATATGCACAATAATACAATTGAGGGGCTTACTACCTAAATTATGGAGAATAAAGAGTCTTTATTCATTAGCAGCCATGAGGAAACGACTTCCAATAGTGATTCTTGGAGTGGTTTGGCCAAATTTACGTTTATTTTTGGGCTATTTCCAACACTATTTTGATAATTTTCATGTTACTAAAATATGGTCTATGTCCTTTGTCTATTGGCTGCATTTAATACTTAATTGAAAGGGGAAAAATACCCAGTTTCACCAATGTCTTGTAGGTAAGTATATGTTTATTTATATTCAACCAAGAAAATGAGATAATTTTTTAAAGAATTGCAAAGTTCCAACATAAATTTTAGGCCCAATTTACTAATTCAATATAGTATTTGACTCTATCGATACCATTACAAACCATATTTTTTCCTCCCAAAAACTATTGTAATAGATTCTACCTAATATATGTCAATGTGAAAGTAAAAAACCTTACAAATCTAAAGTATATAAATAGCATGAAATAATGTGATTTCCTTGTTCTCAAATACTATGTCACACCATTTGAACATCTCAAATTAATATAATTGAATGGAGTGAATGGAATAAAAATTAGAACCATTGAGACATAGCTAATCCCTAATCCTTTACTTTTTTATCGTTCTTAGAATTAAGCCTCATAGATGCAACCAACACCACCCTACCCTCTAAATCTATTATAACGCAACTTTCCTCGTACATGCCAATGACTCCTTGCACTATATCATAAACATTCACTTCCTAAATCCTTGATCTAGAGTAACCCACTTAATTATCAATCTATCTATAAAGGAAATATGAGATCATTAATAACATTTTAATATTGAAATACACATGTAAAGGAAAATAAAATATTCATTAAGTTTAATCTAGCTTAATCCAATTATATTATACACACATATACAAATAAACTGAATAATTTAGAATTAATTATTATATTAGGAAGTTAAGTACAAAACATGGGTCATTTATCTTTAGAAATGAATATTGAATATTGTGATTATGTAACAATAAAATTTCTATATCACAATACTCGAAGTGAAATAAATTTGTATGCACACTAACATAGATTCTACAAAGAGTTTTAGCTTTTAATAGTTGAATATATGGTTCAAGGTTTTTTTCATGGGTATAAATATATCTTATAAGTCATAGATCTATTACTATTGGTTGCACACTTAAACTTTCTATTTTATTGAATTTCCCAATGTTCTCTCTATTGTAAGAACTACAGTATTTAAAACACCTAGGTGAGATCAATGGATCAAAATGATAATTTCCTACAATGTCAACTCCATTTGATAGCCTCAATCTTAGATTAATGGAAATATCTTGAGGATAATAGTTTTAAAAAATATAGCTAGAGTAAAACATTAAAATGTAAAGTAATGCTTTAAGTTCTCCAATTGAAAATTTTGTAGCATGCATCTTAAATATGAATTCAAATATTCAATGATCTTTGGATGCAAGAGGATATGTAGAATAAATGTAATTGTATCAATTTAAAAAACTAGCAGTTGCACAATATTCAATGAGCAACAGAATAGCCGATAGGCACAAACCAATTTTGTTTTCCTATAAAGTTCTCCTCGCTGGCGTTAGTGTCAGACTGGAGGAGATCCTGGTGGGGGAAGCCAAATGTTGATGCTCGAATAGATCCATTCCACCAACATCTAGAAGAAAAGAGAAGAATTTAACAAATACATCTAGTTCTTCCAGCAATGCAAGGTCATGAGGACGAGGAATGCCCTTACCTAACGAAGCCATGGAAAAATTCATTTCCAAACCAACCAACATGTCCTTCCTAAATAACTACTTTATGATCACCATCGAATAAGCCTTGGAAACCCCCACATCTAGCAAACCAACCAAGACATAGGATGAAATGTTAGAGTCTAGCTGATACCCAACCACACCAGCCATAAAACCTTTACCAATGATGAATTTTACTATTGCGAAGGTGAGATAATCCAGGGGTTGAATTATCTGACACAGTTGGAGAGAAGTCATTGGCCAAATATATATATCTCTCACTCATATACACACACTCCCTCTTTCTCCTTCTCTACCTCTATCTTTACCTCTCTATCTTTTCGCCTATGTATACCTCTTTCTATTACTTATCTCTATCACCTTCTTTCTTTCTCACTCTTTCCCCCTCTATCTCTATCTCCCTATCTCTTCTCCCATTTGTATCTATATCTCATTATGTCCACCTCTCTCTCTCATCTCTCTATATCTTTCTATCTATATCTCTCTTTATCTATGTCCCTATCTTTCTCCCTATACATCTATATCCTTTCACTCTATCTTGCCATATATCTCTCTATATCTCTATGTCTCCCTCTTCCTTTTCTTATTTATCCCATTATCTCTTCCTTTCTATTTATACCTCTCTATCTCTCCCCTTTATCTCCCTATCTCTCTATCTTTATTTCCCCCTCTATATCTCTCTATATCTAATCTATTTCCTCTCTCATTCTATATTCATCTCTACCTCTATCTATTTATCTCTCTTCCTCTCTATCTCTATATTCATCTCTACCTCTATATTTCTCTCTTCCCCTCCATCTCTAGAAATTTCCCCCTCTCTCTACCCATCCATCTCTCTCCCTATCTCTCCCCTCCCTCTTCATAGACCTTCATTGTCTTCATGATTGAAAGATTTTCTTTTACTCATTTTTAGAGACCTTTGTTGCACAATAATATCATTTTATGAATGGCCAACCAATTGAACTCATGTAATACACAAATTTAAAAAATTTCCCTAATTGACATTCCACACCTCTTCGGCATACCCATTGCACAACAAGGTACGATTGCTAATATTTATAAATACAAAACTCAGAAATTAAAAAAATCCTTTCAAAAACTCAATTTCCCCCTTTTTAAAGTCATATATGGATTCGTGCTTACCAAGACTCGTAATACGTGGGAGTGAATCTAGTTAATACATTAGATAACTATTTACATTTAAATGTATGAAATTTGAAATGTTATTTTGTATTATTTTATTAGGTAATCGATATAGTATAGTTTTTAATATTAATATTATAGTTTTAGAATGTATAATTTTTATTTAGAATGTGTTTATTAAAAAGATGTTAAAAAATTAAAATTAAGTAATTTTAAATATTTATATTTTACATTAATGAATGTTTAGAATTCATATATTCATTGATTTTTATTTTAAAATGATTAAAAAAAAAATTAAATTAAAAAATCTTTTCAAATTTTTTTAAAGATAAATAATTTTTAATATTTTTTTGTAAATTTATAATTTTTATTGTGCTTTAAAATAGGAAGAGTTATTGGCCATGACCTATAAAGCAAAAACGCTAGCTACTTATATGATTTTTTATTTTTTACACTTTTAATTAGCAAAATAGAATCATTTACTTCCTTCAAAGCTAAGGTAAAACATACGAAAAACATGGTAAGAAAGTATTAAAGGTATATTTTTATAGCTGTAAGGATAAAATTGGTTACTCATCCTAATACTAATTGAAAAGAAAAATCCCTGTAAAACTAATACAATTGTACCAAATATCTTAACTGAATTATTGCTAAAATCTAAATAGTTAGATAAAATTGACATTGACACCAACACTCCCTTAAATACATAAAAGAGAACAAAAATAATAGAAAAAATTTTGAAAATTTATTGTTAAATTACCCTACCCCTTAAGAAACTTTTAAGCCTACCCCTTAGCCACTCTCAAATCTAAAAGTCAGTACAAAGGACTACTTCAGAAACACATTCTACCCTTTTATCGTTTCTTCCATTTTCCATGAAAGCTTTTGGCATTTTTGCAACTACATTTTATGGCGTCACTAAAAGGGTGCAACTGAATGTACAAAACACTATAGTTTTAATCTGAAAATGAAACTTCAATAAATATTTTCCTTGTTTAGTTTCTCGAAAGCTCGAAGCTGCTTACCTCCTAGAGAGAACACGCTAAAACCCCAATCGCCATCTTCATTTTATAAGTGTTTGGGTATTAGTATTTCTGAAGTTAACCTTTGTTTACCGAGACTTTGGCCTTTGTGCTTGAATTTTTGTACCTCAAAGAATCCAGTTAAATAAATTCTTATACATTGAAGAAGATTCCTAAAATGGATTCATGATATGCTGATGACAGTGAAACAGATTCGTGGGGTTCCCGCCGGCGTCAGACTGCTAGAAATGCCGGTGGGGTTCCCCCATGTAAATAGCCTATCGGCTAATGAAGAGAGTAAACAATATAAACATGTATTTAGTTAACTCATAATTACTATTGAAAGGGGTGAGAGTATACAAAAATTAAATTCAAATTTTAGAACATAACTTGATTCATATGCAAACTCTAGATTGATCCAATGATACTAAGATTGAATTGGATAATGTAAAAATAATTTCTATGTGAAGAATGAACGTTTGGATATACAGTGTGATAAATGTGGAATATATGGTAGTATGTACATATAGACAGGATATGCATTCATATATTGTAATGCGTATAACTAGTGATATGTCAATTATGACTCATTCAAACATTGATTCATTATCTTTCCATGCTTACAAAAACTTTTCTCTTAGCCCATATATCATGTATATACTACTATCCATGTCTTGACCAAATCTTCATCATTCATGGTATGCCCACATCCATTATTTATAACCATGACTACACCTTTACCAATAAATTTTAATTAGAAATTAAGTTTTGCATGGATCATGACTAAATATAACCTTGAAATTTGACCTTAACTAATTATTATATAGATATGGTTAATAATTTTTTGATGGCTTGAATTGGCTTTCATTTTAAGCACGGTGTCATGCGCTAAATTTACATATTGGGAAAAACACAACAATTTTTTTTTTTAACAATGATACAAAACATTATCAATTATCAACCATGCACACAGATGGTATTGTATTATATGAATTAGATCATGATGTTAAAATGGCATCACTCATCAACATGTCATCCAAGAGAAGAGTGTGGGATAGCAAGGTGAGGTGTGTAGATTCCATTGCGTACACCCTTAGATGAAAATGAGGTGGCTCTAGATTTTAGGTGACACTAGATTTTCATAATACACCATTTACTAAAAATAATAATACTCATGAGGTTAATTTTTGTACTAACATTAATTCAACTTAGAATTAATCAAAAATAATTAATGATCCTTTTGTTTGCAATCTTAATAATATTTCTCAAATTGGTACAAAAACTACCTATTATAACTATTGGTATATGGAAGACTGCTCATAATGTCTACATAATATACTATTAGGATTACTCATGTTATTAATTTTAATATTATTATTATGGTGATTAAATCTTCTCTTAAAATTACCATTAATATTGTTGTTTTATCATATAAATGATAACATTAATATTGATATTTTCTCTCAATACTAATATTAATAGTGTGAACAATATTAATTATAATATATACATATTTATATATTAACATTAATAATTACTATTACCATTCTTATCAATAAGTTTAAGATTAATATTACTCAATTGCATAATTCAACATCATATCATACCCATTGTTAACATTATAACCTCATTATTTGATTTGCAATTAAATCCTAGTGAAATTATTATTAATTACCAAAAAATTAATCATTAATAATAACATTATTTTCTTAACAACCATTTATACAATTGTATTATTATTATTTTTGTCAAGGAAACTTTATCTTATATATATTTTGTATCTATCAATATTAATATCACAATAATTATTATCCCTACTATTTCTAGATAATATTAATACTACTATTTTGCTATTAGTTCAAATATTTCCATTAATGCCATGCTACATTCATAAATATTCATACCTCGTGATATTGATATTAATATTATAAATAACAATAATGTTAACATAATTATGTCCCTACATGTGAAAGATGGTGGAACACGAGTGCAGACACGGGCGGGAGAAAAGGGATTTTGAAATTGAAAGCAATGGAAAAGGAAATGGAGCAAGATCAGAAAACCTACAGTCGAATCAAGAGCTGGAGTCGAGTCAGAAGCAAGGTAAGGATGATTAGGATGATGTGGACTCTAGAAACAAAATACAGGTGGAACCTGGGGGAAAGGAAAACCTAGAGATTAACCCTGCTGCATCCTCCACCGGTAAAAAAGAGAAAGCTAAAGGGGGAGTGGGGATCACAGGTGGTATTGGAGGCAATTACAAACCCTAGACCTCTCTATTCGGGGTAAAACCTAATGGAAAATCATCTTTCCCTCCAGTGTAAAATATCTTGTCCCCAGTTAGAGGTAAGTTTGCTATTTCTATTCTGGATTTGCTCATTGACCATAATATAGCCCTAATGGAATGAACTCTGGTTGGGAAGTTCATGGGCCCTAGACCAAATATTGAAGTGGTCAAGGAGTTTGTTAAAAATAAATGGAGAACTAGTGGGAAAGTCTTAGTAGTTGCTCTTCCAAAGGGTTTTTTCGCATTTGAATTTAGTTGTAGAGAGGATATCATGACTGTTAGAAGTGGAGGTCCTTGGGTGATAGGGAAATCTTCCCTTTCTCTAAAGAAGTGGTCCTCTAACTTGGATCTATCGGACTCCATCTTTGAGAATGTCCTAGTTTGGGTTAGACTTCCAGGCCTGCCCCTGGAGTACTGGAGTGAAGACATCTTTCATGGTATTGTGAGCTCCTTTGGTGAGCTCCTTTCGATTGACACAATGACAACTGCTAGAAAGAGATTGGTTTTTGCGAGGATATGTGTGGGAGTCTCCCAGGAAGCAGATCTACCATCTTCGATTGAGATCCAATCTAAACTAGATTCCTGGGTAAAGAATATAGAGTTTGAAACCATCCCATTTGCCTATTTCAAGTGTAGGAAATCTGGTCACTGGGCAAAAAAATGCCCCCTAAATGCCACTTCAGAGAAAGAAAAACTAGTAAGACCTGGAAAAAAGGCATGGAAAAAAAAGAATGATTTAGGAGAAGAAAGGAAGGAAAATAAAGAGCAGGAACTAGAAAACAAAGAGTCTGATATTCAGAGTATCTCTCCAAAGATTGAAGTGGTCATGGAATCTAAAGGTGAGATCCCTAATGATCCTCATTACATGAATCTTGTTAAAACATCTTCATCTAAGGAAATGGATTCCAATGAGGATACCTTAGTTGGAGAAGGAGATTAGAACCTTTCTACTTCCTTATCCCAAATGACAGTCTGTTCTGATAGAAACAAAGAGATCCTGGGTTTAATGGATATTCCTGGTGAGGGCTTGTCCTTGGTTCTGAATATTCCTCTTCCTTCCTCGTCTTTTGATAATCTTCCCCCTCAGGGAGTAATGTACCTGACAGATCCCAACTCCATAGATAGGGTTAAGGATTCCCTTGAAAATCTGGATCACACATTAGATCTTTCTAGTAATGTCTTGTCTTGTCAATAGAATGGTAACATGGACACTTTACCTTGGGAACAAAGAATACCAACCGATAAGGACTGGGAGTCCGGTAGAGAGATGGATAGCCAAGATGAGACTGATAAAGAGGAGAATATATCAAAGAAGAAGATAGAGAAAAACAAACAATGGAAGATCCCAAGTGGAATTTCTACCAGATCAAGAGTCAAGGCAGAGTGTGGAGCAGTAAAGAAATCAAGAGGTAAAAAGTCTTCAAAAAAGAAAAGAGAGCTGAATAGTTTTCAGGATATTGCAGATGGATCTCATAAAACCATCCCAGAATGTCTTAACTCCCCTAGTATATAGTGAAGATTATGTCCTGGAATATCAGGGGACTCAATAGCCCCCACAAGCAGGATGTTCTTCACAATTTCGTTAGAGATCACAAGCCGGATATTCTTTTAATTCAGGAAACTAAAATGTCAAAGGAGAAAATTGAAAAGATGAAACTTTTCTAGTATTACAGTAACCAGGGTAATAATTTGAATGGCACTTCTGGAGGCATTGCGACTTTCTAGAATAGCCACACAATCAAAGGTGATCCGATCTTGGAAGGTACAAATCATATAACCACTAGATTTACACATATAAGAGATAACTTGAACAGCTAGATTCAAGTGAATATATATGCTCCTAATGGAAAAGGAATAAGAAAATATTTTTGGTTGGAATTAGTTGCCTTTAGGAGAATTTTTGATAGAGAAGCTTGGATTGTTATGGGGTATTTTAACACACCCTTAATGAACAGAGAAAAATTTGGGGGATCCCAGATCAATTTGGAGAGTAAAGAGGATCTTCAGAATTTCATTGATAATCAAGGGCTGATTGATCTAGATCTACATGGAGCTTCCTTTACCTGGTCTAATCATAGAAAGGGGTTGGATCTCATACAGGTCAGATTAGATAGATATTTAATCTCCAATCATTGGTATTTTGATTATTACTGCTCCCTTAAAGCTCTTATGAGAATTGGTTCTGATCATTTTCCTATCAACTTCAATGTGGATCCAATAAAAAAGAACATTCCTTTCAGATTTGAAAAAATGTGGATCTTTCATCCTACTCTTAAAGAGGAAATAAGGAAATGGTGGAATATAAGAATTCAAGGAACTGCTATGTTCAGAGTAACAAAAAATTTAAGGGAAGTGAAATGTAATTTATAAAAATGGAAAAAGGAATCTTTTGGGAACATCTTTAAGATTAAGTATGATCTATAGATGGACTTGGGAGAAGTTCAATTTAAAATACAGTAGGAGGGTTACTTGAATGACACTAAGGAAAAAGAGAATGAGCTCCTTACGAAGATGCATGACATAACTGGAAATGAGGAGGAGTTCTGGAGACAAAGATCTAGAGCTCTTTGGTTATCAGCAGGAGACAAAAACAATGGGTACTTCCATCTATCGACATCAAAACACAGAGCTGTAAACATAATATCTCAAATAGAAGTGAATGGAACCAGGTATGAGGAGGAGGAGGATATTAGAAAGTAGGCGAGCTCCTTCTCTAAACATCTTCTCTCGGCAAGTGATGAAATAAACCAAAATGAGGAGGATCAATTAGTTGAAGCTATACCAAGAATTATCAACCAGGAAAACAACTCTTTTTTGACAACTATCCCCACCAATGAGGAAGTCAAGTGGGTTGTGTTTTCCTTTGACGAGAGTAAAACTCTAGGTCTTGATGGTTCCCTTTATTTTTATTTCAATGGCTTTGGGAGATTGTTGAAGAAGATGTGGTAAATGTTGTTAAAGAATTTTTTGGATCCAGAAGTCTTCTAAAAGAATTACATGCTACCTTCTTGGTTCTTATCCCCAAGAAACTTGGAGCTAATAATTTTGAGGCTTTTAGGCCTATAAGTCTCTGTAATTCTTTATACAAAATCATCTCTAAGGTCTTAACCTCTAGATTTTTAACTTTTTTTCCTTCCTTGATTTGTCCTCAATAGAATGGCTTTGTCCCTGGTAGACAAATTATTGACTCTATTGTTACAGTACATGAGAATATTCACTCCTTAGTTGAGTCGAAGACTGGAGGCTTTTTATTAAAGCTTGATATATCAAAAGCCTATGATAGACTTGATTGGACTTTCTTATTTAAAATTTTAAAGGCTTTTGGTTTTTGTAACAGGGTTATCCAATTGGTGGAACAACTTGTGTCCATGACTTCCATATCGATTATGGTCAACAGATCCCCCACCTCTTTTTTCTAGAGAACCAGAGGTCTTAGGCAGGGTGATCCTATCTCTCCTATTTTATTCACTATTATGGCTGAAAGTTTAGGCAGGAATCTGAAGAAATTGGTCGACTTTAAATTTCTTTTTGGTCTCAAACCTTCCTTGGGAAATCTGGTGTGTTCCCATCAACAATTCGTTGATGATACTATGCTTATGGGTCAAGCTATAGTGTCTGAAGGAAAAACTATAAAATAGTTGCTTGACAATTATGGGAGAGCTTCAGGACAGCTAATCAACAATCAAAAAAGCTCTATATTCTTCTTCAACACTTTGGATCATAAACAGGCTAAAATTGCTAGAATTCTAGGTTGTAAGGTGGATTCCATTCTTGCCACCTACCTTGGTCTACCCTTAAGCTTGAAACATCTAGAGTCTTTCTGGCTCTCATTGGTTGAAAGATTCAGCAAGAAGCTTGCGAGTGGAAAGTAGCCCTGCTAAGTCAAGCTAGAAAACTTCAACTCCTCAAAGCCTCTCTCTAGAATCTTCCTATCTATGCCCTGAGCCTATTTAAGATTCCTACTAAATTTGTTGATGCCATTCAAAAAATTCAAAAAATATTTCTTTGGTCAGGTGTTGAGTAAAAAAAAAGACTTCCCTTAATTAGCTACAATCTGGTTTGTAGACCTAAAAAGGCTGGAGGACTAGGTTTAAAAAGAATCAGAACTATCAACAAAATCCTCTTAGCTAAACAAATCTAGAGAATCTCCTCTTCTTCTGGGGAGTGGATTGATATTCTGGCTAGCAAATATTTAGAAAAACAACTGCTCCTCCATTATAAAAAAGGATCCCCACCTTCTTCCCAGAGGGTCTACATGTTGGAATAATATAATCAATGGAAAAAAGATTGTGGATGATGATATTGGATGACAAGTGAGAAATGGTTATCATACTAGATTTTGGGAGGACAAATGGCTTTTTAGGGAGCCCATTATAAAAATCAACTCCTTTAGTGAATGGGCAGAGATTTGTAAGGTACAGTTTGGAACTTATGTGAAAGATTAAAGAGCCAATGGTAATTGGGTGGACTTGTGTAGTGTTATTCAGGCTTTGGCTCCTATCCAGTCTTCTCTGCTAGTAGTTATACTTAGTTCTGAGCAGCTGGATGATCGTGCGGTTTGGATAGATGAACCCTCTAGAAATTTTTCAGTGTCATCTGCTTTTGCTAGGATTACTTCTTCTCTGGACTGTCCTCCCTTCTAGTCTAAAGCTTGGTTCAAACAGTTGATACCTAAAATTAATATCCTCTTCTGGATCCTTCTCCAAAATAAGGTGCTCACGATTGATAGCTTATGTAAACGCGGATTTCAAATTCCTAATAGATGCTTACTTTGTAAGATGGAGGCTGAATTTGTGCATCATTTATTCCTTCATTGCTCATTTGCTACTTCTATCTAGGAAAAAATCATCAGGTTATGGCATCTTCCTTGGGTTTTTCCTTCGTCCATTGAAGACTTCTTCACTCAATGGAAAGCCCTGACAAGAAATCCTATGCTCAGGATTTTATGGGATTTATCCTTCCCTCATGTTGCTTGGGGCCTCTAGAAAGAACGCAACAATAGAATTTATAGGGGTAAAGAAGCCTCTGTGGATATTGTCTTTGATAAAATTATCAGATTCTTGAAGGAAAATTTCAATGCCTTGGTTCAGAAGGACAACATGCCCATGAAAACGAAGCATTCGCTCTATGACTTAATTGTTGCTAAGGATTGGAACACAAGTCTAAATTGTCTAGAACCATAATGAAGGCTAAGAAGGACAAAGAGGGTGTTTGATGGTCCTTTCTGCCAAACGGTTGGATCAAAGCTAACTTTGATGGTGCGGCTAAAGGTAATCTGGGGGTGGTGGGCTGTGGTGGAATTATAAGGGATTCCTTTGGCAATTTCATTGGAGTGATGGCCTCTCCTCTTGGTTCCCAAACAAATCATCTGGCGGAGGTTGTTGGAGCTTTTCACATCATAAATTTAGCCCAAAGTCTTAACATTAAAAATCTATGGCTTGAAGGAGATTCCAAAAACATAATCGATTGCCTCTATGGCAAGTCTCCCCCATCGTGGACCATTAAATCATGGGTTGAGGATGCCATATTGACTTTGGCTAAATTTGATAAAGTTAAAATATCACATGCTTAGAGAGAAGCCAATGTTGTTGCATATGTTTTCACTAATGAAGGAGTTAGGAGTAAAGATGTGCGCACCTAGCTTAATATTAGCGATCTAAACTCTAATGTTTGTGCCCTAGTAAATTATAATAAATCACATGGAAAAGTGACATGTTATCCCTTTAATGAGGATAGGATGGATCTTTCACATCATAATCATTAGAGTGCATGGGACTGAGCCCAACGACTTAATTTGCAAGAAACCTCCACACGCTTTGTGGGTTCTTAGATTTGGCAGGGCCAATTTTAGTAAAGCTTTCGATTGGGTCTACCCCACTGTGTTGGCTGAAATGGGAGGAGACAGAAAGAAAATTGAGCTAGACAACTATGATACACACATGAAAAATGCCAAGGCTTGGAATAAGGTTAAAAGCGAAGGGTTGCTTCCTTTCCTGGAGAAGCTCCATGGCTCTAACCAGGAGGCTACAGACCTCTTTGTTAAAAATTGGAATAATGGAAACTTGACCCTGTTTGGTAGGAATGTGGAGCTCAGCGAAAATCTTATCACTGATATTACAGGATTATCTACTAAAGGGAAGAAGTTCTTCAAGGACAGGGTTTTTTTTTATGAAGCTGTGATCAGATTTCCCAAGAAGGACAAAGAAAAGCTAAGTCTGGTTAAAATTGCAAATAGCTACTTTGATGCAGACACCATAAAGGCCATTTGGAGAAAGGTTATGCGCATCATCATGGAGTACATTATGGTGGACAGGTGCTTCACCAGAGTCTATGACTACCACTTTTCTCTTCTCAACCACTTCCGATACAAGGTTAGGGTCTCTCTCCCATATTATCTTTTCTGTTCCTTGAAGAAAAGCTTGTAGGATAATAAGAAAAACCCTAAAAGATTCCCCATCCTACACACTAGGTTAATAAGGTTTATTGTTGAACATTTCCAAAAAATGCCCGCCCCCGCTATCCTGGAAACTATCCCTGATTCTGAGAGTGATGACACTAAGCCCAGTGGCTCAGAGTATCTTCCTAGCTCTAGTCTGGCTAGAAAAGTCCTTAGCTTGCATGTTGTCCCTTCTGGGAACAAAAACCCTACTCCCCTTTCTAGTAAAACCTGTGCTGAGCTTGAGCTTGATAGCCCCTCCTTTAAGAAAAGTTCTATTGATAAGAAACCCCAAGCCAAAATCCTTTTTTCCTACTCTGAAGAATCCTCTGAGTCAAAGGAGTCTGATGCCAACAAAACTGAGCTTTGCGCTGAACCTTTGTTGGATAAACATGCTAATGATGACTCCCCTATTATTCCTAACCCTGAGAAAACTTGTCCTAATACTAGAAAAGATCCCTCTCTGGATGTTCTGAACCTTGCCAAAACCAATTCTGAGTCCCACTTCAAACTCTTGGAATGGACTTTCATTGAAATTAATGAGTTGAAAATAAAAAATTGGGCCCTTCAAAGCAAGATTGAAGAGCTGGGTGCTAAGATTGCAGAGATTGAAAAGAAAGATGTGGATCACAGTAACATAAATATAGACTCCAAGGTTGAGAACATAAGGAATACCATCAAAATCATTGCTGAGCAAAACAACCGAATGGCAAGACACAATTCCATTATCATTAACACGATGACTGAAAAGCTAGATAAAGCCCAGCAGGGATCTCTGGTGGTGGATCTAGAGGAAACAAAGGATAAAAGCTAGGATACAGATGCGAGTATTTCCAAAAGAACCAGAGCCAATCTGAAGCGCAAGGTCTCCCCTACTTCAAAGATGATTCAAATTTTTAAAAAGGGAGTCAATGATATGCAAAATCTGGAGACGGAGACGAAGTCTATCCTCAAGACTCTGAATTAATGGCTGGGGTTTTTGGTGCTTACTTTGTTGTTCCTTTTGGTTTGACCCTTTTTGTCTTTTTCATTTGGTTGCTACTGATCTTTTATCGAGCAGCTAGTCTTTTTGGTTGGACTTTTGTGTCCTCTTTTCTGTTTTGTAAACGTTGTGGTTTCGGGTCCCTATAAAACCCGTTTTACCCCTTTTATCAAAAACATAATTATGTCCCAGATAGTACTAATGTTAAGATTATTTTCACTATTATTGACAGTGATATTGTTTACTATTATTAATGGCAATATTACTTGAAATACTTAATATCAATATTATTGCAACTATTATTATAACAAATATTACTCCTATTACATAATTATTATTAATTAATATTAATATGACCTTTTATTGCTGGCACTAATGTCATTGTATCATTTCACATTAGTATTTATATTAGCATCATTATGGATGTTAACATATTTGTTAATTTTAATATCACTTCTATAGATAATCATATGGTTATCACCCAAAATGATAACAAAAATACTAATAGTAGAGTTTTACTTATTTATAGTGTAGAAAATTATACTACATTCTAGCTGATAGTACAATTTCACACTTAGTTTGGACCTATTTTATTGACCTTACATTTATGCACTATTACCCTTCATAAATAAGCCTTAAATTCCCTTTATTATGTATCCCATAGCCTATTTTTACTATTTTCCAACATTAAAGAATGCATTGAATAAATTCATATAATTAATTAATGACCCTAAATCACATTGATCCTAGACATGTCCTATTTAATTCATGCATCATCAGAAAATGGATCATTGACATTTTCATGGTTATTTAGGTCTTTTTCCTATGATGCTTGACCTATTTTCATTTGATTTCATATTGTAATGTAACTTAAACATTCACATGAGGTCATTAATATTCAAATTATGATATCTTGTGAAGGTGTTGTGAAGTGTTGTAACAGATTTCTACAGCTTTCTAGACCCTTATTATTATAATTCATCTAAATATTCTCTTTCTATTCCTTACCAAGTCTTATTTAAAAGTTTTGTAAAGTCTTCTAACAAGATTTCATGCTTTTCTAGGCTTGTAATCACTAATTACACCTTTCTTATGATTTATTTGGCCCCTTTATGCACTTATAGGCCTTAATTAAGTGTTTTTTTTTAATACAAATCCAACAAACAACATTAAAAGTAACTTAATTCCCAACACTCACTTGCAAGCCTAGAGTGGGACCCATTCACCATAGGTGGCGAATGAGTTGATCTTGGCTCAAAATTCAAAATAATTCAAAATTTCCTTTAGTTTTTTATTCATTAAGACCTTATGTTGGCCTATGAGGTTGTATTCTTGGGATGTTAGGGAATAATTGTGTATAAATAAGTGTTTTTCCATCCATTTTAATCCTCATTCATCTTATTCATGCATTCAACATCAATTAGCATTCTTGCATTCAAAGCATCATTAAATCATTTGATCAAGTAAATATCAAGCATCTTAGAGCAGCCATTGACATATCTTCTGACTTCAATAATAAGGTTTTGGTGAGTTTAGGACACTTTCATGTTGTTTATTCATCATTCCTTTCTTGTTTTCATTTCATTTCTTTATCAAGAGTTTGATTACAAAAGTGGGATTTGACCAAGGAAAATCCCTATACTCTAACCCTTAACCATTTTCCCCCTCTTTGCATGTGTGTTTGCAGGTCTTGTAGGAAGATTTGTAAAAGAAATAGGTGTTGAAAGGTGGTCAAAAAGTCATAAAAGTGATTCGAGTCAACTAAACCCTAATTCAAGCTTGGAGACAACATTCGACCTATTTTTTGTAGATTTGACTTTGTCAGCTCAACAAGAAGACAAATGCAAATCTAGACCTATAGAATTGACCCCTGAATTTGAAATTTTTTGGAGGAGGACTGATTCCCCATCAGTGGTGAATGAGTCCCACCTATAGACTAGAAAATTTTATTTCATCATAATTTAGTTCTTGACAACTTGAAACCAATTTCAGGGCATTTTAGTAGTAGCAGGATTGATTTGCCATCAGTGGCGAATGAGTCCCACTGGTTATCAACAATGAATTTTTCCATATTCTAGAGTCTTCTGGCATTAGCATTTCACCTCCAACTGCACTCTAGTCAGTCTCATTCAATTTTTTTTTCCATTTTTTTATGTTTCTAGTTCATTTTTGCAGATCACACTATGTTTTCAAACATTGCATATCTCACTAGTTTTGAATTCATAATCAATAAATTTCATCACTTTGTTACATTTAGTCATAATTATATCATACATACCTTATTTTTAGTGAACCACCACAATTTTTGGGGTCTATCTCTCTCCTTTTAGGTGAAAAACCCTAAGAGTGCAAGAGAAGTTCATAGAAAACAACAAAAATTGTTGGTTCAATTCCAAAAGCCAAATTTCAAATATGTTTTTGGTATTATTTTAAATTCTTAGATTCAAGATTCAAATGCTACTTTTGGGATCTAGTATTATGGAAATTAGAGAGGAAGCCTATAAAGCCTAGTCTTTTCATCATTTCAAACTAGATATTTGGACAACCAAGAAAAGATAATTTTTGAAGAATAAGGAGAGAACATTCAAGAAAGAAATGTTGAAGTATTGAAGTCATGATCTTGTCTAATCCTATCTTTCACCTTTACTTTGTAAGCAAGTAATCTCATGCATATTTAGGATGTTGATAGCATCTTGTTCGCATATTGTGAATCTTATATTATATTGTAATTCTTGTTTGATGGGATAACATCTTTCATTGTTGCTTTTCTGTATTACATGTGGAGGTTGTTTCGTGTTGCAAATTGAAGATCTTAGTTTTTCACTTCAACATGGTATAAGAGATTTGAATCTCAAAAGCCCTTTTCTTTTTCTTAGAAAGTTTCTACCATCAAGATTTCTATTATGATTTAAGTTTATTTTATGATCTTATAAATTTTTGTATGCTCTTCTCTTACATTTCAATAAAATCTAGAGAATAAAAAAAAAATTGCAAAGTTTTGTTAATCCTATATTACATGTATGCTTTTTGGTAATATTTGGTGATTACAACACTTTTGGCATAGTGGAAATATTTTTTTCTACCCCACTGCATCCATAAGGCTTGAAAAAGTCTAATTTAGCTTTTGTTTCACTTAATTTGGTCACCATTTACAACTTTGGCAAATAAGGTTTTAAAGCTCATATTTGAGAAACAACTTTTTTTAGGAGCTTTTTTGGCAACAAATAACCTGATAATTGCATTCAGGAGAATGATTCCATGAATTTTGATATATAATTTACCTATATTTGGAAAAAAATTGATTTTGAGGAAAATTTGTTTTGTTGAAAAGGTGATATGAACCCCTAGTCTAGGTATGGTTTTGTAGAAATAAAAAATAAAATATTTTTTTGGTTTAATTTTGAAACAAAGGAAACTAGGTGCATCAATGGGAATGAAGGGAAATAGGGTCATGATGGACCTATCTTCCTCAATTCATTATGAAATGAGATGCACACAATGAAAGGACTATCAACCTTTAGGTGAGTCAAGTAAAAGTGTCAATTTGAAAATTTCCTTTTTTGCAAAGTGTCTTGATTAAACAACACTTTGGGGAGAAAGATTAAAAATAGAAAACTAACTCCAAAATGCAATCTACAGCTTGGATCTTGAAGATTAAACTCAAAATTGATGAAACCAAAAATCAAAATGTAGACCTGGAGCTTGGATCTTGGAGCTTGGTAAGAAGGTGTGTACCATTCACCAAAAGTGTTGTTTTGAAGCTGACCTAGGACTCATTCACCTAGGGGTGAATGGGTCCTTGTTTAGGGTTTTTCTATACCTTTTGTGAGCCTATGAAATAGATCCAAATCTCTCAATTTTCTAAGGTTTCAGGTTCGAAAAGCCAGAAATAAATTTTATAATTGAGTTTTCGTGAGATGACAACTTTCTTGACAACTTTTGCAACTTTGACAACTTCAATTTTTGTTCTTCGTGAGATCTCCAAGATTTATTCTACCTAAATTTGCAAATAAAAATCAATAGGGAAAAATGTTTTATTTATGGTGAATGGGGGTTTTCCTTGGTCAAACTCCATTTGGCTAATTAAACCTTCTAATGAAACAAAATAGCATGAAAGGAATGATGAATGAACAAAGCAATGTCACAACTCACCAAACCCTTGAATTAAACTTGGAATGTAGATCTAAAACTAGCATGAAATGGCTTCAATGGATGTGTATCTTGATCTTGAGACTTGATTTTAAACAATGCCTTGAATGCTTGAATGGATCATGAAAACTACATCAACATATTAGCTCCAATAACATGCATGATGCAAGAAGACATTGACATGACAATTGGGTCTTGATTGCTGCAATAATTCTTCACTAAATCTACTTTTGAGTGCCTTGAAATGCTCTTGAAATCATAAAATTTCTATAGGAATGCTCTCTTCAAAATTGCTAGATTGAAAATCATAGGTTGCTTGCATGAAACTTTGTGAAATGACTTTGTATTTATAGGTATGTAAGATTGACTTCTAAAAATTCAAATAACACAAGCTGAAATGTGAATATGGATTTGAAATCATTAAAATACTACCAAAACTATAATTTAAATTTAGGTCCTAGGTCTAAGTGAGGACCCATTCACCCATGGGCGAATGGGTCTTAGGTGACTCACCTAGGACACACATTTCTAAATGAGAAGTGTTATGTTATGGTATTAATGAATGTTAGGTTTCCTCTTTAGAAACTACAATTGATTAGGCTTGGATTTGAATTAAAGGGGACAATTAAGGAAAATCAAGCTAAATTAATTAATGGGTCAATAGATAAGTGTGAATGTATAAAGGGGTACACTCTACAACACTACATTAAGACATAATTAAGTTCATTTTAATTAATAGGGCCCTAAACTCAATATGAACATGTAAAATAAATATTAAAACACTAAATTAAGGCATAATTAAGTTCATATTAATATTTAATTCCTAATTAAGTGTGGAAAAAGGATACTTTTTTGTACACAACTTTTAAAAAAAATATTATTATTTAAAAAAAAATGGTCCTTGAAGGTACCAATGCAAGGCATGGTACCCTTGGGCCCCACCCCATTTGTGGTGTGGTAGCTTTAATGGTACTACCAACATTAATGGTGGTAGCCCATTAAAGGTTGCACTGACTATATAAAGGGGTGCTAGGGAGGTGGGTTCCCTGCCACACTTTTCAAATTACTTTCTTTTAAAACTTATATTTTTTTAAAGAATAGTTTTTTTTTTTTTAAATAATTTTTTTTGCACCATCCTTTTGTAGTTCACCCCTAGTCGCATGGCCAACCAATGCCCATACTAGGGGGCTTAATAAAATTTCCATTTTTTGTAATTTTAGCAAGAATGAGAAAATTGTCATAACTTTTGATCCAAGAGTCAGATTTTGGCGAATGAAATATCAATGGAAAGCTCGTTGAAAACTCTAGCCAATGGTGTGGATATTTTTGTATTCTTTTTTGTTAGTGTGTTTTATAGATTATTGAATTAAGATATTCATTTTTCACTCTTAAGTTCATATCTTTTGCCTTATTCCTTTATTTTCAAGATTCTTGCAATGTTGGAAAATTATTTTTGATCTCTTTAGAGTTATTCATTTAATATTTCCAGATATGGCCCCTAGTATAATTATTTCACATTTTTGTGTTTGAACACTCTAGTTAATTACTTTGATATTTAGAAATAGTAGTCCTTTTGTTTGCATGGATGGCTTATTTTGGGCTATTTTATATGTATTTCCTACATTTCCTCCTTTTTTGATATTTTTGGCTTCATTTCTAAGTACTTTCTTCTATGTAAACACATTGAGATAAAGTGTACATGTATTTTGGGGATTTTGTACATAAGGTTGTGCCATAGTTTGTACTTGCACTAAATTATAAAGTGCTATGGGGGGGTTGTGTAGTGTTTTATTTATTTTCCATCACACCTTTGTCAAGTGAGTGTCCCTCCAAGACAACAACAAATCCATGTGATTATTGCCTCATGCATGTGTGCCTTGTTTTTGCACACCCTTTTTGTAGTTACAGGTACTTTCTTATCCACTGTCAAATTTTGTTTCTTCTCTTTCATGCACTATATGCTGATATGTAAAATTTTCATGGATTTTTCATGCCTCTCCCAAGTCAGCATTATGGAGTTTATTATACTATTGATGCTAATGCTTCCCTAGTTCCACTTTGGAGTGAACTATGTATATAGTACTTATTCCTACGTACTAGGTGGATGCAGTGACTGGTTATCCATGCATTTCAGTGAGATGGAGTGTTTTCCATATGGACACTCTTGCATTCCTATTTATGCAGGAAACCTTTCATCCTCAGTTAATCAATGTTCTTCAAACTATTAACACATGTACTTTCAACCTTCTTTGGTTAAGTAGTAAGTCATTTGGGTCACTCATATAGATTCATGTGCCATTTATATCTTTGATTGACATATGTTTTTCCTTTATTTTCCATCAAATCATTGTTTGAGTTGTCTTATTATGGGAAATGATGTAACATTTTGTCTTCTTCATCCTAAGCATCCTATCTTAAGAGGAGTTTCTATAGTTATAGCACTATAGAAGTAATCTTTCAATAGTTGTTTGCATCTTCTTCATGCTTTAGTGATGTTCTTCAAGTTCCTATTCTTCTTGGGACATTACTTTGGAGGCTTCTTAATCCATCTTATTTTCTCTCTTTTGGAGAGGAGTTTTCTCCCATAGGGTTTTCCTCATTTTCTTTGTTTGTGAGAGATTATTTTGTACATGGGTACCTCATTAGTCCTTGTTATTGGACTCATCTTTTGCATGTTGCATTGGTTTTTTCCTCCCTTTGTTGCACTTAAGGGGGATTTTTGGTGTGAATAAAGTTGTCATGATCTTGCCTAATCTTATCTTTCATCTTGCCTTTATAAGAATAACATTTCATGCATATTTAGCATGTTGATAACATTTTGTTCACATATTGTGAATCCTATATAGTATTATAATAATTATTTGGTGGAATAGCATCTTTCATTGTTGCTTCTCTCTATTGCATGTGGAAGTTATTTGGTGTTGTAGATTGAAGATCTTAGTTGTTCACGTCCACAAAAGAAACATCCATCATTCTCTATATTTTTTAATATGTTGCCAAATAATTTTAGTTTCATATTTGATATTTGATTCTAATTTACATGCATCCTCATAATAACTTTCATACAAATTAAAATAAATAAAAATTTAATAATTATAGTTGCATACTTTAAACAAAATGTTAAAAATAATATAAATATATTTAAGGATCATCCTTCAAAATAAATATTTAAAATTAATTAAATAATGGAAAGAATGAGTTTGTGAATAGAGGTACAAAACACTTATTCTCAAAAATATGTAATTTTACATTTATTCTCAATGGTATGCAATTTTACACTCATTCTCACTATAATTTTACATTATTCTTAAAGGTGTCGGAATTTTACACTTATTCTCAATATTATTTTACATTGATTCCAAAAAAAAGGTGCTTTTTTACCTTTATTCCCAAAGAGATCAGTTTTCACATTTATTTTCAAAAGTATGTGAGTTAACATTTATTATCACATATAATTTTACGTGATTCGCAAAGACATAAAAAATTAAATTGATTCCCAAAGTATATAATTATTACCTTTATTCTAAGGAGGACGCAATTTCACATTTATTACTAAAGGTTCTTTTCACGCTTTCATTAAAAACAAACCACGACAGCGTGTAAAGAGCATTAATCATGTCATAATAAGCGCTTTAACTACAACATCGACTACGTAATGCAACTCTTCAATGGCAAAAATAGCATTACCAAAATAGCATTACCACAACGCTTTCTACATGCGAGTATTCTCATGAGAAAACGTAGGAATTTTATCTATTCTACTGCAAAATCTTACGCACATTCTATTCATGTTTATATAATTATCTTTCTTCTTCTTCCGTTCGACATAATTACTTTTTTCGAGCCAAATGTGTAACCCACACGTCGGAAAGCGAAGGACAAAAAGTGTGCGTTTTCACGTCGTTTACAACTGCTCAGCAATACCTGAGTTATTGAGCACCTGGATAAGCACGATTCGGATTCTTCAACGATTTCGCCGTTAATTTATAATGCGGCAAATTGAAGTCGTAGCTCATTTGTGTGTCAGAGTGCAAGATAAAATTCATGCTCATATATATCTTTTCTTTTGAATATATTCCCTTTCTCTATTCAATGCGCTATTTAAGGAACTATTATCGTCAGTCATGCCCATTCGACTCCACTCTGGGTTTGATGAGATGAACTGGTAATGCGTTTGTGGTATCAAAAATTCATGAAGGCGTCTTGCATTAGGAGGTAGAGCTTGTTACTCAGCCAAGAATGACTTGCCCATATCGTGCTTATGACCGACAAATATTATGGGCAGGTCATGCTTGGCATAGTACGTGCTGTGCCTCTCATGCAAGACACTGCATGATTATTTATTCAGCGTCAGCATAACGACCATTATACGAGTTCGAATACCAATATTCGTCTGTAAAATGGTAAAGAATAATACGAACAGAACTCATCATCAGTTTATGGTATTTCAAATTTGATTTCCCTGTTAATGAAAATTGAATGGTTTTTGTTTTTAGTAGATTGTCCAGATTAAATGGAGTTCATGTCTATATTCTAATGTTTGTTATGCAGCTAGCATTTTCAATCAAAGAAAATTCTAAAGCATTGTTTAGCAATGCATTGACTGGTATTCTCAAATACATAAAAACAGTAATTATTTGATAACATGATTTTAGAAATTGTAAGATTTTATTGTTCCAATAACCCAATATTACGACTAAATTCCCCAGCGTGGATGTTCTGCTCGCCAAATCCGCCGCTGACACGCTTTCGATTTGAAGCTAAATTAACGATTTTCTTTTTCTTTTCAACCAAGGAGGTTTGTTATTTGCTTAAGCTTGACAATTTGGCTTTTCAAAAATAAAATCAAGCAAAAAAAAATCTTACTAAAACGAAACAGAAATTTGAAAAGTTTCCCCTGGGTGAAATTTTTTAAATGTCTACATTTGAACGGACTTTCTTGAGTTTTCCGGAATTTATAAACGAAAAGTTGGCCGAGATGCGGCGATGCCTACGGTTGCCTGTCACATCCGCACTAGTTGCAAGAAAACTGAAGTCTTGTAATAGGTAGTGGACATCCATCTAAGCATAAAGCATAGAGAATTTCGTCAGATTTGGACGTTAGCTCTTCATTCATAGACATGAATACAAATGGATGTGCACCGTACACGTGGGATAGAGGAGCAGTTTAGTGAACACATAACATTAACTTCTCTAGGCAATTAATTATAATAAATTTTTAAATGTGTATAGTGTCGTTTGAATGGAGAAGCGGAAGTGGAACCTGTTACGTTTTGCATATGCATCAACTTTCCCTTCGGAAAGTGTTGAACCCCATTCTTTGGTTTTCCCTTTATGTTTCCTTCTACGTCTTGTTTCTCGGAGTTTTAGAGCTAGACTTGTTTTTGTTAAAATAAACACTAATCTCCCCTCCACCGTTAATTGAAGACAGATTCCACAAATCTATCATTAACTTGCTCTGTACTGCAAGTTTGTAAGCCGCGTGCAATCTGATATGTCTTTATCTTCATTGCCTTCCGTAGAAATCAGATATGTTTTGTTTTATCTGCAATCTCCACCGCCTCTGCTCACCGACTGTAGGAGATTAACCGCTTTGTGGTGGTACCTATAAATCCACCTTTATGCAACTGTTTTAAGACACACATATTGGAATAGAGATTAAAAATCTCGAGAGCTCTATACAGTCTCATATATTTGTATTTGGTTATTTTCAATCAATAGAAAATTTGTTTGTATGCTGTAGCATACTTTATTTACACACTCAGTTCTGTTTTTATATCAGCACTATGTTTTATCTTAATTCCCCTGCATTCTACAGATTGGTATCAAAGCTTAGAGATTCAGGGAGAGCTACGCTGAGTGTGAGTGAGTTCAAAGATTGTTGTAACTATAGAGTGCCCTTCCCTTCCACCTGAATATTACATCTATCATAAATTTGAATCAACATGGCTTCAAACAGCAGTTTGGCTCAGTCACAAGTTCCTATTTTGACTGAGAAAAATTATTATTCATCGTTCATTAGAATGAGAACTTTCCTTCATGCTTATGACCTTTGGGGATTTGTGGTTGACGGATATCTAGAGTCTCCTGACCAAGCAGCAGATTTGGCCCTATCAAATTCTGACGGAAATCTGTTGAAGAACATAAAGAAAGACAATAAGGCTCTTGGCTTTATTCAGCAAGGTTGAGATGACACTATATTTCCAAAGGTTTCTAGTGCAGAGTCTTATAAGAAGGCTTGGGACAGTCTTGAAATTTATTACGAGGGTGTATCGAATGTGAAGAATGGCAAGTTGCAGAACTTGAGGAGAGATTTTGAGAATTTGAAAATGAAAGATAGTGAGATGGTGGATAGTTTTATGACCTTAGTCATGAATATTGTTAATCAGTTGAGACAATATGGAGATGACATCTCAGATAAGAGAGTGATTGAGAGAGTTCTCAGAAGTTTTCCAAAGAAATTTGAAGTTGTAGTTGTTCCTATAGAAGAGTTTAAAGATATTAGTAAAATTGATTAGTTGACTGGTTCTTTGATTGCACATGAATCAAGGATGACAAGATATGATGATAATCCGTTGGATAATGCTTCAAAAATAAGCTACAAGTTACAAGAGGTAGAGGCAGAGGCAAAGGAAGGTCTAGTAACAATGGAAGAGGAGGAAAAACCGTTAATCAAAGAGACAATAGAATTGATTTAGAATCTAAGGAGAAATCTCAAAGGAGCCCTTCTAATTCAAGGGGGAGTACCAACGGATCTTGGAACGAAGGAAACCAGAGGTATGATAATTCTAAGGTACAATGTTATTATTGCAAAAAGTATGGTCATTTTTCTAACAAGTGTTGGAAGAAACAAACAAATGCTTGTAAGTAGTCTGCACACATAATACAAGAGTCTGAAGTTAATAAAAAAAGCAGTTCTTTTTTTTTGCAATTTGACTCAAGAAAGTTCAAAGGTTGTTTGGTTTTTGGATAGTGGCTACAACAATCACATGACTGGAAATAGAGAAATGGTTACTAGTCTAGACTCTAGTGTTCAGTCTAAGGTAAAGTTGGGTAATGATAATAAGGCAAGTGTTAATGGTAAAGGAGAGATTATTGTGTATACCGAGAATGGTGAAAGAAGAACAATAGATGATGTGTATTATGTACCTAGTTAAAAATGCAATTTATTGAGTATTAGATAGCAGATGGAGAAAAGGTATAGAGTGTTCTTCAAAAATGAGGTATGTACAATCATTGATAAGTATCCAAGTAAGCAGCTAATAGCAAGAGTGGAGATGACAAAAAATAGGATGTTTCAACTTACAATAAGAAATGAACTATCTAACTCTTTGAATGTTTATAAAGTTAAGAGTTTAGAAGAATCTTGGTTATGGTATTTAAGGTATGGCCATTTATATTTTGGTGGTCTAGATTTGTTGTAGAAGAAGTAGATGGTGAAGGCATTGCATAGTACTCAGTTACCAACAAGTTCATGTGAAAGTTGTATACTAGCAAAGAATCACAAAGAGAAATTTGTTTCTAGACTTTCGTATAGAGAAAAAGGTCCATTGGAGATAGTACACATAGATTTTGTGTGGACCGATGCAAAAACCATCATTGACTGGTAATATTTATATTTTAACCTTTATAGATGATTATAGTCCAAAGACCTCCAGGTTTATCTTTTCAAGCATAAATATGAAACCTTTGGTGTCTTGAAAGGTTTAAATCCTTGGTTGAAGAAGAGGAGGAAAACTATATTAAAGTTCTAAGATTAGATAGAGGAGGTGAGTATATGCTAAATGATTTCATGGAATTTTTCCAAGATCATGGAATCAAGGGTCAGTTTACTACTTATTTTACTCCACAAAAGAATGAAGTAGCTGAAAGGAAGAATTGAACCATTATAAACATGGCTCAGAGTATGGTGAAGGAGAAGCATCTACCAAATGAATATTGGGGAACAACAGTTATATGTTAAGTTTATATCTTAAATAGGAGTCTGACTAAGAGTGTGAAGGACCATGTTTCCTAGGAAGCTTGGAGTTGTAAGAGTTGCAGTGTATCTCATTTGAAGATTTTTGGGTGTGTGGCCTATGCACATGTACGTAAAGAGATGAGAAGGAAGTTGGATGAAAAAAGTGAGAAGTGTATTCTTATTGGATACAGTGAGGAGTCTAGGCATATAAATTATATAATCCCATTACCAAAAAGTATATTATTAGTAGAGATGTTGAGTTCAAGGAAAAAGAGGCTTGGGATGGAAGCATAGATAATTTTGTTCCAAATGGAGTTGTATTATCTCATGGAGATGATGAAGGAAATAAGGAGGCCATAAATAATGGATAGTTGATTCCACAAGCACATACACCTCCAACAAACACTCCAAGAAGATAATCTTCAGGAGTTAGCTTATCACAATTCATAATGCCAAAAACTCAAGAGCATGGTGAACTAGTAGGTTATGGTGGAAAAAAAAAAACTAAATCAGAAGTTAGTAATGAATCAAATCCCACACTAGCTATATTAAGGAATAGAATTAAAGGTTTGAAGACTAGAAGCTTAAGAGAATTATATGAGTAGAATGAAGAAATAGATCAAGTTTCAAATTTTGCATTGATTGCATATGATCTAGTAAATTTTGAAGAAGCTATTAAAGAAGATGTTTGGGTAAAATCTATGGATGAAGAGATTGATGCCATAGAGAGAAATAACACTTGGAATCTTATAGATTTACCTTAAGATAAAAAAATGTATAGGTGTTAAATGGATTTATAAAACTAAGCTAAATGTTGAAGGTAAGGTTAAGAAGCACAAAGCAAGACTTGTAGCTCAAGGTTTCAATTAGCATCCTGACATTGATTATAATGAAACTTTTGCACTTTTTTCTAGACTTGATATGGTGAGGATGGTGTTGGCTATTGCAACACAAAATAAATGGAAAATGCATCAAATGAATGTAAAATATGCATTTTTAAATGGATTTTTGGAAGAAGAGGTTTATGTGAAACAACCTCCAGGATACGAAATTGAAGGATAAGAAGATAAGGTCTATAAGTTAAATAAGGCATTATATGGATTGAAGCAAGCTCCCAAAGTATGGTATACTAGGATTGATGAATACTTGAATAGAAGAGGATTTAGTAGGAGTCCAAGTGATCCAACCTTGTATACAAAGGTAAATTAGGAAGGAAATTTTTTTATAGTTTGTTTGTATGTTGATGATTTTTTTTTTTTCAGAGATCTCTTTGTAGATGAATTTAAGACAACCATGAAAAGTGAGTTTGATATGGCTAATTTAGGATTGATGAAATATTTTCTTGGTAATGAAATTACTCAATCTGAAGATAGTGTTTTATTTGTCAATCTAAGTATCCAAAATATATTTTGAGAAGGATTAATATGGTGAATTGTAACCCAGTTGCAATGCCAATGGTAATTGGTACAAAACTCAATAAGAAGGATCAAGGGTCAAGTGTCGATCCAACTTTGTATAATAAATTGGTTGGAAGTCTCATGTATTTGACAACATTAGGGCCTGATATAATTTTTGTTGTAAGTTTAATTTCCATATTTATGGAGTCTCCCATGAGCACCCAATAGAAAGATGGAAAAATAATATTAAGATACATTAGTAGAACAATAAATTTTGGTATTTTTTATACATCAATTTTTGATTTTAAGTTGATTGGATACTCTCATAGTGATTTTGCAAGTAGTGCTTATGATAGGAAAAGCACATCTGGGTATGTATTCAGTTTTGGATTGGGTGCAGTAGCTTGGGTATCAAAGAAGCAACCCATTGTGACCTTATCATTTACTAAGGCATAATATGTTGCAATGATAGTAGTAGCTTGTTAGACTGTATGGATGAGAAGACTTTTGAATAAGTTTTTACATGCATAGGAAGAACCAACTCAAATTTTCTATGACAACAAATCTACCATTGCATTAGAAAAGAACCATTTTTTTTATAAGAAAAGTAAGCATATTGATACTAGGTTTCATTTTATTTGAGAATTGGTAAATGGAAATCATTTTTTTATCTAGTTATGTAGATCAAAATATCAATTTTCATATATATTAACAAAACCATTGGAAAATGAGCTATTTGAAATTCACAGAGAGAATATAGGGGTCTATATGATTAACAACAGTTTTTGAAGCATATATAGTCAAAATTAAGGGGGAGTGTTAAAATAAACACTAATTTTTCCCTCCATCGTTAATTGAAGATAGATTCCAAAAATATGATTTATGCTTCTCTACAAAATCTATTTCATGTCTATTGTTCACTTTTTGTGTACTACAAGTTTTTAAGCCACCTACAATCTAATATGTCTTTATCTTCATTTCCTTTCATATAAATTAGATATGTTTTGTTTTATATCCAATCTCCACCACCTCTACTCACCGACTTTAGAAGATTAACTGCTTTGTGGTGGTACCTATAAATCCACCTTTATGCAACTATTTTAAGACACACATATTGGAATCGAGATCAAAAATATCGAGAGCTTTGTGGAGTCTCATATATTTGTATTTGGTTATTTTCAATCAATAGAATATTTGTTTGTATGCTATAGCATACTTTATTTACATACTCTATTTTATCTTAATTTCCTTGCATTCTATAACTTTTCCTTGTTGGATACAAGATTTTGTGATGTTTTATGTCATAGGATTCCTAAAATCACCTCAAATTTATGTTTTAGTAGGTTATAACCAATAAATTTTGCATGTTCTTTCATTTTTAGGTTATAGGATTATTGAGGACTTAGAAACATATCACACAATCTCCATTTTCCCATGCTTCCTACTTTGAATTTTTTCTCGTTTGGTTTGGGGATGTTTGAGATATTAAATGTCTCAAGGACTGTTCGATATCATTCAAAATCCATGTGTTCTTACTCCAATATCCATCCTTTTCATTGGTATGTTTGTGTGAGGTGGTTAGGTGCTCTATATGTAAATTATGTGTATTTTGTCACTTCACATTTTCATTATTCACTCTTTATAGCTCAAAAGAAGAAAACTTTGTCCAAAAATTTTATGTATCTTTCTTTCTTGCTTGTTGTAGTATGTGGTTAATTTTGGCAAGGATTTGCCACACATGAAGCTTTCTGGTTGCAAGGAATTTAATGGTTAATTGTGGTAAGGATTTACCACACATGAAGCTTGTTGGTTGTAGGGAATTTAATCGTCCCTCATGTGTTCATAATTTCATCATTTTTCTTAGTTTGTATCACTATTTTCCTTGTAATTTTTTTATTTAAGATACAATCTAGAGTAGTTCCTTGTCTATAAGGAGTGTATTCAAATTTCTTCTATATCTAAGTGGGATTTCTGAAGTTTTGGTTAGTCACCAAGTTGATTTTTTCACCTTGGGATCATTGGCCCTAGATCTCCATTAGAAGTTTTAACACATGTATGTAAAGGATTGAGTAGTGTAAAACATGTTATGGTTGGTTTTCATTTTATTAATTTCATTAAGTTTGTGATATTTATTTGAATTTTTCATGCATTTCTAGGATCCTATTATCTTCCCAAACCTTTAAATTGGTCTAGTGTCCCTATTTTCAACAAATCTCCACAAACATCCAAAGTTAAAACATGGAAAAATATGGAGCCTAAAAGGACATTAGTATTTTGAGTAATAGCCCCCATTCCAACATTTTTTGAAATCACAAATACAAGTAGAAATGTAGGGTACTCAAAATTTCATAAATGTTATGATTTTTCATTTATCAAATGGGTTTATTATGAATTTTTACTATTCTATCATATTAATGATTATAAATTAATAGTGAGAATGAGGTACAAGTTTCAATATGTGGATTGAACTAATTTGTACCATTTCATGAAATTAAAGGTTCAATCTGAAGTATTTTAATGTCCTCTTAATGAAGAAAAGGAAGTTAATATTATCTAATGATGAATACAAGGAATACAATTTTAGTTTCAGTTCGTAAAATGGTCCTAGTGAATACTGAATGAATAGGTTACTTTAAGAAATTATAAAATTTATGAATAGGTAGAGATCCAAGGAGGATCAAGAAAAATAGACAATTGAATGACATACATTAATCTTGTTTCCTCAAACACTCATCTAAAAATTTAATTGATTTCTTTGAATGTGACAATGTGCTACAAGTATTGAGGTTTAAAATAATTCCATTTTGTGCGGGCTACTTTGGGTCATAGGTAATTTATAAATTTCAAATTTGAATAGAACTCATTCATTTATAAGTGTAGCCTAGAAATATGTACTCCTTTACATTTTGACACTTTATTTGGGTCCCCTCAATTAAATTGGACTTAATTATGCCTTAATAAGTCCTAATTTCCATCTTCAAGCTTAATAAATTACATTTTTTGAAGGGGAAACCCGACAATAATTAATGCCAAGACATAACACTTTACCTCAAGCATTGTGTGTTCCAGGAATAGGTGTCTGGGAGCCATTTGTGCATTAGTGAATGGGTCCTCACTAGGTCTTTGAATCTAAATTTAAATTATGTTTTCGACAGTATTTAAACAACCCTAAAATAAAATTTGAATGTCAGATTGTACTATTTAAAATTTGGGAAATTAAGGATATATACCTATAAATACAAGGTTATTTTATCAATAAAAGACCTAGATTTTCAAGAGATATTTCACAAGAGTTGAGATTATTCTGAAAGGTATTCAAGGGAATATTTCTCAAGAATTTTTGGAGCATTCAAGATCTCAAGCATCATGCCAAAGTTATCAAGCATCATGCATTATTCTGGAGCTAACATTGTGATGTAGGTTTCACATTTCAAATCAAGATTCAAGCTATCAAATCAAGATAACATCAACAATCAAACCATTTCATGCATGATCAACATCAACATTTCCTATTTCCAAAGGTTTATTCAAGGTTCTGGTGAGTTGCAACATAGAATTTTTTTATTCATCATTCCTTTCATGTTCCATTAGTTCAATTCAAGGTTTAATTAACAAAATTAGGTTTGACCAAGGAAAATCCCCATTCACCAAAAACAAACAATTTTTCCCTATTGTTTGTGTGTTGTAGGTCCTAGTTTGAAGAAAAAATGAAGAGTGGAGATCTCTAAAGAGAAAAATTGCAAAAGTTGCAAGAAAAGTTGTCAAGATCACAGAAACTTGGATCTTAGGGTTTATTTTCCATCATTTTCTAGTGAAACCAATGGGAAATTGTATCTTAGATCTGTCATCATAGGTTCCCAAAAAATTAGTTGGGTGTTGCCACAATAATGGGTTACACTTTGTAAGACATCTTTGTTTATGCTCAAATCACATATTTTTAGAAAATAGAATGATTTAAACCTTGAAAGGTTCCATTTAAAGGATTTTAATTGAAGAGGGTTTGATCAAACCCCCTTGAATATAACCTCTCTAGTTTTAAACCATACCTGTAATGGAATCTCCTCTACACCTATCAAAATGCTAATAAAAAACAACTTTTGATTTACCTTTTGGGGGATCAAATGAATTCTTTTATATTTATGTTTTGTAAGTATGCATTCCTTATTATAAGCTTCCGAAAAAGTATAATTTTAAATATATTTAATTTGATTATTATATTTATTTTTTATTTATTGTTAATGTAGGTTTGTCACTTTAAATCAAATTGTTTGTTTTGCAAATATGGAAAAATAGTAGATTACTAAAAAAAATGAAAAATATCTATGTTCTCGGTAATGATGTCGTTGATACAAAAAAAAAAGAATTTAGATACATACAAAAAAAGTTATGTTATATAGTAAACCTATGTCTAAATTATAATTAGTTTTACTTCAAAACTTAATTAAGAAAAAAATATTCAATAAAATACTATGAAACCAAATGAAGGATCTAGATATCGTAGTTACAAATCTAAATTCAAAAAATAGAATTTAATCCTTCATAGAAAAAAAATTATGTGTTATAAAACAAACATCACTCTTTAACAATGTTGTTTATTGCTAAAAACTAGTTGTTGGAAGAGATAGAAAAAGAGTTGAAATTTGATTGCAAAAATTTTAAAAATATATATTTAGAATCTAAAGAAAAAATGTCACAAATCACTAGTTTACATCATCTTCAAATTCCTCATGGTTTAGCAACTATAGGTGTCTGAAAGTGAAGATTTAGTTTAAAAAGTTCAATTCAATGTCAATTTTGGCCAAAAAGTTTAACCCACTATTGTGGGATTTCCTAGTTCAGAAAGCTATCTCAAGACCCATTCACCATTTTTTGACACATAGCAACAAAAATTTGAGACACATTTTAGGTGTCTTGCACTCATCAAATTTGAAAAAAAATGACTATTTCTATTAGAGCTATACTTCATCTACATGAATCATGTCTTAGGTTACAGATTTGAGGTCATTCGCTATTTTATTTTACAAAAGTGTTGTTTGAACTTTACACACTCATAAAGGAAATTTCTAGATCTTCCATGGAATTAACTCACCTAAGGGTTTAAAGTTAATTCTATCTTGGAGGATATTATTTATTGAATGAAATAAAAGAAGGTAGGTTCATCATACCCCACTTATCCCCTTTCTATTTATGGAAAATTGGCAATTGTGGACATGAAAAAAGTATCCCATTTTCTTTTCCTAATTTGGGAATAATTGATGATAAATTGGACTTAATGAGGCTTTAGCATTGTGAGGTGTTTTACACATCCACACTAGGTCTTAGACCCTTGGAAACTAAAAAAAATGTATCTAACATTGTCTTATAAAGGTGTTGTAAAGTGTTGTAAATGAATTTCACACTTTTCTAGACTCTTATTAATCATCTAAGTCTAATGGACCCATTTTTCCCTTAATTTAGCATTGTAAAATATATTTAATGGAATTCTCATATTAATTCAGAAGGCTTGTAAAATAAACTTAATTCTAATATAGTGTTGTAATGTGTTTTATACATTCACATTGGATGTTGTGCCTTTCTAGGTTATGTGGACCTCATTTTAGTGTTGTAAAGTGTATTTAATCACACTTTTACATTGAAATTTATGTTCCAAGCCCTAATTACCCCTGTTATCATCATTAGTAGGCCCCTATAACCCCATATTGTGCATCCTGAGGCATAATTTGATGAAATAACTGACAAAGTCATCATATAAACATGATTTCCCTACTTCCTAGCATTCTAACTAGTAGAATGGCCCCTGTGGCACCCATTCTCCATTAAGGGTGAATTAGTCCCATCCAGATGGGACCCATACACCCTTGATGGTGCATGAGTTCCATTTGAGCCATTTTTTGGGTTTGAGTGGGGAAAAAATAGGTTTTAAGTATAATTTTCCTCCATGTCAGCCTTGGGAATCAAATTAATGGGAAAAAAAGATGAATTTCCTATAAATACAAGCCTGTAAACCCTAATTCATAACCAATTCATTCATTATTCACTCATCATTCATCATTCTTCTCAAGCAAGCTAGGATTCTATCATTCCAAGTCATTTAGGATCATTTTTCAGACATTCAAGGACAAATTCTTCATCTTTTGCTACAAAAATTCAAGACCAAACATCATGGGAAGTCTCTAACTCCATTTTGGTTTAATTACCTAAAAAGGGGGTTGACCAAGGCAAACCCCCATGCCCTAACATTCAACATTTCTCTCTCTTGTCTTGTGTGTTTATAGATTTAGGTATCTTGATTGAAGACTTGGAGATCGTTAAAGAGAAAGTTGAAAATTTGTTGAAGACACATCCTTGTTTACCATGGAAAAATATTCACTAAAAGTCACCTATAGTGCTAGAAATCAGACTTTCAGAGGTAGACACCTATCAGGGACGAAAGTGTAGATCGAGGGCTTCAGTTTCTACTTCTAGATTTTAGAAATTCAAAAGTGAAATGATTTTCCATTAGTGGAAAATGAGTCCCACTGCTAGGCCTAAAAGTGTGTTTTGCAATTTTGGATACCCATTTGTCAGAAATGGGCTTCAGAACGATTTCCTAGATTTGGGACTAATTTGCCCAGAATGGATAATGAGTCCTAGTAGGCCAAATTTTGAGCTTCAAAAAAAATTCAGAAGTCATTTCTAGTCTCCAACAAGTTTTTAGGTGCACATATTCAGTTTCATTCATTTTTGTTACAACTTACTTTCATTTCTAGGTCTTTTTGTATATCACAATGTGTTTTCAAACAACTTGCATTTCTTTAGTTTTCACTTAGTAATCAATATATTTCTTCAATTTTTTTCCTTTAGATCATCTCATTTAGGAACATTACAACCGTACTTGCATTAATCTTTGAATTTTTTCATTAGCCCATGTTTCCTCTTTTAGGTGGAAAACCCTAAAAGCCCTAGAAAGCATTTGGGTGCCAAAATAATTTTTACATTTTGGTTAGAAATTGCTTATTTTGGCCCATCTTTTTTCTTTTAGGTGAAAAAACCTAGAAGTACGAGAAATCCCTTAGGTGCCAAAATCTTTGTTTACATTTTGGTGAACCCACTTTCCAAATACCTTATTTTCTGATTAGGAGTCTAGTATCATTCTAGTACTAGCTTGCATTGAATTTGCAATGGGGATGCATTGGTTAATTGTCATCTAGGGTTCCAAGTTTTTGCATTAGTGAAAGTGCATATAGGTTGCATTTTTGCATCATAAATCATTGAAAATTTCTAAAAATCTGCATTAGCATAATAGGTCTACCTCATACAGTACAACAGACATAAAAATCCATAAAAAAGATCTAAAAACTCTGAACAAAATCCCCACTAGGACTCATTCACCACCTTAGGAAAATCAGTCCCTTTTCACCCATGAAACTTCCTTTTATAGAACTAAAAACCCTATTTTAAAGCTTTTGTTTGGTGCCATTACCTATCTGTATTAGTTGGCTAAGTTTTTGTAACATGCATTTCATTACATCTAGCTTAAATTCGCTCATTTCATGCATGGTTTATGTGAGCACCCTACAAATCTGCAGAAATCTTAAACTCCATAACATGGTTTAGTTCATGCAAACTTACTAAATGCTCCTATGAAATAATGTATAATGCCTCTTAAACAAGATAACAAAAAAAACTAATTGGAAGCATAAAAGAAGCACAACGACACACCTATTCCACAGTGGATTGGTGTCACTTTTTTGTGAAAAGTTAACCTTACCCAACCCTTGACAAGATCAATGATAAAATGCCTTCAAGATGGACTAGACAAAATCATCTCTTAATGTGAAGAGAGTAACTTTGCATGAATTGTGGATGATCAAATGCAAGGATAAGTTCTATATCTATAGGAGAGAATGATGGAGACATACAAAATGGCTGAATGTGGGACAAATATTCAACCAATAGGAAGGAGCCACTTTCCAAATGTGAGTGGATGGAGGATGTGCAAGTTTTGGTCAATGTGCCAATAAATGACATTAGGTGGCATTTTCAAATTTCAAATTTTGCTTGTTGGAGGGAGAAAAAGGGGCTTAAATGCCAAGTGGGGGACATGCAAGAGGAGAATTAATGCTATGTTGGAAGAGACAAGTTATCTTGGATTTGAATTCAAACTTGAGGCAATATTCCATTTTTATGCCATGTTGATGGAAAATGTATATTTGATAAATTAATTAAAAAAATTTATTTGTGCAAGTGAGAAAAGCTAGAGGATGGGACTTGCATTAAGATTATATTTAATCCTAATTTAGTTAACTTAAAAGAAGATTAACTAAATTGACCTTTTTTCTTTATATTTATGGATTAAACTAAATAAAAAAGGAGACAAAAAAAAAGATAAAGATTTAATTAAATAAATTTTGTGACTTATTTAGCTAAGGGGAATAATGATAGTATTTATTTAATTTAAATGGAGGACCTTAGAGATAAATAAAATAAGCTTGAGTTCTTTAATGAATGGACTTGATTAAATGCAATATGCTAATTTTGCATGTCTACATTTTTCCCCTTTTTGAAGCAATGTACTTGCTGCGTTGGTTCAAAGAATAAACTTACCGCAATCAAAAATTCAAAAAAATTCTAATTTTTTTTGGATGCCCCAACGGAAAGAAGTACACTAGTACATTGCCCCCTCAAGAGATTGAGCAAAAAGATTTGATTTGAGGGTCGATCTCATGATAAAGAGGTTCAAGATGGATGTATGGATGGTTGTGATGATGATGCAAATGAGATGGTTTTAAGATTCTTAGAATAACCAATATATATTATCCTAAACCACTTAAATGATGATATGATGCGATGATGCCTATATGATTATGCAATGGATGTTTTATGAAAATGTATGATTTATGAGATGCTTAGATTAAGAGATCTATATTATGATGATGAACATGGATGTGAGATGATTGGTGTTTCTTATATGATATGATGTGATATGCATTATGTTAATGGTTTGTGGATACAAGATGGATGCAAGATGGATGCATTGGTGATGTTATGTTAGTGCATAAAAGAATAAAATAGAAATGAGATGATGACAAGAGGATCCAACAAGCCAACTTTATGAGAGATGATGATGAGAAATGGATGATTTTCTTATCAAGAATTGGTATTTTAAAGGGGCCACTTACCTTATGTTTGATAACACGCATAAATGCGATGGATCAAGATATAAAGAACTAGGATGGTGTTGCACTTAGTGTGATGGAATTTGACTCAACAATTAGATGGGAGTACTCCTGTTCACACCTGACATACATAAACATTGCTAGGATGCACTTTAGAAGTTTCAAACATCTCGGACCAAAACATGGAAAGGTATAACCTATCAATGTAATAGTCAACAAGCTACCCAAAACATCCTCCATACATATCTAACAAAGCAAGTATTCACCAAGTTATATTACAAGAATGTCCAAAAAGCATAGAAGATAAAATATAATGATCATTGCCCCATTCCTATCTGTCTAAATCCATTTGTTTGGACATCATCGAGAGGTTATTGGAATGAGCGCAAAGAGATAAGTCAAAAGACAAAGATAAATTAAACAAACAAGCTGATGTTCTTCAATACCGCTGACCAAAAGGAAATGTGTTTTTTTTTTTAAGGATAAGAACTGAAACTATTGCCAAAAGATAATGCCCATTGTAGGAAGGATACATCCTAGGACATGTTAGTGGATGGCGGCATGCCATTTCATTTATCCAAAGTTTTTTTTCTGATAAATAATTTCCATTGTAGGAAGGATACATCGTAGGACATGATGTTATCAGATGATTGATATGGGACTGATTGGATGATAGGATATTGACAGAAAGAGTTGACTAACTTGTTTACGTATTGACCTAAACCTGAGACTTGATGTTTTGAGTTTTCACTTATCACCTGCTAGAATTATTTCCAATTGTTTTACCAAAGGTTTGAGGATGATGATCATTTAGTATGGGTGATGCTTATTGTGGGTCAAAGCAAGATGACACAAATGAATTTTTTCAAATATTTGGATGTTTTTGGAGTTTTGAAATGTTTAGAGGCTGTTTTTGGTATTTGTTGAGATTTTTAAAATCTTTTTTATTTGTGTTTTCTCAAATATTTTGGGGTTTCCAGATATTTTGACCAAGAGACTAACCTACGGACCTATCCTAGGGGCTTGGGGGGCTGATCAATCAGATTAGCCTTGCCTACGTTATACATATAGAGACCACGTAGTTCGACTAACGACTTGACTGATTTACAGATGAAGATATACATGATGAAATGTTAGTTTCTTATGATGGACTCCTAAAGGAATGAACTAAGTGTCTCGGGGGATGATCATAGATCAACCTTGCCTATGTTCAAGGCTCAAAGACCCGTAGCTCAACAAGATGACTCTATTTTTTGACTTTTTGACTAACTTTTTGACCTATTTTTGAATTTTGATATGATTTCGATGTTTTTGGATTTTGTGATTTTTTTATGTTTTTGGACTTTTTCATTTTCTAATGTTTTTGTATTTTTCAATTTTCTAATGTTTTTTGATTTTTTGATTTAAGGACGTCAAGAATATACACAAATCCAATCTGATGAGAACATGCCCCCAACATGAAGCAATAGTCCACTTCAATAAAGGTAGGACAAACTAACCTTAAGGATGGACCGAGTAGTACTAGGAGGGATCATGATATGAACATAGGACCAAGCTATGATGCAAATGTCAAATGGATGGGTGATGGATGGAGATCTGAATGCAATGGATGATGGAAACCTAATGGATGGATGATGTAGAACAGGCCATAAAGATCCTGGTGGACGAAAAGTGCTTATTTACACAAGGCTCATGTTTCCCAGGTTTTCACCAAGGTACTTGCCCAAAGTGCCACCGAAGTTGTTTTCAGTAGAGGACAATTTTTTCTTTACTGCTTTTTTATTCTCTCTATTTTTCTATTTTTTTTGGATTTTTTTCATTTTTAATTTTTTTGTTGTCACCAAGATGCTTGTTTGCTAGGTTTTCATTAGGGTGACCATTTTTTCAAGACATTTTCTAAATTTTTAGATTTTTTTGTTCCATACCTTGAAAGATTAGGCATAAAACTTTTTGAGATGAGAGTTGTTCATGGGATCTTGTAGAGGCTCCCCTTCGTATGTTGATAACTAATATGTTGTTGACTTATAGCTTGCTATGATAACAAATGGTCCCAAACAATTGGGTTCAAATTTTCCTTTGCTATTTGGATTTGGGATGTTCTTCTGATTCTCCTTTAGTACTAGTTCGCCAACTTAGAAATTCCTACTTCTGATTTTCTTGTTATAGCTCCTCTTGAGTCTATTTTGATAGACTTGCAAATGATTTAAAGCATCTATACATCACTCATCCAGTAACTCTAGCTCATTCAGTCTCGATACTTGGTATTCTTCATCCGTGATGAGGTTTTGCAGTGATATTCTCAATGAAGGGAGCTCGATCTCAATGGGGAGTACTACTTCTGATCCATAGACTAGGGAGAAGGGGGTGATGCCAGTGGGTGTATGGATGCTAGATCGGTAGGCCTAGAGGGTGAGATTTAGCTGCAGATGCCAATCACAACCTACGTCATTGATTATTTTCTTGAGGATTTTCAAAATGGTTTTATTGGTGGCTTATGCTTGGCCATTTCCTTGGGGATAGTATGGGGTGGAGAAGTGATGTTGGATTTTGAAATTTTCACATAATTTGCAAACATCTTGATTCTTCAATGGTGTACCATTATTTGAGATAATGGCTTGTGGAATACTATAGTGGCAAATGAGATAGTTTAGGATGAACTTTGATATCTGCTTCCTGGTTATATATGTCATGGGTATGGGTATGAACTTGTGGCCATTAGATGAAGTAGGAGTAATTATTCCAATGAGATTGAATCCCCACTACGAAAAGGGCCATGGCGTGATGATGGGATGAAGTTCTTGAGTTGAAGCATCGATAAGCTCCCCATGCTGCTAACATTGTAAGAACCTTTTGATGTAGTCATATGCTTCTCTTTCTATTGTAGGCTAATAATACCCCATCCTCAGTAATTTCTTTTCTAGGGTCATTCCACTTGAGTGTGAACCGAATATGCTATTATGCACCTTAGTTAAAGTGGTCAATGCCTCCTCAATGTTTAAACAACATAATAGGGTTCCCTCTATGCTCCTACGGGAAAAAGGTGTTTCCTAGGATGAAAAATTAGGATGCTTTCTTGAAAAAGGTTCTTTTCAAGCTTGAGGGTAAGTTAGCAGGTAGGACACCTATTCGTAGGTAGGTATAAATGTCATGGTACCAGGGATCATTGGGACCAATTATTTCACACATAAATTCTAATTTTTGTACCTCAAATGTGAGCACGAGAAGCTGCTATACCAAGAATTCATATTTTGGGGCATTATGAGGGATGTCTAGTAGGGATCCAATCATTTCCATGGCATCTGCATCTTTATTGTTGGCTCTAAGTATTTGCTCAAATGTGATCTTGATAAAGGATTCCTTCAGAGTCTCCACTAGTTTCTTATATGGAGTGAGCTTATCATCCTTAGTCTCATACTCACTATTCACTTGGTTTATTATTAGCTAGGAGTCTCCATATACTCTAAGGGCCATGATGTACCATTGTACTACTATTTTGAGACCTATGGTTAAAGCCTCATACTCTGCAATGTTATTAGTGCAGGGGAATGCCAACTTATAGGACCTTGGTATGCAGGTCCGTTAGGGGGTGATAAAGAAGATGGCTATGTTGAGATTGAAGATTGAAGATGGATTCATCTAGAAATTATGAGATGAGAGGATTCTCTGAATAGATTGGTGCTTCTATAAGCTGATCTACAATGAATTGGCCTTTAATCTCTTTTTGCTCCACATATTCAATGTCATACTCTAATAATATCTTGACCCATTTAGATATCCTTCCTATGAGAATTTCCTTTGATAGTAAGTACTTGAGGGGGTCAATTTTGGTGATAAGTTTTACTTTGTGCTCCAACATGTAGTGTCTAAATTTTTGCGATGAAAACACTACTACTAGACATGCTTTCTCAATGAATGATTAATTTAACTCATGCCCAACCATTGTGAAGCTAATGTAATAAATGGAAATCTCTATCCCTTTTTCATCATGCTGAGCTAGAAGAGCACCGAGGGATACTACTATTGCTAGCACATAAAGAATTAATGGATTTTTTGGGATTGGTGGCATGACGGCTAGTGGTGTAAGTAGATATTCTTTGATCTTATTGAAGGATTCTTCACACTTGTTATCCCACTTGTACACTACTCCCTTGTGAAGTAGGTGAGAGTATGCAATTTGTTTATCTACCAGTTGTTCTATGAACCTTCAGATGGACTGAAGCCTGCCTCAGAGACCTCTCAATTGTTTCAATGTTTTGGGTGCCTCCATCTTAAGGATTTATTTTACCTTGGAATGATCTACCTCAATACCTCTCATTGACACTATGTATCCTATCAAATTTCTTGATTGTATGTCAAAGACACACTTCTTTGGATTTAATCAGACCTTGTATTCATCCAGCCTATTGAAAATAGTACTCAAGGTTGCTATGTGATCCTTCCTCTTTCTAGATTTTGCTACTATGTCATTGACACAATCTTCGATTGTTTTATGGATCATGTCATGGAAGATTAACATCATGGCTCTTTGGTATGTTTCTGCGGTATTCTTCAAGCCGAATGGCATCATATTCTAGCAGTAAGTCCCCCATGGACAAGTGAAGGTCATTTTCTGTTGGTCTTCTTTAGCAATCATTATCTGGTTGTATCCCAAAAAACCATCCATTAGGTAGAGCATTTTGTGTCCTATTGTCATGTCCATAATCATGTCAATGTTGGGCAATGCAAAATCATCTTTTGGACATGCTTTGTTTAAGTCCTCAAAATCTGTGCAGATTCTGATGCCCCCATGTGGTTTTGAAACAGGGACCAGATTTGACACCCATTTGGGGTAGTCAATTGGTCAAATGAATCCTATGTCCAATAGCATCTTTAGTTCCATTTTGACTAGCAGGGTGATCTAAAGGTTCATTTTCTTGATCTTTTGTCTAACTAGCATTGCTTCAGAGTATACTGCTAGGTGATGAACCACAATTTCTAGATCAAGCCCAGGCATGTCTATGTAGCTCCATGCAAACTTTACCTATGCCTCTCTCAAGAAGGTTGCTAGGAGTTCTTGTTATTTTGACAGTAATGATTCTGCATAGAATGTGATGTGTGGGGTCTCCTATCTTCCTAGATTAATTGGATTGCATTTTTCTACTAGGACCGCTAATTTTTTCAGATGAAGAGCTTTGAAAGGAAGATTGAATCCCCCATCCTTAGGTGCCTTAGAGAGGTTTTCACTATTGGATGCATCCCTTCTTTTTTATTTTTTTGGGTCGGAGAGTGCCACAGTGTGGTTTCCACTAAAGGACCTAGAGATTATTCTTAGTTTTTCACTTTTACGACTGAGGGATTCAATCTTTTCCCCATAGTATGTATGTGTATCTAGCTCAATGATGAATCCTACTTTGTCATCCCCACACAAAATATTATCCTCCAGTCCCATGAATTCTAAGAGTGCCTCATTATTTTTGAATGTGTTAAGAATTGGTGGTCCTCATTGGTCATAATCGATGAGTTGGGGGTAAGCTAGGCAGATTTCATGGTTTTGGTTTTCAGACTCAAGATAAGGTGATAATCATGAGAAGGGTGGTATCCTCAAAGAGCTTGGGTAGGTTGGTTATGGGATCCTCATCATTACTACTACTATAGACATCAATTATGTCAAATCTGAAGTTGTCTATGACTTGACTTGTAGATATGGGTAAGCGAATTTTGGCTATAGATTGCTAAGGAGGATTATTGACCTTTCTAACTTGAGTAGTTCAGCCACATATGGTTATAATCATAGGGGTACATCCAAGGACAAGATTTCTCAACCGCGTCTCTGGAATGATGGGTATTAGAATCCCATTGTCATTTTCCCCAAGTCTTTGATTTCTGCCATAGCCCATTGCAAGCATCATTTGCAAACCTTCGCTTCTATTATCCATTGGTAGATTGGTTGTTGGTCTATTATCTTGGTATAGGAAATGATATGGGTCCTCCTCTATGACTTCTCATCTGAGATCTCCCCAACTTCTGAAGTTGGGATATTCTTTCGGAGACGTTTGAGATGTGGAAGCTTCATTTGATTGCGAAAATCCTCATGATCTAGGAGATTGTGGTAACTCTCCTACCATAAAAGAATTTTTGGGAATTGTGTATTTTCTTCAACCATTATCCTAGATGATGACTTTGATATCAGATATGGTGGGGATGGTGGGAATGGTAGGTTTCTCTGTTAGAAGAGTGGAAGTGAGAGTGTTTGGATCAATGTACATTGTTGATGGGCCTTTATCATTTTTGGGCACTTGAGGTATTTTATAGTATTTTTCCTCAAGGTTCTTACAGCAGGAGAATGGTTCAAGATCTCCATGGATGGTGACCTCTTGTCCTTCATATGTGAATTTGAAACATTGATGGAAGGTTGATGCTACTGCTTGGATTGCATGGATCCATGGATGTCCTAGGAGAATGTTATAAGGCAAGTCGAGACCCAGGACCTAATAGGTAGTTTCCATGATAGCTGGCACCACTTGAATAGGGATTTGGATTGTGCCTTGGGACACTCTTTCCTAGTCATCATATTCTCCAATTATAATACATTTTCCTTTGTCAATGGAATCGTCTAATATTTTTAGGTTCTTAATGAGCTTGAGGGAACAAATATTCAAGCCTGCACCTCCATCCACCAAGACTTGCTTGACTTTATTTTTATGCAATAGGACTTCTAAATGGAGTGCACGGTTTTGAGATGGTTGAGCAAGAAAGTCCTGATCGAAGAACATATGAAGGTTTGGAGTGATGATGTTTTAGACCATAGCTTGGAAATTTTCCACATCAAGATCTACGGGGGTAGTGGGTGAAGTCAATGCTTCCTGAAGGATTTTCTTGTGGGTGGATGCGATTTTTAATAACTCCATGATGGATATTTGTGTTGGGGTTATTTTTAGCTAATCAATGACATTGTAACCATTGGAACAGATCTGGGGTTGGGTGCGGTTATTCTATTTGGCTAAGATGACCGTATGATGGTAACTTTTCTGCCTCTTGTGGTGACCCCAAAATTGACATGGGCTCCTTTGATGGTGATGGTATCATAGTAGTCATCCAGGGATGCAACAACATGGTCGTACACATGATTCACATTCCTGAAGGTACCTTTCCCCTTATCAATGTTATTGTTCCCTTTATTGTTATGGTTAGGCATCATATTCACGTATATTTTGAGATTCTGATTTCCTATTAGTTGTTCCACATTTATGATTGTTTGATCAATGAGGTCTTGGGCTAGGTTTTTTAATGTCATGCAATTGTTAGTGGTGTTCCCTTTAATTTTATGGAAGTCACAGAGCTAATTTTCATTGTACCAAGGATGTTTCACTTTTGGTTTCTGGTAATTCTCATAGGTGGGAGCCTTGATGAGGTTTTCGTTTATTAGTTTCTTCATGATGACCTCAAGTGGTTCCCCAAGGGTAGTGTACTTTCACTGGGGTGGTCCCCTTTGATCATTGATGTTATTGATCGCTTGATTGTTTGGTTCTTGTGTTGTTGTGTTTGCTTCATGGTTGTTTTGATGATGGTTTTGGATATTTTGTTGTGGTGTGGGTGTGTTTTTTCAAGGTGCATTGATAGCAGCTTTGGCGTCAACAACACCATTGTTGGTAACATTTTTATTTCTTGCCTATGTGTGAGGTTTGTCATTGTAACTAGTGGATGGGTGATTATTCTAATGTTTGGGATATGAAGTTGATCCTCCAGGTTGTGTCATAAGGGCTTGTTTGATGCTAAGTGCCTTGGAAATCAACTGGTTGTATGTGGTGATCCCTTGGACTTTGAGATGGAATGCCAAGAGACCGTCAAGTTTGGATATGATAGTGCACACTTTTTATTCCTCAGCCATGACCCATTTGCTATGATTAGTCTTGGATTGCCATCATTGTAGGAATGAAGCAACTGATTCATTCTTACCTTGTTTCAGAGGTGATAGTTCCTCTAGACAGACATCCATGGTGATATTGCATGCATAGTTTTTGATGAATGCATCTATGATTTCTTGGAATGTCTTGACTCATGTAGCTAGGTGATAGAACCATTCCATGGCATGGCCAACCAAACTCCTAGGAAATAGCCACATCAAATAGGTATCGTCATACGCGACTTCCATGCAATGAACTTGGAATTCCCTGATGTGATCTTCAAGGTTTCCCTTCCCACGGTATTTGTCAAATTCAGGAATTTCAATTCCCTTTGGGAATGGTTTCATCACAAGGCTCCTATCAAACAAATAAGGACACAAGTTGCGGGTTTTTGTCATTTTTCACCCTGATTAAAGGTCAAGCATTTGTTGCGAGAGCAACCTAATTTGTGTTGTCACATCATTTTCTGGATCAGGGGTGGGATGAAAGTGTTATGAGGTGGTTCAATTGTGGGTGGGTTGGTTGGATTAGTTGGTATGTTGATGGATGACATTTGCATATTTTGTTGAGCCAAGTATGCTTGGAATTGTTGTTGTACCAACAACGCTTCTTGTTGTTCTTATTGTTGTTGTGCTAGTAGTGCCTATTGTTGAGCTTTCTATTGTGCTTGTTGTTGAGCTACTAATTGGGATACTTCCTATTGTTCTTGATATTGTTGTAGCATTTGCTGATATACTTGTTATTGTGTTGTGTGTTCTTGTGTAAGATACTATGCTTGTTCTTGTGCTTGTTGCACTTAATATTGGGCTTTGGCTTGAGCGTGTGCTTGAGCTTATGTTTGATCTTGTGCAACTTGAGCTTGTGCTTGTGCAACTTGTTGTTTCTATTGTTGTAATAAGATTTGGGCTTGAGCAGCCTATTGTGCTTGTTGTGCTTGTTGTGCTTATAATGTAGCTTGGGTAGCTTGAGCAGCTTGAGCGGGTTGCTGAGTAGCTAGTTGTGTGGCTTGTTGTTTTTGTACATGTAGGAGTGCCTTTTGATAGGAAACTTGTTGAGAAGATTGCAACATAATACTATATTGGCTTGATGTATTGGAGCTTGGCAGTGGTTGTGGTGGTGGTAGATTTGGAATGGTTCTTCTTATGGTATTGAGAGGCACCATCGTGTTGATGATTGGAGTTTGAGTGGTAGAAGGTGTGATGGATATGATTGGTCCTTGTAAGACCATGTTTTCAAGGATGGTTGATGATGTGGTTATTGCTTGTGTGGTTTCCATCTGTTGTTGTAATGTCGATGACAAGTTTTGAGAGTTTGGCGTGATGCTTTGATTGATGTTCAGGATGTTGGTTTGATTTTGATTGATACTTGGTAAAGGGGGAAGCCCTAAGCCAAGAAGTGGTGTGGATGATGATGGAAATGGTAGAAGTGGTGAAAATGTCATGGGTGCAATCTCTTGAGGAAATGGTGTAGTGTTGAAAATGTCACCCTCTCCTTGTGAGGTTATGGGGAGAGGGGTTTGGGGTGTTGCAAAAAATGATGATGATGATGGGTCTTTTGGATCATGAAAGGTGAGAGGGATATATGTATGTAATGTATTTTTGGGTATGGTTTATCCCAAGATGGTTTTTTTGTCCAAATCTTGATTGTTTACAAGAGGATGCATTTGCAATGCATTAAGAAATGCACTTCCTTTGTTAACAATGGGTCGCTTTGGAGTAGTGGATGATGTGATTTTTGGGATGTTTTGAGTGATGCTTTGAAATGAAGGGGTAGATGAAATTGGAATGGTAGATGAGATTGGAGATATGATCCCAAAAGATGGTTCCACAATAGTGCTCACATCAAAATTCGAGTGGAGTTTAGCCCCTTTCTTTGCTAATTCAAGCATGTATAGTGAGGCATTGATTCTCATCATGATGTTGATAATCTTATTATTCTTTGGATTTTGAATTATTTTAGTGATATCCTCCTATGACATTCCAAAGGGATTATTGGTAAGATCCTCCACTTGAACACCTTCCTCTTGATGGTCTTGTAAAAATGGAGGAAGGTTAATCATGAGACTACCAGACCTAATGGGATTCATGTCGGGAGCAGTTTGACTTAAGTCACTTGAAGTAGATGTTTCTTTGTTGGCTTCCATGTTCCTCTTGTGTTGAGATCTAGTTTGCACCATAAAATAGGGATCAATTTTTTTAAGAATATGGGAGATGAATATCTAATTCTTTGGATTGATATATCTTTAGGTACAAAAGTGAAAATTTAGGATGATTTAAGGATCAAAGAGTGATAATGATATGGATGTAAGATGGATGTTTGATGGATGATTGGAACTATTGAGAAAATATTGAAGGGTATGTTAAGCTTTAGGAATTGATTTGGAATTGATTTGTTTTGGATTTGGATTTAGTTTGACTCATAAACTCTAAGAGGTTGGATGTTGTCTTAGAGTTAAATAGTTCACAAGATGCTAATTTGTGTAGGTGTGAGAAGAAGGATTCATCTAAACACTCCTATCCAAACAAGATGATTTTTATTGGTTTGATAATGAACTCCTAAATCCCGAGATGTTGGATGTTATCAAGGGATGCATTCATTCACAAGGTTTGATAATTTGATAAAATATATGAAGAACGATGCATCTACACACATTCAATCAAACGAGGTGATTTTGGATTGGTTTCAAATGATTTTCCCAAAGTTTAACTTGAAGGATTTTTTAAAAGATTTTCAAAGAGTTGATGATGAGATGATTAGTTTGATTTTAATCCTAGGTTTACCTAAAAAGAAACTTGCTTACTAGACATTGATTTTGAAGAAAAAGCTTTTCTCTAAACAAGATGTTTAAAATCCCTAAAATGATTTGGGTTTTGATAGTAATAGAATGAGTACAAACCAGGATTGTTTCTTGAAGCTTTTGTATAAAATTTAAAAAGCAGTCTTCGTTTGAATTCGTATAGCATTGAGAGATGCTTTTGGTGATCTTTTGGACTAAGAGCTTCTACCTTCAGTTTCTTGATCTTGATCTTGTGTGAAATCATTAGAGACACATATGTGGGGTCCAATTGTTTTTAGTCTTTTCTTAATGACTTTTTTTTACCACAAACACTTCTTAATTACATTTTCAAACTAGATGTCCAATGTCTCAACTTCTTCTCATTGCACAAGGTATATCATGTGAAAATTTGATGAAATCAAGGCAAGGGTTTTCTATTGTTAACTTTAGTAAGGAAATTGAGATATAATCCAAGTGTTTAGAAACCTTTAGGGATAAAATCCCAAGGGAAAGCAATAGCACCTGAATTTGGTTAATTGTATTTTCTTCCTAAAGGGTTTGAATTTTTTATGACAACGTTAAATGTTTGTTTCCAAATGTTTTCAAACAAGAAAAGTTTTTTTTAACCAAGAACAAGCACAATCCAATGGATATGAAAGACTATATTTTTTGATTCCCCACTTGGACAAGTCTAGCTATGTTTATTTTTAGTGAATGGTTAGATGCTTGACCCCATTGGCTTCCCTCCATAGCACTCACTTCTCAGGGTAGCCAAGCATTAGTACCCATGAAACTCCCATGGCATACTTTCCATTTCTACTAAAAACCGTAAAAGTGTGGGTCGGCTAAAGAACGACTATTCTTACACCAACAAATAGATAGGGATTTTGGCCTTTCTATAACAAGGGTGTTAATTCAGACTTTATGTTCATAGGAGTTGACCCAACATGGTGAGAGACCATTACTACCCTTCTCATTAGATCCAACCACATGATACTAGCCTTTGTTATAGTACCCACTTTTATATCCCGACTCGAAATAATCTTGGCTTTAGAGTGTTACTGGTTGAGTCATTCACTTGTGTGAGTACCTTTTTCCCAAGGCAAGCCCTCTAAGATAAAAAAAAGTGAGAAAACACATCCATAACTTGGTTGATCTTTGTTGAGAAACAAAGAGAGAATACACATGATAGGTTTACTCACACTCACAAATTTTGTTGTTCAATTTTAATTCCCAAAATGAAGTGTGGAGAAAATTACTTTATCCCAACCTAAGACCACCAAAAATACTTTTGATTCTCAAGATCACCGTGAGGTACGAGAGAAGTGCATATGTCTTTTCAATGGTGTTAGTTTGAGTAAGCAATTACAAAAAAAATTAGCACATGTTCATTTTAAGTCCACAAAGCAATGATTTTGATTCATTTTAAAGCACCAAAATGAGATATGAAAGTTGTCTTGTTCAATTGTTAACCTCAAATGAAATCTAGTCAATTTTCCTAAAGTTCATTTTAACCCTTTGTAATGAAAATTGAAAGCTTTTGTAATGTTCGTTTTAGAGCCCAGAAAGAAGTGAGTTAGTCTAAAACAAAAAATTAAAGCATAGAATGGAAGCCTTAAGCATTTAAAAACTTTTTTAACTTCAAGTTTCAATGCTCAATTTCCCTTTTTATCCAAGAGTCTTCAAAGATCATTTCTTATCCTTCAATTTTTTATTTTTTTTTCAAGTTCCATATGCAAATTAAATCTGCAATATAAAAATTCAAACACATGAGAATTAATTGTTAAGAAACAATTCTAGAAATAAATATTGAAAGAAAATTAATTTCAGCATATGTTCTTTCAACAAAATATAAATATGATATCTAATCGATAATCTTTCATTCTATTTTCTAGCAAGATAAGATTGTAAGATTCAAAGACATTTTCAATTTTGTTTACAAACCCTATTAAAGTAGAGAATATTTAACAAGGCTGAACAATAGTAAAAGTCATCAGCCTAATTTACTCCTATACTATTTGATACCCTTGGATTCAAAATCCTCTTGATTAAAACTTGTAGGAAGATCCTAAAGTTGTCACTTCCTATGAATGCATTAGTTAGATATTAGAACAACCTATCCTATCTAAGGCCATCGATTCTATTTAATGAAAAATAAATAGAAGCAAAGAGAATTTTTAATTTTGAGATCTATTAAATATTTTTCAAAGTAGGTAGCATATATGATATAATTATTTTGTCAAAGGATCAACATAATGTGAAATCAATGAAATTTGAGAGTTGACACACTAAACACATTTTGGCATTTTTCACCTGCACAAGCTGTGGCTAGTAGAAGATATAACATATAAATGCTAGATACTTGGATATAGCATTCCCAAATTTGCATTCAAATTAAATTTCATGAAGGATGAAAAAAAATAGAGATTAAATGCACATAAATGCACCCTGATTGGAGTCTCCTAATGTTCACAACCTCTTATGGAAACTATCCCTGAGCACTAATAATGGAACTCTTGACCTTGTGTGGAATTGCTACTTCCCATATGTCCTCTTGATTAATATGAAGCCTTGGGGAGTTGCGCCAAAAAGACTCTATGTTCTCGTGTTTTGAGAAGCTCTAAGGTGTCAACTGTTGAAGCAAGTTTAGCATCAACTAAATGATCAAGAAGCTTCTATTTACACATCTGTAGACCTCACTTTTTAGTTCATTACTTTTACTACATTAGATACTTTTCATGTTTGAGAAAAACTAGAAATCGATGTCCAAAGGACCATGTGAATGGCTAGATACAGACTAAACCAATGTACCAACAACTGATGGATTTCAAAGAAAGCATTCTCATGGTCTAGGTTATTTGATTGAAGGATTAAGTCCCCATCTTACTAAGTTATGGTCATTGAAAAACATTACCACAGCTGGGAATGGTGCGTTGGTCACCTAAGTAGATGAGTATTGGCACATTAATTGCAACCTGTTTGACATTAATTTTTTAAGTAAATTCGATTGGCAAGTATAAAACCAAATTCAATGATTGCAAGACCAACACAAATATATATTAGAAAGGTGTTTAGATAGTTTCAATCAAGTGCTATTAGTAGGTCATACAAAGAAGACATCAAACCAATTCTATTAAAAAAATTTAAACAAATGCATTTGGTAGATGTAAAGTCATATTCAACAACTAAATCAATATACATATGGATAGGGGACTATGTAAAGGCATTAGTCTACATTCAATAATGAAGACATCCACAACACAGATTCAAAAAAATATTGATACCAGTTTCTAAGGCGTGGTTTAGAAGGATATGATATGTGAAAAATAACGAATTCATTGAAAGGGTGTAAGAAAATTTCTAGAAAATGCTATTAGTAGGAATAAAACTGAATTCCATGACCTTTACCAGTTTCCTTACTAATCTTCACTTAACATAGATGTCATAATGTATAGCAATTTTAAAACATAAGCAGTAAATTAGCATTGTATTTTAATATCCCTTCAAGCTATCCTTTTCAACTTTCCTATGTAGCTACTGCCATAAATGACACTTTTCAAAGTAATGCTTAGCAAACAACACCAATCACAAAGCACAATGAATAGGAATATGAGCCCAAGTTTAGAAGTTGCGAACAAACAAAGTTAATGTCTTTAGGGCACTACATGTAGATTAAAGTGGCGAGAGTAACTATATTCACCAAAGAATAGGTGTGTGGGACATAAGGTGGCATCATGGTAAGAAATCCTCTTAGTGTTGTCATGCCATTGTCTTCTTTTTGGTGGAAAAAAAATTGTTTCCTTTTCCGCCTCGTTTGCAGCTAGCTTCACACAATGTGGGAAACTAAGGAAAGAAAAATATGATCCATATTGAATCCTAGCTAGCTAACAAGCTGAAGCATTCAATATAAGATAAATGAAAAAGAGGAAAGAATTAACATTATGCGTTAAATATGCCTTAGATTATGAGAGTCAAGAAAAAAAATGGCATATAATAATTGCATCCAACAATAATCATAAGCCACATACATGGATGGATTTTGTAACACATAAAGGAGGCAAAAGTAACGCTAATATGAAAGATTTCCCCCATATTTTAGAAAAATAACAAGGGTGTTCAGAAAGAGTAACACCATTGACTTTCTCCCTTAACCAATGTAATCTAAAACCATGGAATAACACATAAAAGACAACGTGTCTATCTATCAAATGGTGCAAAATATTTTCTCACCCAATATGTTGTTGGACTTCAAAGTGTTGCATGAAAAGAAGCTATAATTTATTTATTTATATAAAAGCATAAATTCATACAATATTGGCATTAGGGTATGTGCAAGATCGTCCTGGAAAAAACAAACCCTTAAGTGGCAAAAAATTCAAAAAAACCAGAGTTAGGCAACTTGACATAAAAAAATGAATAAGTTATCTAAATTATTTTAAAAATATGAAAGAATAAAATCTATAGAAAATTTAATTTAGTTTCTAAACTACTAGGTTTTTTAAAAAAAATAAAAATCTATTCGGTGAAAATTTGAAATTTCAGTGCAGTAGTACTTAAATTTCAAGGAAAAAATAAGTAGGTGTCTATCTAGCCACCCTAACCACAATAAAATGATAATATTTTTTTTATAATATTTTAGATATAAGTAGAGGACTCATGTCCTGATATGATGCATATTTTTTGGAATTTTTTTCTATGTAAATAATGAATTATGAATTTTTATTACAAATTTTTAAAAATATAAAAACTTCTATGTCTAACCACCTTAACTTGGTCAAAAATTCATGAAATTCAAATTTTCTTTTTCTAATCCTATATTATGTGAAGCATAGAATGTGAAACATCTTTTGGATTCAAAAAATGTGATATTGTTTAAAAGCTATATTTTATTTTCAATAACCTATCAATCAAGACTTTAGTCATAATTCAAATAGAAAATGAATAATAATTATTTATTAAATTCAAAGTAAAACAATTTATATTGGTGGAAAGTTGAGAATCTCCTTTAAAAACCCTTTTCCTTTCATGAATTTTGGGTAAAGAAAAGTCATCAGCCACACACCCTACACATACCCATCATATCGCCACTTTTTGGCCCATCATGAACCTACACATACCCTTCAACAAAAAGCTATACAGATTCATATTAGAGAGTTAATGCACATAAAATGCAAGGCCTTACTTCTAGCACCATATGTGAATACCCTACAAATCTACACAAAGCCTAAACTCCATAACATGGGTTAGTTTATGCAAACTTACTAAATGCTCCTATGAAATAATTCATAATGCCTCTTCAACAAGATAACAAAAAAAACTAATTGGAACCATAAATGAAGAACAAATTCACACCTATTCGATAGTGGATTTGTGTCACTTTGTTGTGAAAAGTTACCCTTTCCCAACCCTAGACAAGCTCAATGATAAAATTCCTTGAAGATGGAGTGGACAAATTCAACTCTCAATGTGAAGAGAGTAACTTTACATGAATTGTGGATGATCAAATGCAAGGATGAGTTCTCTATTTATAGGAGAGAATGATGGAGAGGCATACAAAATGGGTGAATGTGGGACAAATATTCAACCAATAGGAAGGATCCACTTGTCCAAATGTGAGTGGATGGAGGATGTGCAAATTTTGGTCAATGTGCCAATAAATGACATTAGGTGACCTTTTCAAATTTCAAATTTGGCTTGTTGGAGGGAGAAAAAGGGGCTTAAATGCTAAGTTGGGGACATGTAAGAGGATAATTAATGCTATGTTGGAAGGGACAGGTCAACTTGGATTTGAATTCAAACTTGAGGGAATATTCCATTTTTATGCCATGTTGATGGAAAATGGAGATTTAATAAATTAATTAAAATGTTGTATTTGTTCAATTGGGAAAAGCTAGAGGATGGGACTTTCATTAATATTAGATTTAATCTTGATTTAGTTAAATTAAATGAAAATTAGGTGATTTGAATTTTTTTCTTTAGATTTATGGATTAAACTAAATAAAAAAGCAGATGGAAAATGATAAAGATTTAGTTAAATAAATATTTTGTTTTATTTAGCTAAGGGGAATAATGATAGTATTTATTTAATTTAAATGGAGGACCTTAGAGATAAATCAAATAATCTTGATTTATTTAATGAATGGACTTGATTAAATGCAATATGCTAATTTTTCATGTCTATAGTTTAAATTTCAAGTTTGCATTCTTTTATTGTTACATAGTCAATTGTCATCCTTAAATTCTGAAAAATTGCATTCCTCTTTTTCATGTTTTCCTTCGCATGGTTACATTTCAAGTTTTTAGAATAATCATTACATTATGTTTTAATTTAAAAATTCTATAGCTATCATATTTCATATTCTATTTTTAGATCTTATTGTGTGTTGTAAGATAGTTTTGTTAGGTGCATATGAATATGATATTCTTTCCCCTCTCTTTTTGTTCCTCATTGATCCCTCTCCTAGTATCCCTTCTACGAATAAGGTTTGTATAGTGAAAGAAACCTTAGGTAATCATAAAATCATATTTTTCCTTCTCCTATTATCTCTCCTACTTAGATATCATAGTGTTAGAAGAACCAATTGATGAGAGTTTTTAAAATATGAGTTGTTTCTCTCCTCTTACCTCTCCTATTAGACATAACATTAATAAAGAAGGGGACATCACACTAAGTAATCATGATGATTGCACAACACAATAAGAATATGAGATCATATAAAAATTTATAGACATTACCTTACCTAGTCTCCATAATCATGATAATCAAACTTGTTCTTCTCCTAATATCCCTCTTCAATGCAAAGAGGATAGGTTGGTGTTAGAAGATATACCTATTAAATTTCATGAGAATATTATCCCTCCCTTACATAATGTTCCTATCCTATGGGAAGAACTATTTGGAAAACATCAAAAGCATAATGGTCCTTCTCCTAATTCCTCCCCTATTTGTGATGTAGCCACTTTACAAACTCCAACAATAGATGAACACATTACAAGTTCTCCTTCTATGGTAAATAATATGAAGCAAGAGAATGAGACCTTAGGGAAACATGATAATCACACAAAATCATCCCCTCATCTTCCCATTACTGTTCAAAAAGAGAATTCAACCATCGATCATTCCCCTACTTGCAATGCAGTCATTTTAGAAGAACCACTCCATGAATGTCAAGAACATTTGATTCTTATTTCTCCTAAAAACTCTCCTCCTAGGGAGAATATCATGGTGTTATAAAATCAAATAGTAGTAACGTGTCTTCCTTAGCTCACGATAAAAAGGTGATTCTAGATTTCCCTTCATTAGAGATACATCAAACCAAGACCGTTGAGGTTATGAATGTGCAAGTGTACATTAGATGCCCCTTGATCAATGGACCCCATACATACTCCATGGGACATCATAAGAACCCTCTAGTTCTCTACCAAACTTCACACAAACAAAATAAAAAACAACCTGAACTCATCCTCTACCCACCTTCCCACAAACAACAAAATCAATACCAACCTGAACTCATCCTTTATCCCCCTTCACACAAACCTCATACTCAAGACAAGCCTGAACTTATCCTTTACCCACCTCAAAATAATGTGTTGCAGTAACTGAGTCATAATACCATTGGTCATACATACAACACTAGAAACAATCCACAAGCACATCAACCAAGCCCAATTTCCTTACCTTTGCTTAATTCTATACTGTCTCCTACCCCTCAATTAAAGGAGTATGATCTTTCAGAGCAACTTAAAATAACTCACACAAAGATATCCCTTTGGGACCTTCTTCAAAATTCACCTACCTATCATATTATTCTTCAAATGGCCTTACAAAAATTTCCTATCCCTTCTAATGCTCAACTGAATGACATAGCAGCCTTAATTCAAGGATTGAACATAGACATTGTTTTCCACCAAAGTGAACTCCCCTCTTTGGAAGTGCAAAAATAATGATGCTTTAATGATCATAGCTCAATAGAATATGATAGGGATAAAGCAAACCCTTGTTGACAATGGTTCTTCTCGTAATGTGTGTAGTGTAAATCTCTTTGATAGCTTTCATGTGGATAGATCACAAATTCAACCTGATTCTTTATCTATTAAGGGATTTGACAATGTAGAAAAACAACTGCTTGGTGTGATTACTTTTCCTATTACAGTTGGGAAAGCCACATTAAAAAAACCAATCCATGTTATGCCACATGAATTTTCCTATAATCTTCTTTTAGGATGACCATGGATTCATGAGATGAATCATGTGCCTTCTACTCTTCATTGTAAAATGAAATAAATTCACAAAAAAAGGTGCATATCCTTGAAGCTGACCCTAATCCAAATAGTTGTTAGAACATTTGGAAAAACAATGTGAATCATTTAAACACATTGACATCAACTACACAAGTGGAACTCATGCAAAAAAAAGACAAACAACAATATATTGAACAAGTCACAACACCATTAGATGATGATTGGGGATCCTTAGAATTTACATCATGAATCATGGATAATCCTTCAAAAACATCCACCTCAACCACTTTAAACCAAACCGCAACCTTTGATGAGCTCAACAATGACTAACAACCCAATCCACAATCAATGAAAAAGCTTTATGGAAAAGGTTGTGAACTTATGAAACAACTTGGATACAATTGAAAAGGATGTGGTGCTAGATAACAAGGTATTTGGGTCCCCATCAATCCTAACCATAGTGCATCCTAAACTCATCAACACTAGTGGTATTAAAAATCATTCTTTAAAAAACATGAAACAAAAAAATCACTCTTCTCTTAATGTCAATGTCATCTCACAAAACACTAATGACTTGAATTCGTTATATTTTATGCCCTCCTACAAAGGAGAGCCCAAAATATTGCAATCTAAGTAATCTTGTGTAGATATGACATCTTGTACATCTAAGTAAGAAATATCCTTGTCACAACCTACAAGAAAACTTTCTGCAATTGATCAAGAGGGTATCTTCTTGAGACTTCTCCAATATCACTTGATAACCCTTCCACCATGAACTCAAAATAAATTCTATTAGAAGACTTTGTTTTGTGCCTATCATAGAATTCATAGTCATTATACTAATGAATGTAAGAATTTGAGTAGTAAAATTCAAAATTTTAAGGAGTTTGGTATTATTCCTTATGTGGGGGCACCAAATTCCTCTAATTGATACTGATTTTCACTCTAGAATGCATTTCATTAATCATTTCAGCTCACCTTTGTCCTACACTAAGTGGGGGAAAGGGGTTACATCGCCTTGTCCTTGTATATCACTTTTCATTTCCTCCTTTGTCTAGTCATTAGCCTTTCATGAACATAAAAGAGAAAGCTTGGGATGTGGGTAACATGCCTTAAGTTTTCTCGCATGTGATATACTACCCTTTCCATGATGTAGCTTCTTGAAAACATATGACTTGGCATAAGGCTTTTTGAGTAAGCTCTCATATATCCTTCTACTTTAAAGCAATTTTCAACAATACTAGTGCTTGCAATGAATTTAAATTGGAGGCATACATTGACACTCACATTTCATTTTGTGATTTTCTTTTTCTTGTGATTTCCACTCTTGGAAATATTAGTTACAATGTTGACCAGGATGAGCCATTGCAATTATCCTATCTTGGAAACAAGATGAGACCATTTTCATCTTTCCTCTCTTGAAAACATTAAGCATGATGTTCTCTAAGATGACACCTTCCATGAACTAAGAAAAATCACTTTGAACATTCCTTACACCATTTACAATGTCTATGAGTGTCAAGCATACAAAGTTTTGCTTACCTCATAAAGCTTGACAATAATTTCCATTTTCCTTTGTGGAACCTTATTAAAGTTATCATGAGGTATAACTTTGATATGGTTGAGTGGGAAGCCCATTTCAAGGCATGAATTTTCCCTATAGCCACTTGTGTGTTTGTGAGTACATACCATGAGTGTATGTTTCTCACCTTTTGGGCTTTCTCACCTGACATATAGCCATGAGTTATGTCACCATAAAGTGAGTATGCATTTTATTTCTAAACAAACAACCTAGATCTAATCCACAACATGTTGGAAGAATAGTCAAAGCTTGATCCACCATATTTTCATTTATCTTCCATATAGTTCTTGTCATTGCACGATTGTTTATCTTATTTTGTTGCATGTCATTCACCCTGTGTGTCCTTCTATGCTCATGTTGGTTTGACTTAGGATCTTGGATCTTGGGGGATTGACTGTTTCATTCATCCTTTCCATACTAGAGAATCCATATTGGTACAATTGGACCCCTCTTAAATATCTACTTTAGTGTGAGTTTGAAGCAAGTTCATCCTCACACTAAAGTGGGGGCTAACTATGTACACATAAAAAGTATCCCTTTTGCATTGCTTTATTTGGGAATAATTGATTATACATTGGACTTAATTAGGCCTTTATTTAGTATTTTGAGGTGTTATACACATCCACACTAGGTCTTGGACCCTTGAAAACTGAATAAAATGCATCTAACAATTTCTTCTAAAGGTTTTCTAAAGTTTTGTAAATGACTTTCACACTTTTCTATACTCTTATTAAGCATCTAAGTCTAGTGGACCCATTTTTCCCTCAATTCAACATTGTAAAATATATTTAATTCCATTCTCAGATTAATCTAGAAGGCTTGTAAAATAAACTTAATTCTAATCTAGTGTTATAATGTGTTTTACACATTCACATTGGATGTTGTGCTTTTCTAGGCTATGTGGACCTCGTTTTAGTGTTGTAGAGTGTATTTAATCACACTTTCACATAAAAATTTGTGTCCCAAGCCTTAATTACCCATTTTATCAACATTAATACACCCGTATAATCCCATATTATGCATCTCAAGGCATAATTTAATGAAATAACTAACACAGTAATCATATAAACTTTAGTTCCTTACTTCATGGCATTCTAGATAATAGAAAGGCCCGTGTGGAACCCATTGACCATTAGGGGAAAATAATTCCCATCTAGGTGGGAGCCATTCACCCTTGATGGCGAATGAGTCCCATTTTAGCCATTTTTGGGGTTTGAGTGGGCAAAAAATTATGTTTTATGTTTAATTTTCCTCTATGTCAGACTTGGGGATCAAATTAATGGGTAAATAAGATGAATTTCCTATAAATAAAATCCTCTAAACCCTAATTCATAACCAATTCATTCATTCTTCACTCATCATTCATTATTCTTCTCAAACAAGCTAGGGTTCTATCATTCCAAGTCATTCAAGATCAATTTCAAACATTCAAGGACATACTCTTCACCTTTTGCTACAAAAATTTAGGACCAAACATCATGGAAAGTCTCTAACTCCATTTATTTTAGCTTCATTAAATTATTTCTCCATTTTGGTTTAATTACCTAAAAAGGGGGTTGACCAAGGCAAACCCCCATGCCCTAACATTCAACATTTCTCTCTCTTGTCTTGTGTGTTTGCAGATTTAGGTATCTTGAAGACTTGGAGATCTTTAAAGAGAATTTTGCAAAGTTTTTGAAGAAACCTCCTTGTTTGCCAAGGAAAAATATACACTAAAAGCCACCTATAGTGGTGGAAATCAGACTTTTGGAGGGGGACACCTATCAGGGACTGAAGTGCAGATCAAGGGCTTCGGTTTCCACTTCTAGATTTTTAGAAATTAAAAAGTGGGCTGATTCACCAATAGTCGTGAATGAGTCCAATTTCTAGGCCTGAAAGGTGTGTTCTGTAGTTTTGGATACCCATTTTTCTGAAATAGTCTTTGAAACAGTTTCCCAGATTTGGGACTAATTCACCTAGAATGGCAAATGAGTCCCAGTAGGCCATATTTTCAGCATCAATAACATTTCAAAAGTCATTTCTAGTCTATAGCAAGTTCTTAGGTGCACACATTCAGTTTCATTCATTTATGTTACAACTTACTTTCATTTCTAGGTCTTTTTGCATATCATAACGTGTTTTCAAACAACTTGCATTTCTTTATTTTTCACTTAGTAATCAATATCTTTTTTCAATTTATTGCATTTAGATCATCTCATTTAGGCAGTTTACACCTGTCCTTCCATTAATATTTTAATGTTTACATTGCATTTTGGCCTAGCTTTCCCCTTTTAGATGAAAAACCCTAGAAGGGGTAGAAAGCATTCGGGTGCCAAAATATTTGTTTATAGTAATAAACCCCCATTTTTCTACGTTTTTTGTGAGAATACTCTCTTTTTCTATGTTTCATTATGGTGAACCTTATATTTTAAACATTCTAATTTCTTATTTGGAGATCATTTAAACCCTAGATCAATTATTTGCATAAGTTTGTATTGCATTGCATTATGTTGCATCTCATTTAGGGTTGTTAAACTTACATTAGTTTGCATATCATTTAGGGTTCTATTTTTGCATTTTGCATCCTTTAAAACCTGAAAAATTAAAAACTTTATATGCATATTAGATTGATTTTACATAATACTTGCATATTAGTGTACTTTTAATCATTCACATTCAAAAATTGACTCAAAATTGCATTCTAAAAATAGTCATCTTGTTCATCATTTGAACTTATTTGTACTTGCATTTAGACACAATAATCTGGAAAAACATGTTACAAAAATCTCTATTTGCAACTTGGAACAAAAATAACATACATAAGCCCAAAATTTGAAAATTTCAACTTTTAAAACCCTAAGAAATGACACATTCAACCATGGGTGAATGAGTCCCTGTATAGATATTCAAACCAGTTTGTGAGTGGATTTAAGTCTTTCTTTTGGATTCCTATTTCTACTTTTCAAATTGTATTTTTGAATTTTTAAGAATAGTTAGTCTTTATGCAAGAAGATGTGTTATTTAATCTCATTTTTTGAAAACTCATAAAAAAAAATTATATTGCATTTCAATATTCTAAATCATCAAACCTATAGGAAATTTTTTACATTTATGAAGCATTGCATAAGTTAGATACATTATCTTTCATTTTTTGCACAATTATAAAATAATAACATCTTTTCTTTCCAATTATTCCAATAAAAATCTCATTAGAAATCATGTTATTCATTCTTCCAATATCTTTCCAAGTTATGAGAGGCTCTTAGTGGGTATCTGCAAGATCATCATGGAAAAATTAGGCCCTTAAGTGGCAAAAAAATAATAAAAATTAGAGTTATTAAACTTGATGTAAAAATTTGAATAAGTTATCTTTATTATTTAAAAAATATGTAAGAATAGAATTTGTAGCAAATTGAACGTAGTTTCTAAACTATGAGGTTTTTTTTTTCTTTTTTTAAATCTATTTGGTAAAAATTTGAAATTTCAATGTACTAGTACTTAAATTTTAGGGAAAAAATAAGTAGGTGTCTGCCTGACCACCCTAACCATAATAAGGTGATAACATTTTTTATAATATTTTAGATATAAGTAGACGAATCTTTTCCCGATGTGATGCATATTTTTTGTAATTTTTTTCCAAGTAAATAGTTAATTATGAATTTTTTATTACAACATTTAAAAAATATAAAAAATTGTATGCCTGACCACCTTAACTTGGTCAAAACTTCATGAAATTAAAACTTTTTTTTTTAATCCTATAGTATGTGAAGCATAGAATGTGACACATGTTATGGATTCAAAAAATGTGGTACCATTTAAAAGCTATATATTTTTTTCAATTAGCCTATCAATCAAGGCTTTAGTCATAATTCAAATAGAAAATGAATAATAATTATTTATTAAATTCAAAGTGAAGCATAATTTATATTGGTGCAAAGGTAAGAATCTCATTTAAAAACCCTTTTTGTTTCATCAATTTTGGGTAAAAAGAAATTGTTGACACATTCCTTAATTCCACATCCCCTAATATCTCTCCTATTTGTGAGAATATATTAGTGAAAGATGATGCAAGCATAGACAATCATGACAATCATAGTTGCATTTCTCCCAATACCTCTCATAGTTGTGATGAAGGTATCTTAGTGTTAGAAGATACACACATTAAGATTCATGACAATCTTGGAAGCTCCTCTTCTGTAAACTCTCATACTTGGAAAAATATTATGAAACAAGAAAATGAGATCACTGATACATTTCTTAACATAAATTTTCCTAGTCTCCATTCATCTCCCACTTGTGAGATTATTTAGTGAAAGAGGATCAAATCATGGAAAATCATGAAAATCACATTTATTTTTCTGCTAATATCTCTCCTATTTGTGAAGAAGATAGTTTTTTGTTAGAAGATACACTCATTGAGAGTCATGAGAATCATGTTTCTCCATCTCCTAATGCTTCTCTCACTTGGGAAGATATAATTGAACAAAATGATGCAACCATTTGTAAGAAATAAAAACATAGTTTCTCTTCTCTAGACATCTCCCCTACTAGGAATGAGATATCTTACAAGATCCAACCATGGAACGTGATCAACATATTGTTTTCTCCTCTCCTAAAAAATCTCCTACTATGGAAAATATCATGGTGCAAGAAAATGATAGAATTGATATATTTTTCAAACAATAGTAATAACACTTCATTAGATAAAGATGATAAGGTGATATTAGACTCCACTTTGCTAAAATATCATCACAATAGGGATAAATATTTTGATGTTATTATAATTAGATATCCCTTGATTCCTCATAAAAATCCTCTAATTATTTGACCTCCTAAGTCATCTTCTAAGCCACTTCTTAGCATCTACCCACCCTCATATCAACCTCAAGTTCAAAATAAACCCATGCTTATCATAGGACCACCTAGAAAGAAACCATTATACCCAAGAGGCATCTTTAAATTTATAACAAAAAATTGATAGTAACATTTTTTCCTAGTAACCGATTTATAATACTATTGTTAACACATATAGTACAAGGAACAATAGGCAACCACAAACCACTCCGTTGTTACCATTTCCTGAACCTATTTTTCCTAGTGCTCCTCATTTTCCTTTACATAGTGGAAAGGAGTATGATCTTGTTTAAAAAATTAGAAATACTCCCACTAAGATATCCTTATAAGATCTTATTCAAGCCTCACATAATTATCATAGTATACTTCAAAATATCTTGCAACAAGCTATGGTCCCTCCTAGTGCACAAACAAATGATGTAACATACATAATTAAAGGTATGAAATAAGTAAACTTAGACATTACTTTCCATAAAGATGAGTTACCTCCATTATGATGGAACCCTTGAAATGTATTTTGGTTCCATTCCTAAATTTTACAAATTTCAGTCAATTTCAAATGTCTGGACTTAGGGATTTTCCCATTGTTATTACCTTGGGAATTTTTTTTCAAGATTTTTCTTAAAAAAGCCTTAAGTCTTAGCAATTATTAATGTTATGATGCATCATTGGCATCTTATTGCATGTCCTTGGTCATCTTGAAACATTTTGAGTCATTGAAGCTCGTGATATTACCAACCCTTTGTGCCTAGGTGAGAAATACTTAAAGGTTGAATGATTGACCTTATTTGGCATTTGCATCCTTAAAATAATTTGGTTTAAGTCCTTTGAGGCCTTTTTATACATTGTCCTACATGGTCCCCTTTCCTAAAACAACTTACCAACATGTGCTAAATTATTTCACTTAAGTCTTGTCCATCGCTCATCATAGATGGCTTTAAGAACATTTGAATCATATAAACGATGTGCGATGCACGAGTTTCTCTTTGTATAGCTGGGATTTTATTTATCTCTAATTGCTTATCAGTTTTATAATGTAAATTAGTGATGCATGACAACCCTTCGTGTACTTTGTATTTTCTCCTATTGCTCATCATGGATTCATTCCAAGCTTTGAGTTTAAAAATGGTGATGAGCAATGAGGTCCCTAATTATTTTCATTAGTCACTATTTTTAAAGGAGGTTAATGAGTGATATTTTTATCATTGATTTGAGTGATGATGCACATGGCTTGATTTGGTTCCATCGCTAGTCTTCACTCATTATTGATATGGTCTCTAATTTCAAGCATAAATCACTGACATGCAATGTGAGGTGAAGATTTCCAAGGGGGGACATTGACCCAATGACTAGGATTTCATCACGCTTATGCTCATGTCATTGATTAAACTATCAAAAGGTAGAGAAAATTTGCAACATGTGATGTGCTTTTTTAGGGACCATTCTCTTCAATACCAGCTCGTTGTGCTTCACCAATGTAAATGAAAAGGAAAGACCAGGATTTTGATGCATGATAATTGTCAAATCAAAGATTACTAATGAACTTAAGGGTAAGCATGGCAACTTTTTGAGGTGGTATTGATGTTTTTAAAGTGCACATTGTAAAAGCCAGAAATGATGCTTGAAGATTACCATTGATGGAGTTTTAAATCCTAAAAGATCAATGGCCTACATTCAAAGTTGTGTGGCTAAGTTGTCAGCTTACTTGCATAAAGCTCTCCTTAATCATTAATGGCTAAACACTCCAAATTGTCTACTTAATGAATATTTCCTACCATCTTATCTCACCATTTGCATTCTTTAGGAATTCAAAAGTGCGAGATATAGAGGAAGCAGGTGAGTCTTAGTTTTTTAATTGTAGAGGTATTGAAGTGTTTATCTCAGGTAAGTTGATTTTTCATATGAGCTCTATTTGATTCATACATTAGTTTTTTTGAGAATTTCATATTTTTGGGATAGTGGGAGTTTCAATTGACTATAATGGGCTAGTTGAAATTTTCTAGGTTTGTGAGTTTTCTTTTCTACAAGTTCAATTGAGGAGATAAAATGAGTGAGTCTCCTTGCAATATATATTTTCTAGTGTTTACACTGTGTCTTGTGAGAATGGGTAAGTTAGGTTTGTCTATTTAGCCAACTAGGAGGTCTAGAAAACATTGTGTGTCTGAATTTCAAGAGGATATATCTATGCTTGAGCAAGAAGTACCCAAGAATTTTGTAAAACCAGAGGGTAAGAAGAGTGCCCATGCTAAAAATAAGAAGGATAATTTCAAGGACATGTATAATTTGAGAAGTAGAACTATTTTAGAAAAATTGGTTAAGTTTAAAGGGAAGGAATCAATTGACCATATGAAGAAAGCAATGAAAATTAACAAGTTACATATGGCCTACCTAGGGAGATACAATTCTCCCATTTAGGTTTCAGATATCCCTTCGCATGGTGGAAGTGATACTCACCTAGGATATGGCCATTACCTTCCTTCTCTAGTACCATATGAAGAGTTTGATGAGGGAGGAGTGATGGATCGTCTAGTTTCATCATGAACAAGGAGCCAGTGAGCATATTCTGATGTTGACGACTTAGAGTAGCATCCCTGCCCTTTTTTTTTTTTTGATCAAACCATTACCACTACAATAGGACCATCCTCTTCAGAATGCATATGGTTTTTTCTCTTTAATGCTGATGTGAAAATATTTTTGCCTCATGTGAAGGAGAGGTATTGGACTCCTTAGCTTCGATAGCAAGTATGCCTTTTTTGGGTAGTATATAATTTTTTTCTTTGGATACTAATGGACAATACTCTTTAATAAATAAGTACAAGGTGTTTTGGCATTACTACAGCAATAAACAACACCTTTTAGAAGGCTAGCTCCTCTACTTCAACCGAATTATGTGGAGTTTTGTCTCTTAATCTCCCTTGTTCTAAAATGATTAAGTGTAATTATCTGGGAGGTTTAGAAATTTAAATGAAACATGTGCAAAATGAAATGTAATTTTAAATGGTAAGACAAACTAATGCTTGTTTCTCCCATTCTTCTATAAATGGGATATCAGGATCGGTTACCAAGGGTTTGAATTTGGGGTCTCAAAATTGTCTAAGTGTGAAAAATTAGCTCATGAAGGAGTAGATTGTATGTTCATGCACAGATGAATAGTCTAGTAGGGATTCTAGGTTGTGAGGTTGTTTATAATGATCTCAAATAGTTTTACGATAGCAGGAATTTAGAAAATCAAAATGTTACTTCCTAAATATATTCTCTCCAATGTAATTTTCTTCCTTATTGTGACTAAAATGGTTAATGATCTTTTCATTTGTCTTCAATTATTTTAATTGAATGAGTGAGTTCATTTATGCTTTTATTCATGAATTTATTAAATACTAAAGTGAGGTCACATATTTGTAAGGAAAGAGCATAGGATTGATAAGTAGTTATGGCTTAGGCATAGTGAGTTGAATATTGTAATGCAGTATATCAATAGTCCATTAATTACTGGTTCAAATTTCTAAGTTATTACTGGTTATTATGAGAATGACTCCATTATCCCAAGACAAGGCACAAGTATTTTCATTTGATTATTGTAAAGATGAATGAGTTAGTCATGCACTTGACCAAGGGCTTGGAATGAGAATGAAAATTATCTAAAAAACTTTCAATTACAATGTACCAATCTAAAGTACCCTTTTATTCCTTGCAATAGATACTAATTTGTTTGAATGTCATCCAAATGCATAATGAATTTTATCTATTCATGCTTAATAGTAATCTATTTGTGTGTAGAAATGGTCTTGATCAAATGAATATTACTTGAACATATTCAAGACTACCCTCCTAGGTTTCATAGAGCCCTAAGTGAAGAAGTAAGGGCCTTAGAATCCTTACTTGTGTGTTGGAAAATCATTACCTTTGCTAATAATTGAATTTTGGCAGATTCAAAGGTAAGTCGTAAGATTAAGTTTGGTTCTTAAAAAATAACAAACAAAAATGGCAACTCCACTCAGGATTGACCTAAGAAAGTTCTAATAGAATATTATATTTCTTTAAACAGTCAAATATTTTCTAGAGAATTATATTTTCAAGCGTAGATTTGTGTCAATGAGTCAATCCTTCGACTGTCGAAGGAGTTTGTTGTGTCACCTTTGAAAACATGCAAATGTTGTTAAGATCTATCGCAATTCCACAAATAATTTTAGAATCTCTCACTAGATGTGGGTTGTGACACTAAAGATCTTTGTACCAGTGTGAATTATTTGAGAGACTCTAGTAAAATGGAATGAAAATTTGATGAGACAAAATAAGAAGGTATAAAGGACTCATATGTGACTCTGCTAATTAAGGAAGATTAAAGTGAAATGAACTTATAAAATAAACTTCATATTGCTAAAATTTGTTCCTCTATAAAGGAGGTGGTGACTTAGAACCTGATGAAGGCATGAAAAAATTTTCCGATCTACAATTTTTTCCAGTCAGAAGAAAAATTCAAAATAGTTGAAGTATATCCAGGTATTTTCCCCTATTTTGGTTTTCAAGAAGCAATAAATTCATGTGAAAATCATTTTGTGAATTGAGCACTAGTGAAACAAAGGGTGGTAGTCATTTTACATACTTCTAAGCTGCAATTTGAAATATTGTATGGTGTTGAAGAAGTATACTTATTTTTGAATCCTCCCTCTTAGAGAGCTTTAAAGCATGAATGTGTTTGACATTCAAAGTCATGGTTAAATTAAGGAATGAGGCAGTAGACTATCAACTATGAAGTTGATATTTAAGGATTGAATAGGGATATAAGAGAAATGTATCACTCCCCTTTATCTCCTTGTGAAACATCAAGTAAAAACATGTAGGACATGCAACTCTTATCATGCCATCAAAGGAAATTCTGTATTGAGAGATATAAGACATTAAGTTTTAATGGTATTCATAGTTTCCCTAACAAGATTCCTAATGATGTTAGGAAACATTTTCCTAAATTTATAGGGAAAAATTCTAAGTCATCTTATAAGCATCTGAACACATTCATGGATTTGATGGGTGATTTTGCGATAGATCACGATGATGTTGTCATGAAGCTTTTTTCTGTCTTTAAATGAAGATGCTAGAGACTGGTTCTCATATTTTCTAGTGTTTTTTTTAGCTTCATGGGTTGACTTCATGATAGAATTTATGAAACAATTTGGTGAAAGTATTAGTCCAAATGTGATAAGAAAAATATTTATGGAAATCCAAAGAGATGAAGATGACTTGGTTCCTACTTTTAACCTCAGATTTGTACAAGCAGTAAGATATTTTGGAACCCCTGAAACCTAGCGATGTAGAATGCTTAATTTTATATCTAGGTACATTTGATAATGAGATGAGTTATTTTATAAGGGATAAGGAACCAAAAACATTGCATCAAGCATGTCACATTGCTATGGATATTGAGAATACTATTAAATATTCAATGATGAGGGGATATATGGTTGCAAGTGTTTGTTGTCGTAGTACACATCATATAAATGGAATAAATAAGGATGAAAAGGATGATCAAGTTGATGGTTCTTTTGATACCTTATCTCGTTCAACCTCATACAATGTTAATCATGAACAAATTCAAGATGGAATTCAAAAAAATTTAAGACACATGGGGGGGAATTACCATATGAATTATTAGCAAGGTTCTTGGATGCCTTGTTAGAAATTCCTAATAGATTGAGACTTGAAGATTCCATATGTATTGACCTATTCTATGACATTTATGAGCCAGGGCTTAGTACCTTGCCCAAGGAATTGAAACCTCAAAAATTTGGTTAGGTAGTTGGTTGGATCAAAATTGTTGAAAAGGCTAAATGTGACTATATACAAAAAATAAGGTCTTAGAATGACAATCATTCTCACCCTATTGTCAAAGATCAAGGGTTTATCCATGTGTGCAGTAGAAAAATGGCCCCTTATCCTTTTTATGGCCTTTTATGCCTTGCTTCACGATGTTTGGTCTATTTTTCTTTGATTTTATGTTTTAACATGCCTTGAACATGCATATTTAGGTACTAAAGTTCAATTAACAATGTCTTGTGAAGGTGTTTTGTAGTGTTGTAAAGCATTTCTACACTCTTCTAGACTATATTCATTACAAGTCACCTAAAAATCACCTTTTCATCACTAAACAAGTCCTATTTTGAAGTTTGTAAAGTCTTGTAACAAGATTGCATGCTTTTGTAGGAAAAACATCACTATTTACACCTCTTACACTTTATTTGACCTCTTTATGCCCTTATATGGCTTAATTAAGCATATATTTTAATGTAAGCATAACAAACAACATTAAATACAATACAATTCCTGACACCCATTTCCATGTCCTAGGTGGGACCCATTCACCATGGGTGGAAAATGAGTCCCCCTTGGCTCCAAATTCAAAATTTTTAAAATTCCCTTTTAGGTTTTTATTCAAAATCATTTGATGTCGACCTATGATGAGGTATGAATGGGTTACTAAGTCACAAGACTATCTAAATAAGTTTTTTTACATCCATTCTAACCCCCCCATTAATTCCAGCATTCATTCACACATCATCTAAAGCATTCAAGCATCTTAATCTTATCAAGCACTATTCAACCATTTTGGCACATCCATTGACACAACTTCAGATTTGCATCATCAAGGATTTGGTAAGTTGATAGAATTTGCATGTTCCTAGCTTATCATTCTCTTACATTTCATTATTTCATTAAGGGTTTGACTACCAAAGTGGATTTTTCCCAAGGAAAACCCCTATTTGCTAACCCTCATCAATTTTCCCCCTCTTGCATATGTGTTTGAAGAATTTTTTATGTAGATTTAATAAGAATTTAGGTGTTGAATATTAGTCAAAAATTAAATTAGGTGCTTCAATTCAAATCAACTCTATTTCAAGCATGGAGAAGGTTTTATGTCTATTTCCTATAGAATTGACTTCAGCAACCTAACAAGCAGACATTTCCAGATCTGGTGTTGTAGAGTTGTCTCCTAATTTCTCAAAATTTTGGGAGAGGAATGATTCGCCACCAGTGTCAAATGAATCCAACTTAAGATTGAAAGTATTTATTTTGTCAGATTCTGGATCTCGATAGCTGGAAACCTGTTCTCGACAGTTTTTTATTAGTAAGAGGACTAATTTACCACCTTGTGTGAATGAGTCCCATTGTTGATTTTTAGTAATCTCAGACAACATTCCATAGATTCCAAATTCCTCAAATATTTTCTAGGTACACTTTGATTTAGCCTTTCTCTTTCTATTTTTCATTTCATTCATCTTTTAATTCATTGTTTGCATATCACAGTTTGTTTTCTAGCATAGTGTAAATCTTAGTTTTGCATTCATAATCAGTCATATAAATCTCTTACTTGCATTTATTTCACTTCATTTATCCTAGATAACATCATACATCACATAATTTGAATGAAACCCTTAGCATTTTTGGCCTTACCTCTCTCCTTTTAGGTGAGAAACCCTAGAAGAGCTAGAGAAGTGCATTAGAGCCAAAAATCTACAGTTCATTTTGGTGAAACTGCATTTTGAACACTTTTCATTTATGAAATCAATTTCATTTTGCATCCTATATTACACTTTCATTAACATTCAATTAGGACATTGTTTTATTTTCCCATTCTAGTACTTTTCATATTACATTAGTGAAAGATTTGTTTAAATTTCATTTTTGCATTGCATATCATTGAAAAAATTGAAAACCTACATTTTGCATCCTTCATTGCATTCTAAAAAGCATTAGAATCATTTTAAAATTTCTAAAAAACATAAAAAAATATCATAGTTGAACTCATTTGTCACCCTAGGTGAATTAGTCCCTTTGCACTTTTTAAACATTTCTAGCATTTTTTTGGCATTTTGTTGCATTTCTATTTTCTATAGCTACTTCTCTATTACAATTAGCATAATTTTTGTTATTTGCATTGAAAACTCCTAGATTACCTTGCATTTGATTTCACCCCATCCTTTGTGGTGTTTGTATGAGTTTTTGGTGCACCATAGATAATACTTTAGTGAGACGAAGTTCTAGACTCACGGCCTCCCACAATAGCACTTTCATTGTGGACCTTTGGATCTCAAGAGCTCCTACTCCTAGTATGGAAAATGGTGCATTAGGCATTGACAATACCACTTCTATGCCTTCACCTTTCCATCCAACGAGTGTTGACACCCAAAACAACTCCCTCCGATAAAAAAAAGGTCAATAATATTCATAAGGATTTTTTACATTTACAACAAAACTTGTCAGTTGAAAACATTTCCACCGTTGCCATACCCACAATTGAAAACCTTCATCGTTTGATTGAAAGTGATGATTTCTTGCAAGTTATGAAGAGAATTGCTGAGATTTACAATAAACATGCCTCTTCTAATATGCAATCCACGAACATTACTGTAATCCAAGGAGGACCTCATGTTCCTCCCCCTTTAACCATAACATCCATACCAACTTATACCAATCAAAAATTCACCACAACTATGCACTAGGTTAATTATGTAGCCACTTCTTTCGCAATTCCAACTAGCATTCCTAGTTCTCTTGTGGCATCATTCACGTCCACCACTTTCAAACCCCTTAGTATTCCTTTCACTTCCCCTCACATCACTTACATTCCATCACCATTTTCCCTTCCACCTCAATCCACTTACCTTGATCCTATTCTTACACAATTCCTTAACATTGTTTCCTCCATGCAACAACTTTCCACCATTTGCCAAGGTCAACCTGCTCCACCCACATATCATGTCTGTAGCATCCCCTTATCATTAGAAATATTACCTACCCCAATTCCAAAAGGGATAGAATTCCTTAGTTTGAGAAATACAGAGGTATAGAAGACCCTATTAAGCATGTTAATTCTTATACAACTTTCTGTAGTGATTTTTTCCTTGATGATAAAATTTTAGCCAAAATATTTCGACAGACATTGAAAGATACTGCATTAGAGTGGTTTTCCAACTTTCCTAATCATTCCATGTATTCCTTCAATGAATTGGTGGATGCCTTCATAAGTCAATTTCAAGTTCACATGACCACTAAAAAGATAATGGCTAACCTCATAAGATGTAGACAAAAAATAGATGAAAAGGTAACTAATTTTATCTCATGATACCAATCCTTGTATTCTCAAATTGATGTCAAGATTCTTGAGGCACATCTGAAAAAGATATTTACTGAAAACTTGCACAAAAAAGTTCAAGATAAACTACCTCTGATGAAATTCCATTCATTCATGCATTTATGTACAACCTTGTGTGAATATCAAAACTCAGTTTCTAGTCATGATTCAAAATCCACTTCAAACTAAGTTGATAAATCTAAACCAAAAAACAAAAATAACACACAAAAATTTCACAAACCAAATAGAGGATGTTTATAGTTCAATGCACCTCCTCAACCACAACCACCAACCCAAAAAGTTCCAAATCAAGTGGCAGCTATTAAAACAGTGGCACCTTATACCTATGGGGACCTGAAGAGACAATTTACTCCCTTAACTGATACCCTCCATAAAATAATGAACCAATTACTTCAATTTTCCACCTATTAAACCACTTGATCCCACCCAACGATTGCCACCCTCCTTCAAACCTAATGCTTATTGTCATTTTCATTGCCAAAATGGACATGACACTAAACACTACAAGTGTCTAAAACATCTTGTTCAAGACCTCATTGATTCATACCATTTGTCCATTGTGTGTTAATGATCAAGGCAATAAGTCCATTCAATCCCTAACCATAATTTACAAATTTTCACCAACCCCATGCCTAAACAAACTACATTTTTCAAGGCTAGAGAACCTTCTGTAGACACCGAAATTTGGTTTAAGCCTGCGACTTCAATATTCTTCATAATTCGTATTCTTCTATTGATTAAATAATGTCAATTATTTAATTATTCTCTATAGTCTTCATTTCTTCTATTAATTAAATAATCATAATTATTTAATTAATTCACACTTTTCTTTATTCTATCTGATTAATTAAATAAATGCTTTTTATTTAATTATGTTACTAATTAACCTTATCCTTCTTGTCAAATTAAATAAATTCTTATTTAATTTACTCTTTATCATACTTCAACTATAATTAAATAAATTCTTTATTTATTTAATTATTCATTTAAATCCCTTCATCACTTAATTAAATAAATCTTATTTATTTAATTATACTTCAAATATCAAATCTTGAATTAAATGAATTATTTAATTCATGAATTCTATTTTAACGCATTCCTCTATATTTAGATAAATTGTGTGAGTTATCTAAGTATTCACTTTGAATCGACTCGACATCTATTTCAAATCACTCAGTTAACTCTTGCTTTAATGTCTCAGTGGCGTTCTCGAGTAATCTCTTTGTCAAATCATTCAATCATCCAATTCTAACTCATTTGTGTGTAGATGCAGATTAATTAAATATTCCCATTTAATTAATTAAACCTTGTGCATGCATTTGAACAAGAGTTGCTCTAAACATCTTTATCTTTGTCATGCAAAGATAATTCTTCTATTTTCGAATACCAAACTTGAAGATTAAATCATTTATTTAATCTTTAATTCTATTTCTAATTGGTATCACTCATGTCACTACTGACACTTATCCAAATGCATGTCTAATCAGTCGATCTCAACTGTCCATTGATATTTCAATCCTGGCCTGTCATTTGAATAATCAATTTTCTATAAATTGATTTGTTCTTCTTCATTCCAATCTCTCTCGAAAACTCGTGAAATCTTATGACTTTTGAGAGCACTCAATCTTGAATCTGCAATATTTTGCTAGTCACTATCTTAGGCCATACTTGCATGAATTATGAAAAATCTAAGGGCAAGTATACTACACAAACAAAATGGAGAAGGGCAATCGAGATGAATCATGGAAATATGTTTGAAATTGGTAAGATTGTTTCAGTTTGTTTACATTTTACTTTCCTTTGTTCTTTGTTGCTTAACATTAGATTTGCATTTTAAGATTTTAGTATTGCATTGCATGTTTGCTTCTAATCTATTTTCTTTGTCCACTTTCTTAGCGTTACATTTGGTGAACCTGACATGAAGACACCATCTTCGCGAATCCGTAGATATTTTATTTTTGGTTTTTGTAGGTTTTTCATACGGAATGAAGCATCAGTTTGATGAAACAACATAATTGAATTCCTTAACCACATCTGATAGAAGAAACAACACATCTAAAAAACTATGACGCATCTAAAAATTTCCTGAACCACAATTGACTGGTGAATACCGAGCCACAATTGAAGAAGAAATGACACATCTTACTGGTAACACAGTGATGCAACTAACTGGTAAAACTTTATTTCTATTTTTGGAAATTTGAAAATTCCAATTGATTTGTGTGTTACTAATATTTGATTTTCAGCGTGTGGCCTTTTAGAGTTAACAAGCTTTTGCAGGATGATTGATGAAGACGATATTGAAAATTACTAACGATTTTTTCTACAGGATGCTTGTTGAAGACCTTAGTTAATTTTGAAATAGATTGTTTGGTAGCTTAGCAAATATTTCGTTTGGTTAAAATTAACAAGTGTCTACTGTGTTTGGTGTGAAAGCACAAGTTTGGTTACCCTTACAACTTGGTACATTGAAGTATCCTTTCCCCTTGCGCATCCGTGCGATCTTGGGTGTAAGAGAAATGGTTACCAGCTCTAGAACTTGGGCCTTTTCTAGTGGGAAAAGGTACTCACCCCAGGACGACTCAGACCGGTAGCACCTTGAACCCAAGGGACTTCCAACCGGTATATAAAAGTGGATTCTTGGAGAAAGTCCAAGAATCATGCATATGGTTCTAACGAGATGTATTGGAAATGGGACTCTTACTGCATGGATCATGCCCTACGAAGGGAATTTCCATATTAAATACCTTTTGTTTTAGACACCAACCTATTTGTGGCCGTTGCTTGGTATAGTGAAGGGTACAGTATCATGCCCAAAGATACTCACTACTAATCCCCTTGAGTAGAGATAGTAGTTATTGGGAGGTCATTACCCAAAGAATTCAAAATTGGTGTGCTCGAAAGACGTTAATGAGCCATGGAGGGGAGCCAATGCCACCAAATTTCTAAGCTATCTGCTCTTGAGAACGAAAGGTGTTTATCACCAATCTGGGGTATAATAGGTGGGCTATACCAAGTATACAAACCCTAGGCTTTTGGCCTATTAGGATGTACTTATCTGTTATCAACTTAAACGTTCTTTGAGTCCAAAATCGAAATTGAAAACACTTTGTCTTATGATTGTCTTTGATTGTAAGAATTTGATCATAGAAAATTGAGTCAGTTTAAATCTCATCACTAAAAATACACAGAGAGTCACAACTATTCACCAAAAAACTCGCAATTCATTTTTAGAGTCCCATCTGTTAAAACTTGAGTCACATCTGTTATCAGGAGTCACATCTGTTGATTTTTGAGTCATATTTGTTATCACGAATCACATTTGTTTAGCTGTGAGTCGCATCTATCAGTATTAGTCACATCTGTCTAGCATAGAGTCGCATATGCCAGTTAGCTTAGAATTGCTTTGTAAAAACCCGCATGCGTTATATTTTGAGTCATAACTGTCAGTACAAGTCACATCTGTTAGAAGGTTAACCACATCTATCAGAGTCAAACTAAACTTTACCAGAGAAATGAAATTGATCACTCGAAAAGCACAACTGTTAACTTGAACCACATCTGTGAAATACCGCGAAGCATTTGTCTGATTATCAAAAAACCAAAATTCACAGTCACTGTCTAGTCAACACGATTATACCAGTTTCAGTTGTCTTTACACAAACAGTCCTTGAACAGAAACCTGAAATTATTTGCTCAATTTTGCATCCTTTAGGGTCATTTAGTCATTACCATAGTTTTCTTCATTCAGAGTTTAGTTTCATCTTAGGATACATATTACCTTGCATTAAACTTCTAGAAAGGTCACTTTTACAAACTTTAGGACTAGTTCACCATCTACACTCTAGAAAAGTCATAGCATCAATGAAATCTGTCATTGAACCTAGTTTTATCAGTATATCCTTTGTCCTACACAGAGTCCTCCTAGCTCATCAGTCTAGTTAGGAAACTCAACTTGTCTTTGATCCTCGTCCTACATTGGTTCCTTGAATTAAACTAAATTGACGCCTTGGTTAAACTTTAGGTATTTGGTCCCTTCATCTTAAGGTTTATAGAATTAATTATTTTAGAACATTGCATAGACCTTGCATCTTTAGATCTTAGGCTAGTGTCATCCTAGAACATTCCTTATTTTGCATAGACCTTGCATCTTTAAATTTTAGGCTAGTGTCATCGTAGAACATTCCTTATTTTGCATACGAAAATCCCAAAAACATAGACTAGGGTCATACTGTTCATAGATATAGTTCTGCATTTCCCGCATATTGAGCTTGTCTTAGATGGTTGAAACTAGGTCTAAGAGAAGAGAGAGAGAAAACATGTCAAACCAAAACTAATTCATCAATCCATTTTCTTCAAGACCTCATAAGACTCTATTAGACAAATTCACCAGTAGAAACACTCAAGGACATATTGCAGTAGAAGACATAGAGGCTGCCGCACAGGACCCTGAGTTTGCCTCTTTCATAGATGAGTACCTAGCAAATGATCAAAAATGATACTTAGCCAAATTGCTAGCTGAAGGCGCTACTTTACCTCCAGGATTTGATATCAGCACCTTACAAACTCAACCTACACAAGGGACAAATACCATGACTGCTAGTACTTCTATACCTTAGGTCACCACAACTATGCCATCTGGTACACCTACACAGACTACAATAGTCCATACGTCACCATTTGGTACATATAGCATGACATTAGGATTTAATTTCACTGTAGGGGCTTCATCATCCACTCCCTTCGATCCTCTTGTTGGGAGTAAAAGACCTAAAACCTCAGCCTTTACACCTTATGTCAGTGTCACAAGTTCACAGTCAATGACCATACCTAACACTAGTATCACGAGTACCATACCACAGTCGACGACCATGCCTAGTGCTCCAATCACTAGTACTATACCATAGATCACACAAATAGGGGTCATTCCCTCCTTCCAATATGGCAATCAGAATCCATTCACGCAGTTTTTGAGTCAGAATCTACTCTCCCAAACTGGTACTCAGAATCTGTTCACACAGATTCTGAATCAAAATCCATTCTCTCAAATCGGTGGATACCAATCATTTACACAGATTCCCAATTAGAACCCCTTTTCCAAAAGTGGTACTCAAAATCCAAGTCAACACCAATTTATGCAGATTCCAGACAAGAACACATTTATCAACATTTTGAATCCAAATCCACCTCAACTGCCAACATTTAATTGAAACCCATCATGAGACTTTGGATTTCAGAACACATACATAGATCTGCATAATCCCCCTAGCACATCTTTGAATCAAGTTGACGTCTTACAAACACAAATGCATGCATTACAAATGCAAATAAATAACATGTCAGTGTCAAGAAAGGACATATGCCCATTCCCATTTGTAGATCATTGTACATGACCCCTTTCCCTCACCGATATGTCATACTGAATCTCCCTAAGTACAATGGCAAACGAAATCCAATAGAACATATAAGGGAATTTTATACCATATGCATAAATTTTGCTTATGACCCCACATACCTTATGAGACTATTTCCAAGAAGTCTTGTAGGAATTGCACTAGAATGGTTTTTGGGTCTAGATTTTGGCATTAGATCTTGGGGTGAACTGGTTGAGAAATTTGTGGAGCAATTCTCCTTCAACATAGACCACGAGATAAATATAGCAACCTTGTGTAACACAATGCAAGACGAAGGGGAAAAATTCATTGCTTTCTTCCAAAGATGGAGAACTATAGCTAGTAGGTGTCCTATCGAGATACCCGAAAAACAAAAATTTACAATGTTTCAAGAAAACTTTCATGCAAAACTCAGGAGTCACTTAAGGGTACATTGTTGTACATCTTTTTTGAAACTAGTGGAAAAAGGGGTTATAATAGAGAAGGATCTCATCGAAAAGGGGGAACTCAAGACATCAATGTCCAATAGAAACCCGATCATACAAAACACCCCCACTGACAAAAATAGATTCTGGTCTTGCAACAAAAATGTCACCAATGATAGGGTGGTTGATGCTAAAACATTACAAGTAGGACCCCTCCTCACATTACAAGGACCTCATACTTTTTCCAACACGCTTAATGTTGTCAATCAACCTCCTAACGTGGTCCAAAATACTCAACATCCACAACCAAGAAGATTTCAAAAATGTGAGTTCACTCCCTTAGGGGAACCCATTGAGTCAGTGTTCAAATAATTGTTACAACATAATCTCATACAGCTGTAGGAACCAAGACAATACGATCCAGGACAATTTAAACCAGCTTGGTGGGATGACAATGCCTTTTGTGATTATCATAGAACTAGGGGGCATAACCTACAAAACTGTCGACAACTGAAGAATATCATATAGGATCTTGTCGAAAGGAGAATTATTGAATTTAGTGGACAAAAACAGAAGTCATCTAACACTGATCATCAAGTATTTTCTGACCCACTACATGACCATGGGAAAGGAACTATCCCCAGTTTGAGTTCTAAGACCAATATGTCATCCAACTATGCCAGTGTCAAGCACGATTATAATAGTGGAAAAATCATTATCTGCCTTCGCGCTACCGATGAGAATATCAATACCATTATTATCAATACTAATCCTGAGTGTGCAGTCAATACTCATCGTACTAAGTTCACTATTCAAGGCCCTCTATTGCAGCAAACACCCCAACCTTCCAAGTTACAATATAACCTTCTTGACCAGCTGGGGAAGACCCTAGCCCAAATCTCAATCTTGGAATTGTTGCGTATTTCCCCTGAGCATCGATCTATCCTTGATAAGGCTTTATAGAACACCACGGTCCCTAATGATCTTGATGCCAATCATTTCCAGGAAATGGTGGGCTACTTGACCAATAATCACCATGCCACATTTTCTAAACAAGACTATGCAACTGAAAAGATGAATCACAATGACCCTTTGCATCTAGAAGTCCTTGTTGATGGCACCAAAGTTAGATGAGTTTTGGTAGATGGAGGAGCAAGGTTAAATCTATGTACTTTAAAATTAATTAAGGCTTTAGGTATCTCAGAAGCATGCGTAGACACGACCAAGAGTATTGTCATTAAAGCTTATGATGATGAGGAAAGAAAATCAAAGGGAGTTGTAACACTTCCTATTAGAATTAGTCCTGCAGGGATGGAGACAAAGTTCCAGGTCTTGGATCTCACCCTTCCTTATAACCTTCTTCTAGGTAGACCATGGATTCATGCCATGAAGGCGGTCCCTTCCACGTATCATCAGTGTCTTAAATTCCCTTACAATGGCACCGAAATAACTATAGATGGTGATCCGGATCCTTTCCAGTATTGCACCAATCTAAAGGAAATCCCCCAATGCCAAGTACCAGTAAACCAAGAGGCCTCATCCTCCAAATCATCCTCCTATATTGATCTAGCCACACTCACTCAAACATTTATTTCACCCTCAATTCCTACCACTCCTAGGGTTGAGATCCAAGATAAGGGTTGTGGAGAGTATTACATGAAAACTTCTTATTATGTTAGCCATTTGATTCCTCCTAAGTCATACGATTTACCTACATCAGATAAGAGACAATCTATGGTCACTATACACATTCCTCCCACAACAACTTTTTCTAAATGGGGTGAATTAAGCAAAGAGGGCGTAAATACAGAAGATGTCACTTCCTGGCTGTATAGGGAAGATGATGAAGAACCCCTCTTACTTGCTCATATTCCTAGAAATCTATATGGAAAGGGTTTCAAAATCATGCAAAGCAAAGGATATGATGGAGAGAGTGGTTTAGGCTTAAACCAAGATGGCAAGATCGAACCAATATTTGTTTCTCAGTGGCCAAAAGGAGTAGGGCTGGGGTTTCAACCGATTTAGATTGGTGTTCCTAGTACCCCATTACCCTTACTTGAGGAAGTAAGTGCTTCAAAAGATATTAAGACATCTCACAAGCCAATGGACCAATATCATTGTGACTCCCCCGACTCTAATGATTATGAGTGGGATTCCCTATCCTCTACTTCTTCCATGGACCTCGAAAAGTTATTTGGAGAACTTGACGTGATGTTAAGTTCCTCACCAAATCCCTTAAATTCTTGTCCACCAAAGAAAATGACAAAAGAAGAATGGTTTAAACACTACTATTGGGAATCACTTGATCCTACCTCGTGGCAACCTGACCCACCTGTTTCCGATAGTCAAACCTTGACATTAGGCCCACCTATCCATCTACCTAGACCCAAACCTAAGAGCAAAAGGGACCTGGTACAAGAATTTTGTAACCACATGAATAATTCAATATTTACCTTGAATCCATTAAAATTTGATAACTCTGATGATGACATGCCCTTAGTCTATCCCCAACTCATTGATTGGGACCAACAACACACATCCATCTTAGATATGTTTGAGAATGACGAAGCAATTGCTAAGTTTCTGGGATTATGAGAAGGCATACCAAATGGTGATCATAAGGCTAGTTTTACTATTGACTTGGACAACAAAGCATATTTTGGGGAATTTTTTCAACCCTCTAGTTGCAAAAATGAGAAAAAGAATAAACAAAATAAAAAAGGATGAGTCTCTAGGTGAAAACCGAAAGGCACCTTTAGACAATGAAAAAGTAAAAAGAAAGGATGCATCCAAATGTGAAAACCCCTCTGAGGCACCTAAGGATGGAGGTTTGAACATTCTCCCCATTGCACAGGAAAAGTCACCCATGGTCATTGACGAATCAGTAGAAGTCAACATAGGTACCAAAGAGAATCCCCGACCGGTTTATTTTGCAGCATCATTGACAATAGAAGAGTAGCCAGAGTTCCATAACTTCTTTGCACAAAGATAGATAAATTTTGCTTGGTCATATGTCGACATGCCGGGGTTGGATCCTGAACTTGTTTTGCATCATTTACGCTTACAACCAGGTGCCAAACCAATGAAAAAAAAATTGAGAACAATGCACCCACAAATTGCCTTATTAGTCAAGGCAGAACTCAAGAAACTCTTAGCCGTTGGTTTTATCAGATCTATCGACTATGCAGATTGGATTTCCAATCTTGTACTAGTCACTAAACCAACTGGGGGCATCCGCATCTGCACTGATTTTAGAAACATCAACAAAGCCTATCCTAAGGATGACTTTCCTTTTCCTAAAATAGACATGATAGTTGACATGACAGCAGGTTATGAGATGTTGTCCCTCATGGATGGATTCTCAGGATATAACCAGATTAGAATTGCAACTGAAGACCAACCTAAGATGACTTTCACTTGTCCTTGGGGAATGTATTGCTGGAATGTTATGCCCTTCGGACTCAAGAATGCTGGAGCAACCTATCAACAGGTCATGACTACTATCTTTCATGATCTAGTACACACTCTTATGGAGGATTATGTTGATGACCTTGTTGCAAAATATAAGACAAGGGAAAAAAATTTACAGGTTTTAAACAAGATATTTTAGAGGCTAGAGTAGTATAATGTGAGACTCAATCCAAAGAAATGTGTGTTTGGAGTCAAGTCAGGAAAGTTGTTAGGTTATATCATTTGTAGACGAGGCATTGAAGTGGATCCTGCTAAGGTAGAAGCAATCATGGGCATGCCTCCACCTACTAATCTTAGTCAACTAAGGACATTATAGGGAAGGCTACAATCTATTAGAAGATTTATAGTGCAGTTAGTAGATAAGACACATCCTTTTCAACATTTACTTAATAAAGGAGTACCCTTTGCATGGACAACTAGGTGTGAAGAGGCTTTTCAACTAATTAAAGAATATTTACTCACACCATCTATCTTAATGCCACCTGTTGAAGGAAGACCATTGATTTTTTACATTACAACAACCCATTCATCACTTGGAGCATTGCTTGCACATAATGATGATGAAGGTCATGAAAGGATAGTCTATTATATTAGTCTGACTTTAGTAGGTTATGAGCTCAACTATAGTACCATTGAACGTGCATGTCTTGCAGTAGTATTTTCTACTAAAAAATTGAGGCACTATATGCTAAACCATCAAACAATGTTGATTGCTAAAATAGATCCTCTGAAATATCTCCTTAGCAAGGCAACATTAATAGGATGACTAGCCAAATGGGTTATGATACTTAGTGAGTATGATATCCAGTATATAGAAAGAAAGGCTATTAAAGGACATGTCATTGTTGATCAGTTAGCTGACACACCCATATAGTCAGATCACCCATTAGTTGCAGACTTTCCTGATGAGTTCATATTCACAATTGACACAAACATAGCATGGAAACTGTACTTTGATGGCTCACATACAAATCATGGTTCAGGGGCTGGGATATTGTTTATCACACCATAGGGTGATTCCATCCCTAAGTCATTCAAGATTGCATTTCCATGCACTAACAACATGGCAGAGTATGAAGCTCTCATGACAAGGTTACATATGGTAGTCAAGTGGAAAATTAAGATTTTACAAGTATATGGGGATTCTCAACTAGTAATCAGATAGGTAAATGATGATTATGAGACTAAGGATGAGAAGCTTGCTCCATATAAGCACATGGCTGATAGCTTTAAGGAGTACTTTGAAAAAGTTAAATTTCTTCAGATACCTCATGTTTTAAATAGGGCAGCAGATGCTATGGCTACAATTGCATCACTTCTTGACATTCCTAACAATGTGCCTAAGTTTGAGTTCTTGGTAGAACAACTTTTGGTCCTAGCCTATGATATCCCATATTCTAAAACGGTGTGTGACATTGTTGGTCTTGATTCCCCATGGTACAAAGAAATCTATGATTACCTTCATGCTGAAGTCATACCCACTGGCCTATCAAATAACCAACGTAGGACATTCCTCCGCAAGTCAACCAAATACACCATCATCGGAGACACCCTATATAGACATGCCTTAAATAATACCATACTAAGATGTCTTGATTCAACTCAAGCACAAGCAACCTTGCATGGGGTGCATGAGGATATATGTGGTTCCCATTCTAGCGGTCCTACCTTAGCCAAAAAGATTATGAGACTGGGTTATTACTGGCCTACTATGGAAAAAGACTCATATGTATTTGTAACGAAATGTCACCAATGCCAAGTTCATGGAGACTTGATACATGTGCTAGCACAAGAGCTTCGTTCTATAATGTCACCATGGCCCTTGGCCCAATGGGGACTCGACCTCATAGGTAAGATCTACCCCACATCGTCTAATGGACATAAATTCATTATCACTGCCACTGAGTATTTTACGAAGTGGATTGAAGCCATTCCTATGACATACATTACCGACACACATATTTATAAGTTTATCCTGAACTATATCATCTGTCGGTATGGTGTCCCTTAGTCCATAATCACTAATAATGTCCTCCCATTTAAGAACCAATAAGTCCCCCATCTGTGTGATGAATTTCATATCCAACATCACTTTTCCACTCCATACTACCCACAAGGTAATGGCCAAGTAGAGGCATCTAACAAGACCATCATTAGAATCCTCAAGAAGACTATCAATGATGCTGGTTGTGACTGGCATTTACAGCTTAACCCTATCTTATGGGCTTATTGTACAAGTATCCGTACTCCAATTGGTGCTACTCCATCTTCACTTATATTTGGTTCTGAAGCTATTTTGCCTATTGAGGTCGAGATTCCTTCCCTAAGGGTATCCCTGAAAGGCCACATTGATGATGAAGAGTACCGAGTATCGAGGCTCCATGAGTTAGAATTCTTGGATGAGTGAAGATAGAAGGCACTAGACCATCTTCAAGCATATCAGAATTGCCTTAGTCGTATCTATAACAGGAAGGTATTGAACAAAAACTTTGACATTGGTGACCTGGTTTTAATGGAGAACCCAAAGAATCAAGCAGAAAGAGAAAAACCAGGAAAGTTGGAACCAAATTGGTTAGGACCTTATGTTGTTACGAAAGATTTTGGATCAGGAGCGTATCAAATCTCTACTCCTGAAGGGGAACCATTGTCCTCACCAATCAATAGTATGCATTTGAAGAAGTTCTACGCAGAGTTTCTAGGAGCCTTTGTCTTAATTAGCAAAAATACAAAAAAATTAGAAAATCACAAAAAAATTGTTATCAAGGTGAAAACTTGGCAAAAAGGCATCTTGGTAACACCAAAAAAAATAAAATTAGATAATCTAGAAAATAGTAAAGAAAAATCATTCGTCCAATAGTGAAAACCACTTCGGTGGTGCTTTTGATAAGTACCATGGTGAAAACCTAGCAAACAGGCGCCATGTGTAGTTAACTCTACTCCTTTGTCTACTATTATTCTAATCTAGTCCTTATCATTGTATATAGTCCATGGCCCTGTACATAGTCCACTCCCTTGTACATATCCCTTATCATTCCTATCCATCACTTGTATATACCATTCATAATAAGTGGTAGTCTTTCCCATAACTTGGAACAATTGACATCGAGTGCAGTTCATATCCCCCATTTTACCCTATTCATAGTCAATTTGTCTTGTACTCGACTGAGGGCAAACACTTGACATGTGTCATATTGGTTCTTACATTGGTTGTGTTGAAGACGTAAAACCATGGGAGATCCACGAACAACACAAAATGACTTGAGAAAACACAAAAACATCAAAAAACTTCAAAAAGACAAAAAAATCAAAACATTTCAAAAATCCAAAAACAGAGTCAAAGTCATTCGCACTTGTTAGTATTTGTCGTTTGTCGAACTACGTTGCCTCTACGACTGGACGTAGGCAAGGCCATCTGCCGATGTGCCCCTGAGGTATTAGGTCAGTCTATTTAGGTTTGTCTGTATAAAATCATGATTCAATCCATATGTCTATATGACAAGGTCATTGGTCGTTTCGAACTACGAGGTCTCTACATGTATAATGTAGGCAAGGCCATCAATCGATGAGCCCCCAAGGCCGCACTAGGTTAGTCCGTTGGGGTTCGTCACATTCACTTTCACACATGTCTTCTATTTGTAGTCAGTCTTGTCAGTCAAGTCAAGTCAAACTATGAGGTCTCTGCGTGTATAACGTAGGAAAGGCCATCAATCGATGAGCCCCTAAGGCTGTACTAGGTCAGTCTGTTAGGGTTCGTCACATTCACTTTCACACAAGTCTTCTATTTGTAGTTAGTTTTGTCAGTCAAGTCAAGTCAAACTATGAGGTCTCTGCATGTATAACGTAGGCAAGGCCAATCGATGAGCCCCTGAGGCCGCACTAGGTTAGTCCTTTAGGGTTTTTTCGTCACACACAGTCAATTTTCAATGCATCATCTCAAGTCATGCATCAATCTGGTGAACAAGTCAGCAATGTCTCTAAGTCAAATCAAACAACTTTCCAAAACAAATCAACAAATGTCTGCTACAGGATCTGTCCTTCATGGAAACAGACACCATCATCATGGAAATCAACCTGTATCTTGTTCAGGATGAGTCCTTTTTGAATACTGATATCAGAAAAAAAATTTATGTCTTATACAGGATGAGTCCTTCCTACATAATCGACAAGATCAAACGATCAAACATAGCCTTATATAGGTTATCACATCAACGGCATCTAACTCAACGTCTTATACGATGCATGTCTTTCTGAAACCAGGCTTTGTCATGCCTTATACAGATAGTCATAACATCGAAACCAAACTCAAAGTCTTATCTGACATGTGTATATCCTGAAATAAGGCTCTGTCAATCAATTATTTTATCAATCAAAACAAATCAAACAAACAAGATCAAGTTTTGGCAAATATTTTATTGGCTTTTGACTTTTTGACTTATTTATCTTAACTTTTTAGTTGAATTTATGATGGGAATTAGGTTACTAGCTTTCTCAAGGATGTCCCATGAAGGATTTAGAGAAGCAACGATGTATCAGAATTCTATTTTCTTTGACTGATGTCTGTTGAATGTCTTTTAAACTTTGATTTTTGAGTCATGTTACTAGTTTCCTCAAGGATGTCCCATGAAGGATTTAAAGGAGAAATGACGTCTCATGACCCATCTTTTACTTTGTTTGCTATCTGTGGTTTGTCCTGAAAAAAAGACTGGGGCAACTTCTACCCTTAGTATGAGTTAATGACAATCCTTGTCTACGACTGTCTATTAATAGCAAGTGGATGACCTTACACACCTTGATTTATGTCATATCATGGTGTTTTTCTCCATTTGTATTAGTCTCACTAAATGATGATAAAATGCAATACCTTTTGTGATATAGTGAAACATCAAAGATTGCTAATACTAACATCCATTTCTTTTATTATTCATCATTCTTTTCGCACTAACATTTCTTCTTTTCTACATCTTCACCACCATTATCTATTTTCCTCTATCCCTTTTTTCTTTCTTCTTCTAGTTATCTCATCGATTTCGCGAGCACACTCATGTTCTTTGAAACTGCCTATCCTCCTGAGGGGGCATACCTTCCCCTATTTTACACTGGAGCATTACTGGGGCATATTTCTTATTGATTTTCTTTGACACAACACCGAAATGACATTGTATCAAAGAGGGGCAAATGTAGACACTGAAATTTGGTTTAAGCCTGTGAGTTCAATATTCTTCATAATTCGTATTCTTCTATTGATTAAATAATGTCAATTATTTAATTATTCTCTATATTCTTCATTTCTTCTATTAATTAAATAATCATAATTATTTAATTAATTCACACTTTTCTTTATTCTATCTGATTAATTAAATAAATGCTTTTAATTTAATTATGTTACTAATTAACCTTATCCTTCTTGTCAAATTAAATAAATTCTTATTTAATTTACTCTTTATCATACTTCAACTATAATTAAATAAATTCTTTATTTATTTAATTATTCATTTAAATCCTTTCATCACTTAATTAAATAAATCTTATTTCTTTAATTATTCTTCAAATATCAAATCTTGAATTAAATGAATTATTTAATTTATGAATTATATTTTAACGCATTCCTCTATATTTAGATAAATTGTGTGAGTTACCTAAGTATTCACTTTGACTCGACTCGACATCTATTTCAAATCGCTCAGTTAACTCTTCCTTTAATGTCTCAGTGGCGTTCTTGAGTAATCTCTTTGTCAAATAATTCAATCGTCTAGTTCTAACTCATTTGCATGTACATGCAGATTAATTAAATATTCCCATTTAATTAATTAAACCTTGTGCATGCATTTGAACAAGATTTTCTTTAAACATCTTTATCTTTGTCATGCAAAGACAATTCTTCTATTTTCAAATACCAAACTTGAAGATTAAATCATTTATTTAATCTTTAATTCTATTTCTAATTGGTATCACTCATGTCACTACTGACACTTATTAGAATGCATGTCTAATCAGTCGATCTCAACTATCCGTTGATCTTTCAATCCTGGCCTATCATTCGAATAATCAATTTTCTATAAATTGATTTGTTCTTCTTCATTTCAATCTCTCTCAAAAACTCATGAAATCTTATGACTTTTGAGAGCACTCAATATTGAATCTTCAATATTTTTCTAATCACTATCTTAGGCCATACTTGCATGAATTACAAAAAATCTGAGGGCAATTATACTACACAAGAAAAATAGAGAAGGGCCATCGAGACGAATCATGGAAATACGTTTGAAATTGGTGAGATTGTTTCAGTTTGTTTACATTTTACTTTCCTTTTTTCTTTGTTGCTTAACATTAGATTTGCATTTTAAGATTTTAGTATTGCATTGCATGTTTTCTTCTAATCTTTTTTCTTTGTGCACTTTCTCGACATTACACCTTCAAATACTGATGTAATGTATGTTGTTACAAATAGTGAATAACCTGATATAATTCCAATTGTTACCCAAGTTAGTCCTATGGATAAACTTGTGGGTGTGATAGATGTTATCTCTAATAACGACCAAACCAATAAATCTCTTGCTATCATTTTTTCTACTAAAGACATACTACAAAAGCTTCTTGATGGTCCTTTTTACATAGTAGGTAGAATCTAGGATAAGCCCACTAATGGGATATTAATAGATGCTACTTGTGGCAAGAATATGATCACAAAGGAATTTCTAGTATTACATGAGTTATATCAAGATGATTATAATAAACTGGATGAATGGATTAAGACATGTAATGGTTTTTCATGCCCTACATTGGATTGATCGTACTCCCCTTACAGATGGGCCCTAAAACTTTAGATGTAACATTTTAAATTATTTCGCAATCTAACCAATTTTGTTTGCTACTAGGCCACCCTTGGCTTCGCTCAATGAAAGAGGTCCCATTAGTGGTTAACAAGTGTTTAAAGTTTCCACATGGCAATGAAATATTCACCATACACCATAGTGGCTTTAATCCCTTATCTTCTAATGGTAATTTTTCATTAGAATCCTTTTGGCCTTAAACCATGGAACCCATCGCCCCTTGCAAATACTTCTTCTTCATAGCCTATGATAGTTCAAAGCCAAAAAAGTAGCCGCATTGTCTCTTCATAACACATCCCCATCCACTTCCACACCTCCTATCATAGATGAAAGCATGCTTCAACCTAAGTTTAACATTGCACAAACCATACAACCTTATGAACAACCACCCTTACACACTTCCCTGCCATCATTTGAATGACCAAGGGAAATTCAAACAAATCCTATCATGCCTCAAATTAAACAAGTGTATAAATCCAAAGAGAAGGTGATTGATCCATCCTCTTTGGTTTCCTCTATTCTTCTCGCTTCAGAAGTGGAAGAACCTACGATGACCCACTCCGCTCTTACACCTCAACAACTCCAAAACAAAACAAAACAAAACTATAGTGTTGGGGAACATAAGTGTCATCATCGTCTTCTTGCTCATAAATCTTGCATGGAAGAAAATAAAGAAAATCAACTTCCACCTTTGATAGAAGTCAGATGACCACCCTCCTCCTAACCTACCACAAGATAGTCTAGTACAAAAATCTCAAAAATGAACCAATCCAATAGCCACAACTTATGATACATCCTACCTTGCAAATCACCCTTCATCCTCCCATTGTCATCAGTCTTAATGATGATGAGGATGATGCGATGATAGAAAAAATAGATGAAGAAGTGCACAATGACCTAGAATCTCTATTTTCATCTACAATGAGCTTAAATGATAAATCCCCTCAACCAAGTGATGAACATAGCACAACTCCTAGTTGAGGCCTTGCAATTCTTCCTTTGGATAATCAACTACCCTTGCATTACACTGAACATGGCTGGGAGGCAGATGACTTGTTAGATGGCTGAATTGTATTTTACTTGCTAGCCTTTTACATGTTTCTTAAATTATTTTTATTTTTCTTTCGTGTGTTTATCGTGTTCCTCTGTAATGTGTTTTTTATGTTCCCTCTCTTTGTACACTTCTATTTTTACCTCTATTCTTCTATTTATCGTGGATTGTATTTTTTGCTTTCATTTTGTGTTTTCCTTTTGGGGATGATGCAAAGCATAGAGACTCCCTATTTCTCTTCCATGTTGACTCAAAAGGTCATTTTATTTTTTTCTTTCATTTTGTGTTCTTCTTTTGTGCATGATGCAAAGCGTGAGATGCCCTATGTCTCTTCCATGTTGACCCAAAAGTTGTCCTTTATTTCGTGTTTTCCTTTTGGGGATGATGCAAGGCATTGAGACTGCAATGTCTCCTTCATGTTGACCCAAAATATTTTTCAATTTCTTTCTCCTTTCCATTTTCTTTCTTTTCATTTGTTTTTTCCTTGTGGGGATGATGCAAGGTGTTGAGGCCACAATGTATCTTCCATGTTGACCCAAAATGGACTTTATTTTTCTTTTTCTTTTTCTCTCTTTGTGTCATTCTTCTAGTTCTATGTGCTTTGAGGAATGATGACAGTTCTGACCTCTTTCATAAAAACCTTGCAACAATGAACATATTGACCCCAAATCCATAGATCCCTTATGTGTTTGGTGTGCTCTTTTCTAGGGGGCAACTCCCTTTCTTTTTTTTTCCATTCTCCTTGACATCACATAGCCTAAATTCAAAAAATATGAATTGGCATAGGGCTTTCCAAGTTGGCTCTCATGTATTGTTTTCTTTTTCATTTTTCCCTTGCTACTTTAAATTAATTTCTCACAAAATTATGTATAGCAATTATTTTAAAGTTCGGGGCATACATTACCATAATTCATTTGCATTCTTGGTTCCTAGTGTAGCCTTGTCCTTTATATGATGCATTTGTCACTTTGTGGATGACATTGGGTATGATGTCCTTCATAATTGTGATCTATCTTAGCATATTACATTCCTTTTGGTGGCCTGATGTGACACATTGTATCCCCTAAGTTGTGAGTATACTATTCTTTGATTTTTCCTCTCTTGGAGACATTAGCCAAACTTTGATATGGTTTAGCGGGAAGCCCACCTAGTGGCATGAATTTTCCCCATAGAAACCTTTGTGTTTGTGAGTGCATACCAACTAGCGTATGCATCACCCATTTTGGGCTTTCTCACCCCGCGAACAAGGTATGTGTAGGATCATGATGGGCCAAAAAGTGGTGATATTATGGGTATGTGTAGGGTATGTGGCTGACGACTCTTTTTCTATGCAAAATTGATGAAACAAAAATGGTTTTTAAAGGATATTCTGAGCTTTCCACCAATATACATTATGCTCTACTTTTAATTTAATAAATAATTATTATTAATTTTCTATTTGATTTACAACTAAATTTCTAATCGATAGACTGGTTGAAAAAATCTATAGCTTTCAAATGGTATCACATTTTTTTAATCCAAAACATGAATCACATTCTATACTTTGCATACTATAGGATTGAAAAAGGAAAAATTAAATTTCATGAAGTTTGACCAAGTTAAGGTGGTAAGACATACCACTTTTGATATTTTTAAAAATTGTAATAAAAAATCATAATTCACTATTTACATAGAAAAAAAATTACAAAAAAATTTGCATCACATTGTACATGAGTCCTCTATTTATATCTAAAATATTATAAAAAAATATTGTCATTTTATTGTGGTTAGGGTGGTCAAACAGACACCTACTTCTTATTTTTTCCCTGAAATATAAGTACTATTGCATTGAAACTTCAAAATTTCACCAAATATATTTTTTTCTCTTTAAATAAACCTAGTAGTTTAGAAACTACAGTCCATTTTCTACATATTCTATTCTTTCATATTTTTGAAATAATATAGATAAGTTATTCAAATTTTTATGTCAAATTTCCCAAATCTAATTTTTTTGAATTTGTTGCCACTTAAGGGCCTGTTTTTTCCATGATGATCCTCCACATACCGGACAACCAAAATTTCCATGGCCTGAGAGTGAGTACATTTGGGCCTTCTCACCTAGTGGACCACTATGAATTTTTTCACCCTAGGGTGAGTATGCATTCTCTTCTTCAAACAATTAGCCTAGATATAATCCACAGCTAGTTGGAATGGCGATTGAAGCTTCATTTGATTTTCTCTCTCACTTGTGTTTTCCTTTGTTCTTATGTTTAGTTTGGCATGGGATCTTCATCCTGGGGGCTTGATCATCCCTCTTGATCATTGTTATTCCATCTCACTAATGTAACTACATGTGAACCCTCCTCTCGATGTTCATGGCTACTTTAGTGTGAGTTTGAAGTAGGTTCCTCCTCTCACTAAAGTGGGGGCTAAATGTGCCATTCAAAAATGACCCCTTTTAATTTTCATGGCCTTTTATTCCTTGCTTCATGATGTTTGGTCTATTTTTCTTTGATTTTATGTTGTAAAATGGCTTGAACATGTATATTTAGGTACTAAAATTCAAAAAATGACGTCTTGTGAAGGTTTTGTGAAGTTTTTTAAGGACTTTCTACACTCTTATAGAGTCTATTCATTACAATTCACCTAAAAATCAACTTTTCATCACTAAAAATTTCCTATTTTGAAGTGTTGTAACATCTTCTAACAAAATTTTATGCTTTTCTAGGCATAACTTCACTATTCACACCTCTTATGATTTATTTGACCTCTTTATGCCCTTATATGGCTTAATTAAGAGTATTTATGAATGTAAGCTTGACAAAAAACATTAAATACAAGATAATTCCCAACACCCATTTTTAGGTCCTAGGTGGGACCTATTCACCATGGGTGGTGAATGAGTCCCTCTTGGCTCCAAATTCAAATTTTAAAAAAAAAAAAATTAGGTTTTTAGTCAAAATCACTTGATGTCATCCTATGATGAGGTATGAATGGATTACTAAGGTGCAAGAATGTATAAATAAGTTTTTTTACATCCATCCTAACCCCTGCATTCATTGAAGCATTCAAGCATCTTACAACATCTTATCAAGAACAATTCAAGCATTTTGGAGCATCCGTTGACATAACTTTAGATTTGCATCATCAAGGATTTGGTAAGTTGGTAGAATTTATATGTTGTTAGTTTATCATTCACTTACATTTCATTATTTAATTAAGGGTTTCATTACCAAAGTGGGATTTGACAAAGGAAAACCCCTATTTGCTAACCCTCAACCATTTTTCCTCTCTTGCATGTGTGTTTGCATACTTTTGTGTGAGAATTTAATAAGCATTGAGGTGTTGAAGATTACTCAACAAGTCAACTAGGTGATTCAAGTCAAATCAACTCTATTTCAAGCTTGGAGAAGGATTTTTGTCTCTTTCCTGCAGAATTGACTTCGATAACCTAACAAGCAAACATTTTTAGATCTGCTGTTGGAGAGTTGTCTCCTGATTTCTCAAAATTTTGAGAGAGGAATGATTCACCACCAGTGGAAAATAAGTCTCACCTTAAGACTAAAAATATTGATTATTTTAGATTTTGGATCTTGATAGCCAAAACCTTATTCCCGATAGTTTTTCACCAGTAGCAGGACTAATTCACCGCCTTGGGTGAATGAGTCCCACTATTGATTTTTAGTAATCTTAGACAACATTATACATATTCCAAATTCCTAAAATATTTCCCAAGTGCACTTTGATTCAACCTTTCTCTTTCTATTTTGCATTTCATTCATCTTTTAATTCATTATTTGCATATCATAGTGTGTTTTCCAGCATAGTGTAAATCTTTGTTTTGAATTCATAATCAGTCATATAAATCACTTGAATTTATTTCACTTCATTTACCTAAGATAACATCATACATAACATAATTTGAATGAAACCCTTAGCATTTTTGGCCCTACCTCTCCCCTTTTAGGTGAAAAACCCTAGAGCTAGAGAAGTGCATTGGAGCCAAAAATCTATGGTTCACCAAGAAATGGATAACGATATTTCAGAAGATGAACATCTTTGTAGTAGTGCAGATGATGACATTGTTATATTCACAAGTACTGCTAATGTACCTTTGAAGATTTATAACCAAGATGATGAAAATGAAAATTAAGATTACTCTCATGAGGAATATGAATCTTTTTATGATAGCGAACTTAAGGAATCCTTCTTGCCTAAATAATGTAACACTATCAATACTCATGAGGTTTTTCCTACACTAGTGAATGAACAAATTTCATGTGAGGGATTCTTGGAATATAACTTAGTTATATTAGAACTGGAATGTCCTAAGAGTATGGTTGATGAAAAATTTCAAGATAGAATGTTTGTATTCAGTGTCTTGAGCCTAAGTTCAATGTAAGAAATGATGGGATTTGTGATGCTAGCCAGAATGGTCATGTTTTTGAATGCTTGTATGAAATAGAAATGGGATATACAAGTTTTTTCACAAAGATGGACAAGATAGTTTTTAACAAGGAATATTTTGAAAAAAGAAATGAAGAATCTTGCTAAGCTGGAAGTAGGAAATGTTAAAGTTGCAATGAGTTCTACACATGTTAATTAGCACACCTATCAATTGATCATGCACTTGAAAATGTTAATGTCGATCAGATCAATCTTGAGTTGCTTTACCCATCCTTTGAAGAATTTAGTTTAAAGTTAAGAAATGATTGGGAGGGAGGATTAGAGTATGATAATGAACATAGAGAAAAAATATTCTTTGATGTCTAGGATGGTATGGATAATGCTCTTTATTAGAATGACTCTAATTTGAATGAAAACAAGAATTCTATGGGATCTAATGAATCAATTTCCCAAGGAAGTGGAGCATATGGAAGTATAACTAGTTTATATTGCTCAGATTAATGTGAATGCCAATTAGAAGAGAAACTTATATATGCAAATTTATTGTTTATCACACAAAGTGAATGTCTGTTTGGTGTAGGACAAAAGCTAGAGGGTAATGACCAGGTGGAATTCTAGTAATGAAATTACAATATCATTTCAAACAGTAGAACATGTGCCCTTGAATGAGAATCCTGAAAGGAATGTGTATGAGTATTTCTAGTTAAATGAGAAAAGTGAATATGATATTAGTTTATATGATGCTATTGATCAAATGGATTATGAGTGTTTTGCTTTCATTTTCCAATTAGATGTGGAATATGGTTGTAAACTGAATCATATAGAATGTTGCACTAATCACGTGTTCTAGTTAATGCTTGATTATAGTTTTCCATTAGACATGAAGGAAACTTATAATAATAAGTTCAAACACATGTCTATAGTGGTTTATTTAAATGGTCGCAACATGATCAACAAGTGGTAAATTCATGAGAATATTTTTAGCCTTAGCATGGTACAAATGGTTGAAAACAAGGTTTTTGATAGGGGAAAGTGCTAGTTCTAAGTTTGGGAGGCTTGGGGACACCAAGTAAAGTTGAATCCTGTTAGAGTTATAAAATGTAGCTTAAGAAATTACACATCATAAAATACTTAAAATTAATAGGGATTGAATCTTTTGGTATGGTCTTGTAAGTTATGTAAATATTGTACCTATGTTGTTCATCTTGGTCTGGTTCTCTTGCCTAGTCCTTGCAGGTCCTTGGTTTGCTTCACCTGAGATTCTAAAATATCACTTTGTTATGGAGGAAAAGATGTCCCTAATTGGAGCCACTAATGGAACCCCTTAAAAAAAAATTTGTTCCATTCCTAAATTCTACAAATTTTTGTCAGTTTCAAATGTCTAGACTTAGGGTTTTTCCCACTATTATTACCTTGGGATTTTGTTGCCAATTTTTTTCTTAAGAAAACCTTAAGTCTTAGCCCATTTCCATGTTATGATCCATCGTTAACCTCTTATCACCTGTCCCTAGTCATCCTGAAACATCTTGAGTCATTGGAGATTGTGATATTACTTGGCCTTTGTTCCTAGGTAAGAAATACTTTAAGGTTGAAAGATAGGCCTTATTTGGCCTTTGCATCCTTAAAATAATTTGGTCCAAGCCCTTTGAAGCCTTTTTATACAATGTCCTAGGTGGTCCTTTTCTTAAAATAACTTACAAGCACATGATAAATTACTTCACTTAAGTCACATCCACCACCTTTGTCCATCGCTCATTGTGGATGGCTTTCAAAACATTTGAATCATATTAGTGATGCGTGATGCATGATTTTCTCTTTGTATTTTTATGATATCTTTTATTGCTAATTTCTCATGAGTTTTATAATTTGAATTAAAGATGAACAATCACTCTTAGTGCTATGTATTTTCTCCTATTGCTCATCGCAAATTTGTTCGAAGCTTTGAGTTTTAAAATGGGGATGAGAGATGAGGTTCCTAATACTTTTCATTTGTCACTATTTTGAAATGAGATGAATGGGTATGCATAGGATCACGATGGGCCAAAAAGTGGTGATATGATGGGTATTTGTAGGGTATGCGACTGATGAATTTGTTTTTACCCATAATTGATGAAATGAAAAGGGCTTTTAAAGGAGATTCTCAGTTTTCCACCAATATAAATTATGCTTTACTTTGAATTTAATAAATAATTATTATTCATTTTATATTTCAATTATCACTAAAGTCCTTATTGATAGGTTGATTGAAAAAAATCTATAGCTTTCAAATGGTATCACATTTTTTGAATCTAAAACATGTGTCACATTCTATGCTTCGCATACTATAGGATTAGAAAAAGAAAAATTGAATTTCATGAAGTTTTCAACAAGTTAACGTGGTTAGACATATGATTTTTTATATTTTTAAAAAGTTCTAATAAAAAAATCATAATTAATTATTTACTTAGAAAAAAATTACAAAAAAATTTGCATCACATTAGGACATGAGTCCTCTACTTATATCTAAAATATTATAAAAAATAATTATCATTTTATTGTGGTTAGGGCGGTTAGACAAACACCTACTTCTTATTTTTCCCTAAAATTTAAGTACTACTGCATTGAAATTTCAAATTTTCACCAAATAAATATATTTTTTAAATAAACCTAGTAGTTTAGAAACTACATTCAATTTTCTATAGATCCTGTTCTTACATATTTTTGAAATAATATAGATAACTTATTCAAATTTTTATGGTAAGTTTCCTAACTCTAATTTTTCTAAATTTTTTGCCACTTAATTGCCTGTTTCTTCCATGATGATCCTGCACATACCCGAATGAGAAATATTGTTACCGTTGATTTGAGTGATGATGCATGTGGCCTGATCTGGTTCCATCACTAGTCTTCATCTATTGCTAATATGCTCTAGAATTTCAAGCCATTCTAGAATTTCAAGCATAAATCAATGGCACATGATGTGAGGTGAAGATTGCCAAGGGAGGACATTAATCCAATGGTCGGGATTTCACTGTTCCTATGCTCATGTCGCTGATTGAACTCTGAAAGGGTAGAGAAAATCTACAATGTGTGATGTGATGTTTTAGGGAACATTCACTTCAATTTCATCTCTTTGTGCTTCATCGATGTAAATGAAAAGGCATGGACGAGGATGGCGATGTATGATAATTATTAGATCAAAGATGAATAATTAAGGGTAAATGTGGCAACTTTCTATGGTGGTATCACCATTTTTAAGGTGCAAGTTGTAAAAGCCAGAAATGATGATTGAAGATTACCGTTGATGGAGTTTTAAATCCTGAAAGATCGACGATCCATATTGAAATTTGAGTGGCTAAGTTGTCATCTCACTTGCACGAAGCTCTCCTTAATCATTAATGGCTAAACACTCCAAATTGTCTAATTAATACAGATTGATAGTCATCTTATCTCAACATTTGCATTCTTCAAGAATTGAGAAGTGTGAGATAGAGAGGAAGGGTACAAGTCTTAACCTTTTAATTGTAGAGGTATTGAGGTGTTTATCTGGGGTGAGTTGGTTTTTCATGTGATATTTTCTTGATTCATGCATTAGTTTATTTGAGAGTTTCATATTTCTAGGATAGTGAGAGTTTCGATTGATTGTAATTGTCATTGGGGATATTTGAAATTGTTTAGGTTTGTGGGTCTTCTTTTTTGCAAGTTCAATTTAGGAGGTTAAACTGGTGAGTCTCTTCGCAATCTAGATTTTCTAGTTTTTACCATGTGTCCTATGAGAATGGGTAAGTCAGGTGTGTCTATTTAGCCAACTAGGAGGTCTAGAAGACTTAGTATGTTTGAATCTCAAGAGAACATATTTTTTGTTGACCAATAAATACCGAAGACTTCTACAACACCAAAGGGAAGGAAGAGTGCCCATGGTAAAAATAAGAAGGTTGTTGTCAAGAGCCTATATAATTTGAGAAGTAGGATTGTTTTAGAAGAATTTCTCAAGTTTAAACGGAAGGAATCAGTTGATCATGTGAACAAAGAAAAGAAAAGAAACGAGTATCATAAGGCCTACTTGGGGAGACACAATTCTCCAATTCAAGTTTTAGACAACCCTTCAGATGGTGGAGGTGATACTGACCTAGATTATGGCCATTACCTTCTTTCTCTAGTACCGTATGATGATTCTGATGAGGGAAGAGTGATAGATCCTCTAGTTTCATCACAAACAAGGAGTAGGCTAGCATACTTTGATGGTAATGACTTAGAGTAGTCTCCCTGCCCTGTTTTTGTTTTTGATGACACCATTGCCACTATAGTAGGATTTTACTCTTTAGCATGCATATTTTTTTTGTCTTTCATGTTGATTTGGAAATATTTTGGGCTAGTGTGAAGGAGAGCTATTGGACCCCTTAGATTTGATGGAAAGTATGCCTTTTTTAGGTAGTATATAATTTTTTTCTTTGGCTACTAGTGGAGAATCTTCTTTGGTCAGTAAGGACAAGTTGTTTTGGTGTTACTACAACAATGAATGATGCCTTTTGGAGGGCTGGTTGTTCTAGTTCAATCAAATTACATGGATTTTATTCTTTTTCTCTCCCCTATTTTAAAATGATTAGGTCTAACTATCTCAAAGGTTTCTAAACTTGAAATGAAATGTGTGTAAAATAAGATATAATTTGAAATATTAATCCAGCTTAAAGCTTTTTTCTCCCATTCTTCTATAAATGGGATATTAGGGCCATTTACCAAGAGTTTGAGTGTGGGGTCTTAAAATGGTCTAAGTGTGAAAAAGAAGCTCATGAAGGAGTAGATTGTATGTTCATGCACTGGTGAATAGTTTAGTAAGGAGTATAGGGTTTGAGTCAGTTTATAATGATCTCAAATAGTTTTATAGTAGCAATAGTTTATAAATGAGAATGCGAGCTCCTAAATATATTCTCTCCAATGTAATTTTCTTCCTTATTATGAATGAAATGGTTAATGATATTTTCATTTTTCTTTAAATGTTTTAATTGAATGATTGAGTTCATTTCTTCTTTGATTCAAGAAATTGATTAAATGATAAAGTGAGGTCACAAATTTGTAAGGAAAGAGTGTAGGATTGATAAGTAGTTATGTTTTAGGAATAGTGAGTTGAATACTGTAATGCAGTATATCGGTAGTCCATTAATTACTAGTTCAAATTGTTAGTGTATTAATAGTTATTAGGAGTATGAATCCATTACTTGAAGACAAGGCACTGATCTTTTAATTTGGTTATCCTAAAGACAAATGAATTAGTCATCCACTTGACCGAGGGCTTGAAATGAGAATGAAAATCATTTAAAAAACTTTCAATTACAATGTACCAATATGAAGTACCCTTTTATTCCTTACAATAGATAGTAATTTTTTGAAGGTTGGAAAAATATTTGATGAATGTTATCTATTCATGCATCATAGTAATCTATCTATGTGTAGAAATGTTCTTCATCAAATGAATATCATGTGAACATATTTAGGACTACCCTCCTAGGTTTCACAGATTCGAAAGTGTAGAAGTAAGGGCCTCAGAATCCTTGTTTGTGTGTTGGCCAATCCTTGCCCTTGATAATAATTGAATTCTTCCAAATTCATAGGTAAGTGGTAAGATTAAGTTTGGTTCTTAAAAACTAACCAACACATTAGAAGTGCAAAAACAAAATGAGGCTTTTGTGATAAAATCTATCATTAATAGGGTTGGCATAAAGTGAAGCCTTGTTGATGATTGTTCGACCCTTAACGTATATAGCATAAACCTTTTGGAAAATATTGGAGTGGATAAGACTAATATTGAAACAAATTATTTATCCATTGAAAGATTTGATAATGTAGGAAAACAACTGCTTGTTGTGATCGCATTACCTATACAAGTTGGAAAGGCCACATTGCAAACTCTTGTCCATGTTAAGACTCAAAATATTTCATACAATATTCTTTTGGGAAGACCATGGATTCATGGAATGCATGTAGTACCTTCAAATATTCATCATAAAGTTGCTACACATTGAGAAAGACAAGGAAATTCCTTTGAAAACAATGATATGAATTTCAAAAGTAGACCCCATACAAGAGGAACAAAAAGGGAACAATATTGAAAATGTCACAAAGCTATTGGAGGATGATTGGGGTTCATTCTATTTTACACCTACATTCAGGGGGAGTATATGCACAATCACCATGGAAAAAAATGTCCCTTAAGTGACAAAAAATTCAGAAAATCAGATTTAGGAAACTTGATGTAAAAATTTGAATAAGTTATGTATATTATTTCAAAAATGTGTAAGAATAGAATCTATAGGAATTTGAATGTAATTTCTAAATGACTAATTTTTTTTTTAATTTTTAAATCTATTTGGTGAAAACTTAAAATTTCAGTGTAGTAGTACTCAAATTTGAGGGAAAAAATAAGTAGGTGTCTGTCTCACCACCCTAACCACAATAAAATGATAATATTTTTTTTTATAATATTTTATTTATAAGTAGAGGACTCATGTCCCAATGTGATGCATTTTTTTGATAATTTTCTTCCAAGTAAATAATTAATTATGAATTTTTTATTACAAATTTTAAAACATATAAAAAATCATATGTCTAACCACCTTAACTTGGTCAAAACTTCATGAAATTCAATGTTTATTTTAATCCTATATTATGTGAAGCATAAAATGTGATGCATGTTTCAGATTAAAAAAATGTGATACCAGTTATAGATGTTTTTCAATCGGCCTATCAATTAGGACTTTAGTCGTAATTCAAATAGAAAATGAATAATAATTATTTATTAAATTCAAAGTAAGGCATAGTTTATATTGGTGGAAAGCTAAGAATCTCCTTTAAAAACCATTTTGATTTCCTCAAATTTGGGTAAAAGAAGTCGTCAGTGACATACCATATAAATACTCATCATATCGTCACTTTTTGGCCCATCATGATCCTGCACATAACCTAGGAGAATACAAGATCATGAAAAATATTCTGAAAAGAGAAAAGAACCAACAGTATTGTTAACAGAAAATTTGGAAGAACCTTCAAAAGAATCCACTTCAACCACTTTAGAGGAAGAATACAGTTAAACAACAATCTTTGATAAAGTTGATTATGAACAACTAGAAAATCCTAAAGAAATGGATAATATTTATGGAAGAGGTTACAAAATTTTGAAACAACTTAGTTATAATGGAAAAGGATGTGGTGGTAGAGAACAAGGTATCTATGTCCATATAGATCCTAACACACAAGAAACAACTAGTGTTCTTTGTTATTGTCCCTCAAAAGAAACAAAAGCATCAAAAAGCGTTCACTTAGTACCAATACTATTACAAAATATTCTTCTAAGAAAACTTTAACTCTTGTGCATCTTGTGTTAGGAACCAAGATCAGACATGCAAACTAGAAAAGCCTTCCACATAAGAGAAAGTCAGAAAAAGCAAGAGCTTTGCATGAAGATGTGCAAATAATATTATTTAGGAATTCATAATTACATGAGATGACTTGCTTTATAAAACTAATGTATGCATAACCCTAAAGGAAAACCTAAAAGGAAAAACCCTAGTGTGGACACTTAATAATTAATAAATAATTATTAGTGTGCCTAAGTTTAGCTGAAGTAACTAAAGTGAAAAGTGACTTAATTAATTAACCAATATGATGTAATTAATTAAGTGGAATAACTTATTACTCTAACACCCACCTTAATATGAACATAGGAAGTAGCTAAAAAGCTAAGTAAAAGATGCATGAAAGTATGAATGGGTCCCAACAACAAGGCCTGATCAGGTACCCATGTACAAATACAATGAATGAGGTAGAGAAGGGAAACCCAGTGGGAAAAAACCCCCCTATGACTGCTACAAGAAGCACTTGAAGAACATTGTGAAGTAAAATTGGGAATGAAATATGGGAAGCAAGGAAAGATACTTTTGTTTAAAAGAAACCAAATGAGAGTCACTGAAAGACTCAAGTAGAATCATAATAATACAACAGCAAAATCGATGCCACAAAACACTAGAAAACTCACAAACTTGAACAACCATGGAATTTGTGAAGCAATAGTATATTAAATGATGTCCCCCATAAGAGGGAATGATATGATGAAATAATCTGGAAGCGAAGAGTATCTCAATGCTGATGCCAAACTGTGACTAAAACTGATCCATAGGAGCAAGTACCATGAAGATTCTAGAACATTAACCACAAATTTAGTGGCTTTCAAATTGAGATGTGACCCAATATGTATCATTAACCATAGGATCTCAATCTAAAGTGTGAACTGATGTTAATCTGATCTGTGTCAAGCTATAAGAAATATGTAGCCAAAAGAAACTACAAAAAATAGATACAATCCATGCAAGTTGTGATCAAAATCAAGATGAGATCTAAGTGAAACCACACTCATATAATATTATTATCCAAGAAACCCCCCTGATGAAACTTTATATTAGTTCATTTATTACAATACCCAATGATTACAAAAGGAGAGAATGCAAAACATGCATAAACAAAAAATAAAATGATGTGATATTGAAATTGTTAGGGTTAGAAAGGAAAATATCTAAAAGTTAAATGCATATTTAATTAATAAACTGAGAAACTAAAACACACATAGAATAAATTATAACACTAGGAATTTAATGTGGTTCACCTAATCTGGGCTACATCCACCAAACTGCAGCCATCCAATGATTTTATTATCCAATGCAAAAACTACTACAATCTTGCGAATAATCATGTTTTTCATCATCCTGTAACCCCCATCCAAATCCCTTTTTAACAAGCTTAGAAGCTTCCAAATTAGGGTACTACAAAGTTGGTTTTTTCCTTTTTCATTGACAACACAAAAAATTAGGAGGAAAATTTTTCTCAGGGGCTACTGCCCCCAAACCCTCACTTTTCAGGGGCTACCACCACTAAACTCTTACCCGAGATCGACCCAACCCCAAACCCCAGAAAGGATACATATCAGGGTGTACAATATAGCATGATCAGTCACCACATAGCAACAATCTCCCACTTGGAGACTGATCTTGGACAACACTACTGCACTTACAAATCCCACTAGAAATAAGTAAATTGGACCCTACTGCTCTATTATACTTGAATTCAACCTTGAAGGCCAACTGAAGTTGAAGATGAGCTTAGGTTCTCCCTTTTCACCACCTTCGTAAACATATATGCTAGATTGGCATTTGTATGTATCTTGTCTAGCTTGACCTGTCCATCCTCCAACACCGACTGAATGAAATGATATCTTAACTATATGTGTTTTGTTTTAGAATATAAGGTAGAATTATTTGCAAGATGTATAGCACTCTGGCTATTTGTAAACAAGTAATTTCTAGCCTGTTGTTTTCCCAACTCATCCATGAAAATTTATAGCCATATCATCTCTTTTGTCGCCATTGTTACAACAACATACTCTTCCTCTGTGGTAGATAAAGCAACCACCTTTTGCAATCAAGAAATCCAACTCAGTGGTGTCCCACTAACTGTAAATAGATAACCTATGGTACTTCGCCTGGTATCTATATCCTCTACCAAATCTAAGTCAACATAGCCTTTAAAATCAGTATGAGAGCCCCCAAAACATAAAAATCTATTGGATGTACCTTTCAAGTACCTGAGAACCCATTTTACTACATTCCAATTCTCAACTCTAGGAAGACTCAAATACTTTCTAACAAATCCTATGACATGTGGAATATTTGGTCTTGTGCATACCATGGCATACATTAAACTTCCTATAGCTGAAACATATGGAACCTTAGACATTTTTTCTTCCTCCGCTTGTGTCTTTGGACACATATCCATAGTCAGTTTAATGTGACTAGGTGAAGGTGTACTGACAGGTTTTACATTCTCCATATGAAATCTCTGCAACACCTTTTCAGCATAATTAGCTTGAGATAAAAACAATTGTCTTTTTTTCCTATCTAAGCTACAAATTTTCATACCAAGGATTTGTTTTGCTGCCCCCAAATCTTTCATAGAAAAATATTTTGCAAACTGTTGTTTTAGCTCACTTATGTGATCCATGTTAGACCCTACTATAAGCATTTCATCAACATATAAACACAAAATAATGTAGTTGTCATTATCCAACCTCTTAAAATAAACACAATGGTCAGAATTACACCTGTTGTAGCCTAACTCAACCATAAAACTATCAAATTTCAAGTACCATTGTTGAGGTGCTTGCTTCAAGCCATATAAAATTTTATTCAATCTACACACTAATTTCTCCATACCTTTGACCTCAAATCCTTGTGGCTGTTCCATATATATGTCGTCTTCCAAATCACCATGGAGAAAGTCTATTTTAACATCAAGCTGTTCTAAATGCAAATCTTTAGTAGCCACAATACTTAAAAGTATATGAATAGAAGTCATTTGAACAAGTGAAGAAAAAATAGCATCAAAATAAATACCCTTTTTGTGTGCAAATCCCTTTACAAATAATCTGGCTTTAAATCTCTTCTTTCAGCCTATAAACCCATTTTTTTGGTAAAGCTGTTTTACCTATAGGCAACTTGCATAATTCCCAAGTCTGATTTTTCAGCAAGGAGTCCCTTTCTTCTTCCATTCCATGCTCTAACCAATGAACCTTGGTATCCAAGTCTACATAGCTTCATCATAATATTTTGGTTCACCAACATCAGTTAACAAAATAGTATATAAAGAGGGAGATAATCTTTCTTGAGGTCTACTTATCCTTGAAAATGGTCTAATAGGAGTTTTTGGTATTTGTTGTTGTTGTTGTTGTTGTTGTAGAGCATGAGGAACCACTAAAACATCATTGTTTGGAATATCATCCAACACTGCATAATCATTTTCTTTCTTCTCATGCTACAACAACAGATCTTTGTACAATACTTTCTCATTGAATATGACATTCCTGCTTCTTGCAATTTTCTGATTTTCAAAATCCCAAAGTGTATAATCAAATTCATCAATTCCATATCCAAAAAATATATAGTTCTTTGATTTTGCATCAAGCTTGGTTCTAGTTTTAGAATCTACATGTGCAAATGCTTCACAACTGAAGGTTCTAAGAAAAGAATAACTTACCTTCTTACCTTTCCATGCTTCCTCTGGAATACCACAACCCAAAGGATTAGAGGGACCTCTATTAATTAAATAAACAATAGTGTTTATAGTGTCTACCCACATTTTTAAAGTCAGTCCAACATGCAATCTCATAGTTTGTGCACACTCCATTATTGTTTTATTCATGCGCTCAACCACTCCATTTTCCTATGGAGTCCTTGGAACTAGTTTCTACCTATGAATACCATTAGAGGAACAATAATCTTAGAAATATTTTCTGCAATAGTCACCACCATTATTAGATGTAAGACATTTTATCTTTTTACCTGTCTCATTCTCACCCAAGCTTCTCCATTTTTTGAAAAGTTTCAAATACATTATATTTATGCCTAAGGAAATAAATCCATACCTTCCTATTTGCATCATCAATGAATGTAATATAATACAAAGAGCCACTGAGACAAGATACCTAAGTTGGTCCCCATACATCCATATGCACAAGCTCCGACTTCCCATCTTTCCTTTGCTTCCCATCCTTGAGAAAACTTACACTCTTTTTTTTTCCATACACACAACTTTCACAGAAATCCATATTAACAAATTTTAGACCTAGTAAAACATTATTTAAATGAAGTACTTTCATACCTTTTGCACTCATATTCCCTAGTCTATTATTCCACTATGTTGATTCAAAGTCCACAGCAACTATATGATCTTCTACCTGCTGAACTGTAGCAACTGTTCTTGAACATTGACCTTTTTCCATACGAATTAAAGTAGAAGGAACAATATGAACTATACAAATATATAAGGTGCCTACTTTCACACCTTTTTCTACCACTAAGGCACCCTTTGCGACCTTCCAATTTTTATCACTAAATGTAAAAACACAACCTTCATCATCTAGTTTCCCTACTAAAATTAAATTTTTTCTTAACTTTGGAACATGCCTTACCTCATGTAGTAGCCAATGATTCCCATTATACAACTTAATCTTGATTCTTCCCTTTCCAACAATCTGAGAAGGTTTGTTATCTCCTAAATAAACCAACCCAAAAATCCCCTTGGACATAATCAAGAAAATAACTTCTATGGGGGGTAGCATGAAATGAAGCCCCTGAATATAACACCCAAGAATCATTAGGACCATCAAGGGAAAGAATCAAAGCATCCTCATTAGATTTATTACCTACCACATTTTCCTCTTTACTTCCTTCCTTTTTATCTCCTTTATTTTTCTGAGACCAACAATCTTTCTTTAAATGACCTGGCTTACCATAGTATCAACAATCCCTCTTGTCTCTAGATTGGGACATTGTGTCCTTTGATTTTCCTCATGACTTCCCATGAATTCTAGAATTGTTTCCTCTCTTCTTTGTTCTACCTTTGTTTTCTACATTCAAAACACTACCTTATGTGGATGTTCCACCTGAGATTTTCGTATGATTTTCCTCATTCAAAATAACACCAACAACATAATCAAATTTCAATGTATTCAAACTAGAAACAAAATTGCTAACAACCATTACCAAGCTATTCCAGCTTTCAAGAAAAGAACATAGAATCAAAAGAGCCCTAACTTCTTCATAAAAGTTTACTTTTATAGAAGTTAATTGACTGCTAATCATATTAAACTCATTTAAATAATTAGTAACTGACCCACCTTCTACCATTTCCATATTAAATAAACACTTCATAAGAAATACCTTATTCGAAGTGAAAGGATTTTCATATAACTTCACCAAGGTTTCCATCAACTCTTGAGTTTCCTTTGTTGTAATATTGAACGCCATCGATTGTGTTAGGCATAAACGACTAGTACCAAGAGCCTTTATATTCAAAATATCCTAGTCCTCATTAGACATTGTTGTGGGTTTCTTGGTTTTCCCTTCCAATGGCCACCATAAATCCTTTTGATAGAGGTAGTCCTCCATTTTCATCTTCCATAACAGATAGTCCTTCCCATTAAACTTCTCAATCTTCTTACCCTCATCTGCTATTACTCCCACTCAACTATGAGACCTTCCTATAGATGATAATCAAAACAACACTCGCTCTGATACCACTTGTTAGGGTTAGAAAGGCAGATATCTAACAATTAAATGGAAACCTCGAACCTATGTAGCTAGCCCATGGGGGTTGTAAGCTTGCTAGTAGAGCTTGGGCAGTGCCTCTTGGTTGAGAAGCCGATAGGTGGTGGCCTAGTGGCCACCTGGAGGCAAGTTCCTTTTGAACTAGAGGTGAGAAAATCATTACAATTTTATTTTTTTGTAATTTTATTTTCAAAAAATGCGCCTCGGGAAGCACACTGGGGAGGCCGTATGGCCTCCCTGGCAAATTTTTTTTGCCTCAGAAACAACCTTCTCTGAAATAAACAAAACAAAAGGCGTTCTTACAGTTTTTGGCCACTGTGAACACAATGTTGACCTTTTTTATGCCCAAAATGCTCTAAAAACAGCTACCTCTAGAACTTACAAAAAATCACTGAGCTTCAAACCCTCATGGATCACGCAAATGATGACCAAAATTAGAAAAATAAAAGCCAATCCTAACTTTTTCCAATGCTATGAATCCAATGGAAATTCCTGATCTAATTTGAAATGCTGCATAGATGAACTCAAGGCATGAAACCCTCAAGGAATCCTGAATGAACTCTGCATTGATTTTCTCCAAAATCTAAGAAGGGGTTGCAAATGAAGGCTCTGATACCATGTTAGAAACCAAGATCAGACATGGTAACCAAAAAACCTTCCACATAAGAGAAAGAGCTTTGCATGAAGATGTGCAAATAATATTAGTCATGATTTCTTAATTACATGAGATGATTTACTTTATAAAAGCAATGTATGCATAACCCTAAAGGAAACTGTAAAAGGAAAAACCCTTGTGTGCACACTTAATAATTAATAAATAATTATTAATGTTCCTAAGTTTAGATTAAGTGACTAAAGTGATAAGTTACTTAATTAATTAACCAATATGATGTAATTAATTAAGTGGAATAACTTATTGCTCTAACATCTTGAACTAATAGAAATGATGTAGAGGAAGGAATTATCCAAACACAACTTGACTACCTTGTCATATTTCAAACAAAGATTCATTTCAAACAATCACTAAATGCATACTAGTTGATAAAAGAAAATTATGTCCCATTTTATGCCATATTTTAGCTTAGTTCATATACCTTCACACCCAATTCTACATTCCATTTTCATTCCATATCATACTATTTCCCCATTTTATGTTGCATGTGATTAAATATGTATAAGTTGTATTTAATAGTTTTTGATAAAATATGGAAATTAATGATTGGTTGACTTTACTAATAAGCATTGTGATTTTTCAGACTTGTGAAATACAACTTGCAGCATGCTAATTAGAAGAATTTCCTGTCAATTTTTATGTAGAATGCCTTCCTATCATTTTCTGGTTAGGAACTTATGTGCATTACTTTGTGATCAACAATTTATTTATGTTATCTTTTCAAAGGTGATGTTAATCTCCAAGGTGGTGTTAGTTACCCATTTAGTGCTAAATTCAAATAAGCACAAGAAATCATGGTTAATTCCAAGAGGAGATGCAACTACCAGTTGTATAGAGAAAACCAAAAATCTTCCATTTTTATCATGGTCAGCAAAAACATACAACATATGCACTTAGTGAAGGCTCCACATGTGTTATTCTTGTATAATAAAGGAGGAAACCTATGCTAGAGATTTGTTGCTTGATAGCTGGAAACCTTCACATCAATGTTATTTTCCATATAAAGAGAAGAATCTATTATAATAGTTGTGCTTGCTAGCTGTGTGGAGGAGTAAGAAAAGAACATTTTCTATTCTCATATGCTCTTATAGAAACATAGTTTCAATTTGTAGGTTAGCAAACCATATTATTTGTTTATTTTACCTTGTTGGCTGCAGGCCAAGACAAACTTAATATTTTTCTATACTTAGTAAGTTAGAAGCTGCTTACATATAAGTAGTGTAGACAAACTATTAGATGGTGATTTTTTGGTATTATCTTTGTGAAATAAAATATTATTTTACTGATCCGTCCAATGTAAAAAGGAATTTTATTTCCACTCACTGTGTGAACCAGAGGAAGGGCCCACTCTTGGAATGCTCAGTGAGGTTGCTGCATGTTTGAAATAGTTAGAATTTATATTTCATGTGATTTCATTTTCTGCAGCACTTTATTTCTATGTGACTTAATTTCTTGTGTTTTATTTACAAGCTAGTTTAAAACTAATCTTCATTGGATAATCATTTCAGCTATTGATATTCTATTGAAGTTGGTGTTTATTTGAAGCATAAAGTGTGAGTTATATTTTTCTTTATTAAAGAGTTTTCTACTGTCTGTGATAGCTCCTATCACTACTGGTCCCATCGTAGATTGTCAACAGTTCATGTCACGCTTTTGACAAAAAGACATAATAGGAAAAACAAACGAGATCTGCATTTAGGAAATTTATGTGTGTTCTAGTTGCATCCATCCCCACTTGATTCGCTTCTTTCCTCCCTTAGGTATACTACCACAACACTTCTCCCAAGCTATGAACCCTAGATTGAAACTCTTAGACCAAGCTGAAAACCTTCCTGATTCTTTACCCAAGTTTTGTCTATCACTAGTGCACTTGGAAACATTGACATGAAGGCCTAATGGGTAGTAGAAAAGAGAAGAGAATCTAAAATTGGGAGCATTGGTCTATACAAAATTTCCACAACATATTTCATTATTTCCCAATGCAACTATATAACCAAACTATGTATAGATTTGTTCAAACATCAATCAAACTAGAGTTTTTTAATTGTTCTTATGAAAATCAACACACACGGGTTGGCATAACTTTCACATTTAGTTGTTTGCTACAATTTACTTTAATGGGTATCTAGATAATTTCCTTAAGAATATTTTCACTATTTTTTTTATAATTTTTCCATAGTTAAAATAAAATTTATGAATTTATTACCTTTGATGGAAACCCTAGGTCTCAAAGTAGACTATCAACCTCAGTTTGATCATAACTTGCTAAAATTAACTCCAAACTTGACCAAACAAAGAGTAGATGAACCATATATCAGATCCCTAGCTCCTCCAATGACTTACCTAGATGCACCAGGTTGTACAAGTCCATACAATTTAATGTTCTAGTTGAAAATGTAGAAAATTCACTTCTTTTTGCATTATTTTTGCTATAACTTTTACAAAACATAATGAAAATTCACCAAATAAAAAAAAATTGAAAGCTAAAAATATTATATAACTTTCCACACCAAGTTCAAGGCCTTACTATACTTTACAAGTTCATACAATGGAGAGTATAATCTACTACACATAGAAAATGCAAAGGAAAACGTGCAAAATTGAAGTATTTTCATTCCAAAACATTCTCCAACCTTATCCAAACTTGATGATCATGTGTAAATGTAATATTTATGTCATTATGTTCATTCCCATCATTCAAAATTGATTCCTAACTTCCTAAACCAAAAATGCAAGTTTTTGATAACTTTTACAACTTTTTGCAAGTTTTACAACTTTTGCTCCTAATCACCAAAATTACTCAAAAGGATCCAAAATGGCCTAGAATGGTCCAAATTGACTTATTGAACCAAAAAAATTCCAAACAACCCAAAATTCAAAGTTTTACAAAATGACAAAAAGTGCATCAAAGGATGCCCCTACATCAATAAACCATTAGTGGTCTAGGTTATTTTCCCTCGAAAGAAACAAAAGAATCAAATAAATCTTCGCTTAATATAAATGGAATCATGTAAAACAATCCTAGGACATCTTGAACCAAATTTATTAGTAATTATTGGGGTTCACTAGATTTTACACCCTCATTTAAGGGAGAGTACAAAATATCATAATCTAAAGAGTCTTGTGTATGTATGACACCTTGTACTAAGCAAGATATATCTTTGTCACAAAAGAAAGGGAAATATTCTATTATTGATCAAGAGAGTATCTTATTTAGACTTATCCAAGATCATTTTATATCTTTCCTTAGAAGAACAAGAAATAAATTTTACATAAAAAGTTCATTTTGTGCATATCATAAAGTTCATGGTCATTCTACTAATGAATGTAAGGCTTTGAGCAATAAAATTCATCATCTTAAGGATTGTGGAACTCTTCCTTGTGTTGATGCACCTCTTTCCTCTAATTGATACTAATTTTCATCCTATCATGTTGATTATCACTATGTGGCATTGGTAGCTATATGTAGCTTGTTCATATCCATTTATGTTGGTATAATGTTAGGTTCAACCACATTTCTCTTGGAAACAACATTATAGATCTTGGTGGTTGTATTTGTCTCTATGATTGGGGGCAAGTATGACTAGTCTTTAGGAGGTGTGTACTCTTTGCAAGGATCCCCTCATTCTCTCTTTCTATTTAAAATACTAGAACATAGCAAGTATGTTGATATTTTAAGTGGGGGGAATATTGTCCCTCATTCATTGTTTGCATGTTCCCTTCTTAGTAATGGTAGCATACATCTCCTAAGAAGTATGAAATTTTTATTCAAAGTGTAGTCTTCTCAATTCATGTGATTTTCCTTCTTCTTGGTGCTGTCATTGGGTTTTATGTCCTTCAAGATTACAACCTTTTTGAGCATATGGAATTCCTCTTAGTTGTAATTCTATGGATTGCATTTCCTAAGTTGTGAATCTTTTATCCTTGACTTTTCCTCTCTTGGAAACATTAGGCATGATGTTCCCTAAAAGGAGACCTTTCATGAACTAATTAAAACCCCTTTTAATACCTTATTTCATTTTTTTCAAGGCCACCAAGAATAACACACCTTACTTTCCAGTGGAGCCTTTTGCATGAGTACCTAGCATAATGTAGCTTGCTAGCCTTGTGACCATTTTTGTGGAACCTTATCAAATTTATTAGGAGGTATAAATTTTTTTATAATTAGTTCAATGGGAGCCTAATAAGACTCTATCATTGACCACTTCCTAGGGGCTCACCTAGTGGATAATGGATTCCACTAGCCTGTGTGAGCACATTGTTATTTGCATAGTGGACAGAGCGTTTCACTTGTAATACATTTTACAAAACCACCTAATGCTAGATCTGCATCAAATTGGAAAAATAGTTGAGGATCGATATACCCCTTTATTTTATTTTCTTTTAGCATTTGAAATTGTATGTTTGTGTATCTTTTCTTGTTGCTTCATATCATACATCTTGAGTGTGTCCCTTTGTGCTTATGTGGGTTTTCCATGGGATGTTAAATCCTGAGGGCTTTTGCAACCTCCTTGGTCTTTGTCATCCTCTCACATCAACATTTATGCATTTGGAATTATTTTGACACATATTTTTCTAATTTTGTGTGAGTTTTCACTTGCACTCATCCTCTTACTAAAGTGGTGGCTAAATGTAGTGTAGAAAAATATACTCCTTTACATTTTCACACATTCTTTTAGAGCCCTCAATTAAATTGGAATTAATTATGCCTTTATAATCCTTATTTTACATGTAAAAATCCTAGTAAATTACATTTTCCAAAGGGAAACCTAGCAATAATTAATTTCAACACATAACACCTTATCTTGAGCAATCTGTGTTCCATAAATAGGTTCCTGGGACCTATTTTTCCATGGGTAAATGGGTCCTCCCTAGGCCTTTGAACCCAAATTTAAATTATTTTTTTCATGTCATTTTAACATCCCTAAATTCAATTTTCAATGTAGGCTTGTACTATTTAATTTTTGGGAAATTGAGGATAGATACCTATAAATACAAGGTTATTTTATCAATTCAAGATCCTATATTTTCAAGAGATATTTCACAAGAGCTAAGATTATTGTCAAAGGTATTCAAGAGCAGATTTATCAAGAATTTTTCTACAGCATTCAAGTTCTCAAGCATCATGTCAAACTTATCAACCATCATCCATGTTTTTGGAGCTAACATTGTGATGTAGGTTTCAAGTTTAAAATTAAGATTCAAGATATCAAATCAAGATCACGTCAAAAATCATGAAATTTCATGCAAGATCAACATCAATATTTCATATTTCCAAAGGTTTATAATTTCATGGCTTGGAAAGTTGTAACATAGCACTTGTTCATTCATCATTCCTTTCATGTTTCACTATTTCAATTCAAGGTTTGATTACATAAATGTGGTTTGACCAAGGTAAACCCAAAGTCACCAAAAAATAATAATTTTACCTCTTGAATTTGTGTTGTAGGTCCTAGGTTTAAGAAAAATTGAAGAATGGAGATCTCTAAAGTGTAGAATTACAAAATTTACAAAAGTTGTCAAAGTTGGAAGAAAAGTTATCAAGATCATGAAAAATTATATCTTAAGATTATTTTTTGTCATTTTTGAGTAAAACGAGTGGTAAACTACATCTTGGATCTATCTTCAAATTCTCCCAAAAATTTATTTCAAAAATCTATCTCAAGACCCATTCACCATTTTTGGACACTTAGCAACCAATTTTTTAAGTGAGTTTGAAGTGTCTTCCACTCATCCAATTTACCCAAAATTATGTATTTTTGTTAGAGTTATGCTTCATCTACATGAATCATACCTTAGGTTATAGATTTGAGGTTATTTTCTATTTTATGTTTATCTCCCAAAAGGGTTGCTTCAACTTTACCCCTTGTCTACACACACATAAAGGAAATTGCTAAATATTCCTCAAAATTAACTCACCTAAGGGTTGAATCATAATTCTATCTTGGAGGATCTCATTTCCTAAATGAAATAGAATATGGTAGGTTCATCACACCCCACTTATCCCATTTCTATTTATGGAAAATTTGTAATAAACCACCATTTTTCTATGTTTTGGTGAACCTATGCTCTTTTTCTATGTTTCGATAAGGGTGGTGCTAAATATAAAATTCTACTAAGGATGAAAGATCTACAAAAAATTGGTAGATTCATGACACCTAATATTGAAGGCTAGGCCAACCAAAAGAGTGCTTGTAATTGAAAAGGGTGAAATTTTTTTGAACACAACAATATACTGAGAGGGGGGTGAATAAGTAGATACTAAAAATTAGCCCTCAAAACCTTTATGAAGACTAAACATATGATATAGAAATATAACTTGATACATAAACTAGCTCTAAACTCTTTCAACAAATTGATTCCTTTAGCTCTTTATGCAGATTCATTAAAAATGTAGAGAGATAAACATGCACACACATAAAACATCACATAACACAAGATATATGTGGCAAACCAAAGATGGGAGAAACAACAGTGACAAAAGTTGCTTTAGTCTACTACTAAAATCCAGTGTCACAAAAAAATCCTTTATTGCAATGTTTAAGGGTACCAACCCTAAGGAGACATCAATCCCCTAGTTTTAAGAGCACCAACTCCAAGGAGACACCAATCCACTAAACTGAGTACCAAATCAGTTATCTAATGGTACCAACCAATCTGAAATACAATGCCAAATAGAAAGTGATTCAAATGAATCCACTTCTCTGTTACAAGTCTAATCTATAACTACTCATACCTTGCTTGGAAAATTTTTAAGCAACCTTTCTTCTACTATTGCAGCAATCTCAACAACACATTCTCTCTTCTCTGGACTCTCCTCTTTCAACACTCTCTTCTTTCCCATCTCTACACTTAGAACATTCACTATTCTACCTTGATAAACTACACTTTGCACCACTAATGTTAACCCAAATAAGATCATTTTGTTTGGGTTCTACTAACACAAAATAATGCATTCTCTATCTGCAATTTCTCTCACTCTTCTCTATACCTCCCATGCATAAATTTGATCTTGCATCTCTATATCACTACATACTATTTTCTCACATCCTAAGCTTGTAGACACAACACACACTCTTGCATTTGTAACACCCTATCTTGTTTATCTTATTGTCTTCTTTCTTCAATGACCTACAATCATTTTCTTTAGATTATCACACGTGATGGATCACCTCAAAAATTATCTCTTTAGAGTTTTCTTCACTTGATAGCTTCACAAGCAAGCTATCTCAACATTGAGCCACACACCACTCGCATAAAAATCCATATAATGTTATTTTTGGTATGTAATCAATCTAGGGTTTATGTCCATTAATGCATATCCTTTTTATTTGATATTCTTGTAGTCAGGAATGTGATATTTTTCACCCAAAGGATCCAATCATAATTAAATTTGGTATCTAGAGTTGTTACATTAATTTTGAGTTCCATACTGACTACCAGCTCGAATGAGGATTTTTCCACAATTATCATTGCCTAGCTATTGACATGCGTCAGGTTTGAATTCCAGCCATTAATCTTATCTCTACACACCATGATCCTATGATATTCATTCATTAACATATCATTAAAACATCTCCATTAGATCATACTTTGATAAACATGAACCATTGATCTATTGTTCACTATTTGGGTAAGTGTAAGAAGTTAAGTCCAATTCTAGTGGAAGGGTTATTTTTTAGCTTTATAATAGGTACCCATTTTAAAGTGGGTATTCATTCCAAAAGGTTTGAAAATTACAATCCATGTTTCTCATTTAGATTTAGGCTTAGAAAAGGTATGGTAACCCAAACCTTAGCCTTGGACCTACAAGCACAAGGTCATGACAATATCGAGAGAAGAAAATGACTATGGCAATATGGCTAACATGTTTCTTTTGTGACAATTATTTTATGAAATTAAAATCCATTTTAGATGAGATTGTGTAGATTCTAAATATGCAATCTTTTTCTAATTAGATTATATTTTTAATTTTTCAAATATTTTTTGATGAAATTGATGCATAAACTTGAAATAATTTTTTCATAAAAAAATTGTACGTGAACAATATTTAGACAATTGTTTTCAATTTGAAAAATAAAAAATAAAAAAATGACAAGTGTAGGTCATGTTATGCATGGTGTACATGTGGGATTTTCAAAACAACAATTATGACCAATAAAAATCAACAAAAATGATATATTCAAAAAAAGTACAAAAAATATCATGAAAATTCTTCAATGTGTTAGAGATCATTTCCCAAAAGTATTAACAAAAATACAATTATTTAGGTTCAAATATGGATGGTGTACACATGCATGGTATGGTTTAAAAAAGTGACTTGTAAATAGTGGTTTTTAGACATGCCTATCGAAAATCAATTTGTGTCATCTGAGTATTAAAATAAATTATATATTTGGAAACTAGACTCTTAGTAGTACATTTCATATGATTGAATTTCCTTAAGATTTGGTCTTGAAGAGCTTAAAATTTTTAGGCCAATTTTGACAAATTCTAAAATTTAGGGAAAACACTTCCACTTTTTAGCCAAAAAGTAGACTCAACTTCTTGTACACACTCATACCAATTAGTTATTATTGTAACACTTAGGGAATCAAAATCTATTTATGTGATGTACCCAGACACAACAATCACCATCTAATAATTGTCTTGTGATCTACATCATTGATCTTCACTCATATACCATTCACCATGGTTGGGGTCCACAAAGACACACATCCACATCACCACCACACAACTCACAACAATGATGTGAGTTGGTCTATCAAGAAACCACTCTTCACCATTTTTCTGCATAGTCACCTTCTATCACCATCATCTTCCTATCAGGTCCCACTAGGGTCTTCACCAATATATCATGCAGCTTTGATTGTGTGGTCCCTACTGTGCACATGTCATCCTTGTCAGCACCTTTCAACAAATATCACCTATGTGACTTGACATTCCAGTTAATCACACACCGCCACTTGTCCTCATATGTCATACTCCACTAACTCTTGTCAATCATCACCCATCGCAAAAATATTTTCTTCATTTAGCTTCATCACCATGATGTGAAACAATTAAGTCATTCAATAGAATTATGCAACCTATACACTACTAATTAATGTCATCTTCCACTAGCTCCCTATGTCCATCACTCATCACAAAAACCATCCTATCACTTCACTTAACAAAAATGATGTGAAGTGACTGAGTGATATTTCACCACTTATTCGGCTTTCATCTTCGAGACCCACTACGTACTTTATCCTTTGTATGATCAAAACACTGTTTGATCGCTATTGTGCAACTCCCATCAGTCATCATTGAAGCAAATAACCTTTGACTTCCATTACAATGATGCAAAGGATTAATGTGATTTAACCTTGTTCTACCATCTATCCAGAGTGGCATAATATTATTTTTCCTCATCTGTGTCACGTGTCAGCAACTCATTCACCTCTCTGTTGGGTCCCACTATATTGCTTGACTTTTAGTGTGTCAAAGGGACTTATCATCTAGTTCCACTAATATCTATCTGTCTCTTGAATGTTCCTTGTACCCACATTTCACCACCTTATTCAACCTCAAATTCATGCTACAAGTCTTCTACCTTTTCACCCTTTCTACATGTAATAGTCTTGCATGCCCACGAGGTCAACACAAGTCAACACAAGCTTCTAATGGAATTACTTCTCCATTTTCAGTGACTTTCCATTTGCTCTCCTCTAGGAGTCTAGAGTCGGTAAACTTCCTTACCTTATGCTTTGAGTGCATCATCAAGTTCAACAAGAAAGCCCAAGCCCTTATGCTTGATGCTTCTTTTTCTCCTTTTTAGATTCATCCATCAACCTAATCCATTATCATTTACCTCCTTTCACATAGTTCTCTTAGACTAGCACCCAAACATCAGAAACACCGAAGTGTGAAACAAAAACTTTGTATTGAGCCTATCAAATGATAAGGATTGTGCATACCTCTTACAACTTATCAAACTTTATGGTAAGGAATAAGCCTTCCTTCTAACCCACAAACATTGAATCATTCTTTGAACACCATGATAAGATGTACTCCTAAAGTTTGAAGTCTATAGTCTGAAATCCTTTAGACTTCAAAAATTTCTTCATTCCTTTGAAACTGTTATGAGGCATAACTCATACTCAATGTGTGAAACCTTGGAGGCATAGTAAAAAATTACTAACTCCAAACACCTTCCTACTTTAGGAAGCCATACACTATAATCCTGAAGCTCAAGGCTCGAAACTTTTGCAATTCATCAACACAGTTTGCACAACTGCTTGAAACAAGCTTCCTAAGTCAATCTATTGACATAAACCAATGCCACATGCTTCTATAAATAGGTCCACTTCTCTCACAACATCCTAAAATCTCTATTTCATTTAGTCACACCACTGGGCACATAATTGATCTATCATCATGCCAAAATATCTGTTGCATGATCAATTCCATCTTGCCTCTAATACTCCTTTGACATCAATGACAATTTTTCATTAATGCAAACAATTCCCTCTATAGAATCAACTCCACTTCACTTTTGATCCATCTTTTGACATCAATGATAATTATATGCCAACAAAAAATTGGTTTGCATCAATAAGATATGATGACCCTATCTTGCACTATTTCATTAGGAAATGAGATCCACACAAAGAATTGTATTACAAACCTCAGGTGTGAATCTTCATATTTCATTTTTGTGTTAGGACAGGGGTCCTAGTCAAAAAACACTTTAGGGAGAAAAACTAAAAATAGTAAATCAATACCAAAATGAAATATAACACTCAAAACAACAAGATTAAGCTCAATACTAATCGAACCAGAATACCAGTCACCAAAAGTCAATTTTTGAAGTTGATCTAGGACTCATTCTCCCAAGTGTGAATGGGTCTTGAGTTATGATTTTCTGGCAACCATCTAGAGCCTTTGCTACAGATCTAAATCTTCCAATTTTGCCACATTTCAGTTTCAAAAAGTCAAAAATAATTTATGTACGTGAGTTTCTGTGGGATGACAACTTTGACAACTTAAATTTTTTCTCTTCAAAGGATCTTCAAGATTTCTTCCACCTAAATCTACAAACACAAATCAAGAGGGAAAAATGTTTTGTTTTTAATGAATGGGGGTTTTCCTTGGTCAAGCCCCATTTTGTTAATCAATCCTTGAGATGAAATGGAACATGAAAGAGGGAATGAAGAATGAAAAAAATAATGCTAGCATTCAACAAACCCTAGAATAAACCTTAGAATGTAGATCTACAACTAGCATAAAATGGCTTCAATGGATGTGGATCTTGATAGTTGAATCTTGACTTGAAATAGTTCTTTGAATGCTTGATTGGATCATGAAACCTACATCACCATATTATCTCCAATAACAAGAATGATGGAAGGAGAATTTGACATGACAATTGGATATTGATTGTTGCAATAAATCTTGAAAAAATCTACCTTTGAATGCCTTGAATTGCTATTGAAATCTCATAAAATTTCTAGGTTCTTGAATTTATTTAAAGGATTTGAAATGATGAAATAACCTTATATTTATAGGTATGTATCCTTAATTTCTCAAAATTCAAATAACACAAGCCGACATTGAAATATAGATATGAAAACATTAAAATATGTCTAGAAAATAATTTAAATCTAGATCCTAGGTCTAAGGGAGGACCCATTCAACCATGGTTGAATGGGCCCTAGGTCCCTAAACCTAAGACACACATTGCTCAATGAGAAGTGTTATGTTAATGCATTAAAGAATGTCGGGTTACCCTTCAAAAGATGTAATAAAATAGGCTTGGCAAATAAATTAAGGGGCCAATTAAAGAAAATTAATCCTAAATAATTAAAGGAGGACTAAATACATGTGAAAGTGTAAAGTGGTACACTTTACAACACTAAAATAAGGAATAATTAAGTCCAAATTAACTAGGAGGGCCAAAAAAAGTGAAAAAATGTAAACAGATACAATTTTTGTGATAAAATTTAGCTACCAACTTAGTGAGAGGATGAAATTTAGTCAAGATCACACTAAAGTAATCATTCAAAACATATTTATGCAACAAAAACAACATTACTCAAGCATATAACATCAAATACTAAAAGTAAAAGGTGAAATAAAAAGGTGGATCAAGCCTCGACTATCCAACATGATGTGGAACATGCTTCAACTATTTTTCCAAAGGAAACTTAGGGAAGATCAAGCCTTAACTATCCAGTGCAATGTGAACACGTCTTGAATATTTTTTTCAAAATGTTCAAAAGTTGAACATGATGTCACTATGCAAACAACAATGTACACTCACATGGGCTAATGTAACCTCAGGCTATCCACTAGGTGAGCCCCCAAAAAGTGGCTAAGTGAGAAAGTAATGCAATGTCTATAGGATTTCACCATACAATGAGAAATTCATGCTAGGTCTACAAGCTCTCATCATACTAACCATACCAATGCTATATCTCTAATAACTCTAATAAAGCACCCCAAAAATATAAACTTCTAGCTTCATAAGGTTAACAAGCTGTGTTATTCTAAACACTTATGAAGAAATACAAATAATGTTTGTTCAAAGGGATTTTTCTTAGTTCATGCAAGGTATCCTCTTATGGAACATCATTCTTACATCATGCGTAGTGTCTCCAAGAGAGGACAAAAAAAGGATAAAATATTTGAAAATTAGGGAATGCAACATGTAGCATCACCACTAAGAGGAAAGTTGTATGCCAAGACATATTAGGCTCTCAAAGAACATCAAACCCAATGACAAAACCAAGAAAAAGATGCATGACAAAAAGAATGAAAATCACAAAATAAAACATAAGGAATTCCAGAATTTTCAAAACTAGTAATGCCAATGTGTTGGATGTTGTGGTTCTGTTGCTGATATGTGGTTGTCATTGATGTATTGTAGGTTGTATATGTCAAGGTTATTGAGAAAATTGTTAAAGAAAGAGTTGTAGGTTGACACCAAAATAGTGAAGGTCATGAAGGTGTCTTGCTCAGTATGTTGATGATCATTCATTGTGGACTAAAGGGTTTATTGCTAAGTGTATCTAGTTTATCCACTGAAAGTTTTAGAGGTCCGTATGAATATTTAATCATGTTATGAATAGTTGTGTTTTGATAGTTTATATGTGGCTTTAGTTATTGTTCTTGATTGAAGTTGATGAGATTCTAGTAATTTCAATTGTTTTGGTTGCTTCTCTGATGATTCTTGATGCTTGTGGATGGTTCTAGATCATGCTCTATCTTTTTTCCATTTTTGGGTTGATCGGTCATTTTTCTCTTGTGAGTTTAGGTTTTTATGTTCTTGGCTAACATGGTGGTTGCAACATGTTTTGGATCCATGGATATTAAAATGTGAATGTTTGGCACGCTCATTGATTTTTTTTTAAGTCTTCATTATGTTGTGGCTAACGATGTTTGATTCGCATTGAAAATTTACTTGTAAATTTCGGCGGACATTGTGTATATGTTTTTTTATTTTTTGGCTGACGAAGTTGTTGATGAAATTCCATGTTGTGGATATATAAGAATGGTTGGTTGTGTGAAGTTAAGAGAAAATAAGTGCTAGAGAAAGAGAAAGTGTGTGAATAGTGACCTAATCATTCAATTGCAGAGTAGAGTGTGAAGAAGTTTGAGCGAAGTGTGAAGGAGTGTTTATGTGCTTAATTGGAACTATAATCAAGCTTGTGTAGAAGATAATTTCTCATTTCATACGCTACGGATCTAATTTGAATTGTTGTAAGATAGTGTTTCTTCTCTGGGTAGTGAGCCCTCTTGTATTTGAGCAGTGAGCTCTAGATAGTGTTCCTAAATGCATGTGCATTTCCATTATTCTTCATTATACTTTTAACAGGGTATAATATTGTGGACTGACATCCACCATGGTTTTTCCCCTTATAGGGTTTCCATGTATAAATTCTCGGTGTTCTCTATGTTTTAGATTTGTTGATTGTCTTTGGTTCACTATTCTTTCATCAGATCTGCAATTAAGTTAAGTTTGAAAAGTTTACATATTATGTGATAGTTGATTCCTAAGTTGTCTATCCTTGTTTTTCCAACAATTGGTATCATAGTAGGTTCCTTTGAAGAATTTTAAAAGCTCAAGGTGATCTGAGATGGCATCATACAAGAAGGATAGTCCTAAATTTGATGGAATAAACTACTCTTTGTGGAAAGCAAGAATGGAGTGTCATTTGAGTTGTATTGGTGAAACCTTCTAGAAGATTACAAAGAGTAGATATGTTATTCCTCATAATGGTTCTTCCAGTCCTGATGAGATTAAATTGGTTGAGATTAACATTAGGGCTATTGAAGCTTTGCTGAGTGCTCTAACAAATTCAAAAATGACAAATGTGATGGATCTAAAGACAACTCATGAGATATGGAAGAAGCTAGAGACTTTGTATGAAGGAGATGCACTTGTGAAGGTCACTAAGCTATAGAGTTTGAAAGGCAAGTATGAAAATTTGAAGATGGGTGAAGATGAAAATATTTCTTCTTTTATGCAAATATTAAATGAACTTGTGATAGGTATTAGATGTGTCGGTGGTACCATGGATGAACAAGAAATTGTAGCTAAAGTTCTCATATCATTTCCTCCCTCTTACAAATCAAAGGCTCATGTTATTGGAGAGATCATAATAGTAGCCAATGTGACAAGAGATATATTGATTTGTAAACTTGTTGCCTTTAAGTTGAGTGAATTTGGTGATTCTTCCCTCAAGAATGAATCTTCATTTAAGGCCTCTGTATCCAGAAGAATCAAGCAAAGATATGATCCGGGAGAGAGTTCTAGAAATAAATTAAAGTATGAGGAAGATATGAAATATCTTGAAGATGAAGAAAGAGAGTTAGAAGAGCTCGAAGCACTGATTGTGAAGAAAGAAGGCAAAGGACAAGGTAAGTATAAAGGACAGTTGCCTGCTAAATTTTTCTCTTGCAGTAAAATAGGTCATTTTGCTTCAAGGTGTCCTAAAAGAGTTAGTAGGTCTAAGCTTAGCAAACCTAGATTTCAAAAGAAATGCTATTATGCTAAAGAAGGTGTGACTGATGAAGAATATAATAAAGAAAATGGAAATGAAGATGAATGGGTTTTCCTTGCTATCAAGGAAAATGGTCTGGTGGCTACTAAATCTACTAAAGTTGATAAAGCCCTTGTAGCCTAAATTGAAGAAAAGGATGAGTGGGTTATTGATAGCGGATGCTCACAGATCATATGATTGGTGACAAAAGAAAATTTGTAAGCCTAGAGAAATATGATGGTGTGGTTGTAAGATTCAGAGATAAAAATGTTGGTGTGACTCATGACAGAGGATCTATTTTTCTTGGTAAACATAACAATGATGATGTCCTTTATGTTGAAGGCTTGAAGCATAACCTGTTGAGTGTTGGAAAGATGGTTGACAAAGGTTACAATCTTCAATTAAAAAATGGAAGATGCAGGATACTTAGAAGCTCTAGAAATGTAATTGCTTCATGTACAAAGACAAGAGGGATTATTTTTCATCTGAATGCTAGTGAAAGTTGTTTAATTGCTCAAGTAGATGAAAGATGGTTATGGCATAGGAGGTTGTTTCATGTGAATTTTGATGACATTGTAAAGGTAAGCTCCCCTCAAGTGGTAAGAGATCTACCTAGGCTAATGAAGCCTACTAACACAATATGCAAGGAATGCCAAATGGGAAAAAATACTAGAGTTTCTTTTTAGAGAAAATAGCATGATTCTAATGGAGTACTAGAGCTGGTGCATACTGATCTGTGCATTCCTTCCAAAATCAAAAGTCTAAAAGGAGAAAATTACTTTATGTTGCTTATCGATGATTACTGTACGATGATATTGGTTGCTTTCATAAGAGAAAAATGTGAAGAATTAGAGAAGTTTAAAAGCTTCAAAGCTATTGCAGAAAATGAGAGAAATCTAAAGATGAAATGCTTAAGGTCAAATAGAAGTGGTGAGTTGACATCCTAGGAGTTCAATTCTTTCTATGAAGAGCATGGAATCAAAAGATAGTTATCTGCTCCTCGAACCCCTGAACATAATGGAGTTATAGAGAGAAAGAACAGAACAATTATGGATGTTGCCAGAACAATGATGTTAGAAGAAAATGTGCCTCACATCTATTAGAGAGAAGCTATAAACACTGTTGTGTACACTCTAAACTGGGTAAAGATCAATGGTATTTTTAACAAGTTTGATGCAAGGTGCAATGAAGGAATATTTCTAGGTTACTCTGCTAAAAGCAAAGCTTATTGGTGCTATAACAGAAGATTGAAAAAAATGGTTGAAAGTGCAATTGTAAGAGTTGATGAGGACTCTCGTAGATCATCTAGATGTTATGGATATGATTCAGATGACCAGAAAGATAGTATAGACAAAGACAAAAATTCTTAGACACAAAATCAAGTTCAATTTGTTCTGGTAAATCATGAAAGTCAAGAAGGAGACATAAGTGGAAGTGTAGAAGAAAGAATAGAAGAAGTAGAAGAGCGAGAGAATCCTTAAATTTTGAGGTATGTAAAGCTAAATCATTCTGAAGATCAAATTAAAGGAGATAAGAATAAATGTGTGTAGACTACAAGAGGATTGCAGAAGAGTATTGTATAATTTCTAAGATTGAGCCTAACAATATCAATGAAGCTTGTAATCACTTGATGGAAGCTATGAAGCAAGAACTAATGCATATTGAAAAGAATGATAGATTCTTGTTCCCAGACCTAAAGATAAAAATGTGATTAGTACTAAATGGGTCTTTTGGAATAAGTTGAATGAACATGGTGAAGTGGTTCAAAATAAAGCTAGATTGGTATGTAAAGGTTATTCACAAATGGAAGGTATTGATTTTGAAGAAACCTTTGCCCCTATTTTGAGAATTGAAGCTATAATATTATTTCTTGCTTATGCCACATATAAGAACTACAAAGTCTATCAAATGGATGTGAAGTCAACCTTTTTGAATGGTGAGCTAGAAGAAGAGGTATATGTTGAACAACCAAATGGATTTCAACTGACCAATAAGGAAGACATGGTTTTCCAATTCAAGAAAGCTCTGTATGGACTCAAGCAAGCCCCTAGAGCCTAGTATGCTAGACTAGATAAATACTTACTAAATCTTATATTCAATAAAGTTGTTGTTGACAACTTGTATTTTAAGTTGCATCATGATAAAGAGTAGATTATTGAAGTCTTTGTTGATGACATTATTTTTGGAGGTGATGATGATCTATGTATGAAGTTTTTCAATGAAATGAAAAGTGAATTTGAAATGAGTATGATTGGAGAGATGAAGTTATTTCTGAGATTACAAGTCACTTAGTTAGACAATGGGACTTTCATATCTAAGTCCAAATATGCAAGAGAGGTTTTGAAGAAGTTTAGCATGGAAGACTCAAAACCTATTGGGACATCCATCGTAACTAGATGCAAGTTAACACAAAATGATGATTCTCCTAAGGAAAATCAAACAAGATACATGTCAATGATTGATGGATTTCTCTAATTAACTCAGACCAGACTAAACATATCATGAATTCTATATGTATGGTTTCTAGATATCAAGCTGATTTGAAAGAATTTCGTGTGATTGCTGTAAAGAAAAATTTTAGATACCTTAAAGGAACAATTGATTTTGGGCTTTGGTATCCTAAAGATGATGATCTTACCTTGAGTGCCTATACTGATGTGGATCTGGAAGGACATGTAGATGATAGGAAAATCACTAGAGGTGGTGTCTTCTTCCTAGGGAAGAAGCTAGTGTCTTGGTTGAGTAAAAAGAGGAATTCCATTTCCTTATCTACTATTGAGGCCGAGTATATTACTGCTGCAAATAATTATTCCCAAGTGTTTTCGATGAAATAGATGTTGAAATATATCAAAGTAGTATATAATGAGCCTATTTCCATATACTGTGACAACTCAAGTGCAATAAACATATCAAATAATTTGGCACTACATTCTAAGACCAAGCATATATCAATCAAGTTTCACTTCCAGAGGGAGAAAGTGAGTGAGAAAGAAGTTAGACTGGAATATGTTCCTACCAAAGAAAATATTGTAGACATTTTCACCAATTCATTACCAAAGGATACTTTTGAGTATCTCAAAGGGATGCTAGGGGTGATTCTCTGTTCTGTTAAGAACTAGATATGCATTTACTTGCATCAATTGTGTGCTTCATAACTATATTATGATATGAATTGATGTTTTTGTGGCTACTACTAAGAGGGAGTAGTCAGATGTGCAAATATGTGGTTCAGAGCTTGTATGTGGAAAGATAATGCTTATTTTTTCCATTGATTTCAAAGGGGGAGAAGAGTAATCTGAAAGAAAAACAACATGTTGATAATAGTTAGAATCTAAGGGGGAGTAAGTGCTAATTGAGAATTGTGTTCATTGTGTTTTTCACATCATGTGTTTCCATCAATGAAAAAAGGGGAGATTGTTGGATGTTGTGGTTGTGTTGCTGATATGTAGTTGTCATTGATGTCAAAACTATTAGCATTGATGTATTGTAGGTTGTATATGTAAAGGATATTGAGAAAATTGTTAAAGAAAGAGATGCAGGTTGACAGTGGAATAGTGAAGGTCATGAAAGTGTCTTGCTTAGTACATTGACAATAAATCATTATAGACTAAATGGTTTATTTTTGAGTGTATCTATTTTATCCACCCAAAGTTTTAGAGGTCCACATGAAGATTTAATTGTGTTATGAATAATTGTGTTCTGACATTTTTTATGTGGCTTTAGTTAGTGTTATTGATTGAAGTTGATGTGATTCTAGTAATTTCAATTATTGTGTATGCTTCTTTGATTATTCTTTAATGCTTGTGGGTGGTTCTAGATCATGCTCTATCTTTGTTGCACATCCGCATTGATCGGTGTGCTCGTGATTGGTGATTTTTCTCTTGTGTGTTCAGGTTTTTATGTTCTTGGCCAACATGGTGGTTGTAATGTGTTGTGGATCCTTGGAGATTAAAATTTGAAGTTTGGCTTGCTTGAGGATATTGTTTTAAGTCTTCATTATGTTGTGGACAATGGTGTTTTATTCACATTGAAAATTTACTTGTAAATTTGGGCCGACAATGTGTATATGCTTTATATTTTGTTTTGGCTAACAAAGTTGTTAATGAAATTCCATGTTGTGGATATATAAGAGTGGTTGGTTGTGTGAATTTAAGAGTGAATAAGTTCCATAGAAAGAGAAAGCGTGTGAATAGTGACCTAGTCCTTCTCAATTGCAGAGCAAAGTGTGAAGAAGTTTGAGCGAAGTGTGAAGGAGTGTTTTTGTGCTTAATCAAAACTGTAATGAGGCTTGTGTAGAAGATATTTTCTTAGTTCATACCTTGCAAATCTAATCTAAATTTTTGTAAAATAGTGTGTCTTTTTTTGGTAGTGAACCCTCTTATATTTGAGCAATGCGCTCTAGGCAGTGTTTCTGAATGCATATGCATTCCCATTATTATTCATTATACTTTTAACAGGGTATAATATTGTGAACTGACATCCACTGTGTTTTTTCCCCTAACAGGGTTTCCATGTAAAAAATCTTGTTCTCTGTGTTTCAGATGTGTTGATTATTTGTGGTTCGTTGTTCTTTCATTAGATATGAGATTATGTTAAGTTAAGTTTGAAAATTTTACATATTGTGTGACAATTAATTCACCCCCACCCCTCTCAGTTTTCTATCCTTTTTTTTTCCAACGCAATGTGTGTCCCCACTTTAAAGAAATTACTAACACCAATTTTGTGAACAATTTAATTTAAAGTAGAAAATAATCAATGCTAAATGATAAAGAAGACATGAGAGATTATTCAGAAAGCCCTATGCCAAGTCACATGTTTCAAATAATGCCACATCATGAAAAAATGGGGTTTCCCCCAAGAGAAAATCCTAAAACACATAAGGGATCTATGGATCCAGGGTTAGTATTTCTTTGCTAGAATGATATTATAGCACTTGAAAATGTTAGCATTCCCCAAATAATCAGAAAATGGGAAGAATGGCACATATAGAGCACAAACAAAGAAAAATTATTTTGGGTAAACATGGAAGAGACCTAAATGTATCAATGGCTTGAATCAACCCAAAAAGAAAAGAAAAAAGAAAAAAGAAAAGATAATTGTTTACGAAATATATAATATTGCAGATACAAATAGAGGAATACACATGAAGAGATACATCAAACAAAACAACACGGGGGATCACATTATGCACATGCAATCACATAAAGGACATGAAAATGAAAACAAAGACAAGACTTGTATGGAACATGTAAGTCAACCTATAGTAGGTCATCTATATCCCAATCTTGTTCTGTATGTATGAAAGGTGGACAACTAGCCAAAGGGACAACATAAAGTGCCAAACTAGGACAAGGACCAAGTTCAACACTGTTATTAGGAGGGTCATCATTTAATCTCATAGAAGACCAAAAAAATGAATTCAACTCATTATGCACTTGTTGATCAATCTTAGTAGTTTCATTATCATCATCCAAGTTAATCACAATAGTAGGTCTAATGACAATATCCATAGAATATTGTTGCTATTTATGTTGTAGTGAAGGTGAAAAGGCATCATGCATTGCTTGAGACAAGTTTGAATTTTTTTTGAATTTTTGAATTTTCTTCTTTTGCATGTAACAAATGAGCAATAGCATGACATCTATGCCTATGCTCTCAAGAATTTTGGTTTCTTTTGATTCTATTTCACGATGTGATTGTGTAAGAACAGGTTTATCAACCATAGGTTTATTTTCCTCCCATAAGGGAGGAATAGAAGGAACCATGGGAGGTTGTTCAACTACTTTCTTTTTAGCTTAATAAAATTTTTTGAATTTAGGAGGCACAATGAAATTTGTTTGATTATCTCATGGTCTCTTATATAAAATACAAGGAGGATTTTTCATACGTTGATCTTGGTTACTTGGAAGGGATTTTTATTCAATAATGGTTTCATCAAGGATAGCATGCTCAATCATGAGTTGAGGCATATTGGTAATGGATAATTCTGCTATGCGCTTTGCCTTAAAATTTTGATAGGCTTTGAAAAAGAAGTCCTCACAGGGTCTAATAGGTTCAATAGGCCTGGGCCAAAATAAATCCAATAAGAAGTTCCCATGGGAAGACATAGGATTAAAGCCGGTATAATGCACAATAAATACCTCATTTCCAAATCAAAACTTTAAGCATTTATGCACAACTGATAGGACAAAATTCATGGAGCAAAGACATGGATAGACTAACTTCACTCAAAATTGGTTCGAAGTTTGGATGATGGTGAATGAGACATTTATTTTTTCAGTCTAGATTTTTAAGGGAGATTAATGGAACCTATTGTAGGGAAAGAAAAAAAACATGTGTTTTGATCCATACTCTCAGCCTTTCATATGTATGTTAATAAATCTCATGCACAAATAAAAATTCTTCAATGATCACGTTCTCTACATAGATGGGATCAATTAATATCACATTAATAGGTTTGTCATTGATTCTTCTAGCTATGTAAAGAGAACCATTTGGTGCATGTTTAAGTATGTCTCATTGTGAGAAAGCAATGTCAAGGGGCATCTTATTTAGTTCCTTACAAGGTTTAACTTCAATAAATCCAACCATAGATTGTATAAAGTTTTCCTCATTATCATTCATGTTATCATCATTTATGTCAACATTCATGACATCATTCTTTATTTCACTAGCTTTAAAAAATGAAAGGTTTTGATGGGTATGTGTAGGATCATCATGGAATAAATAGGCCCTTAAGTGATGAAAAATTAAGAAAAATCAGAGTTAGGAAACTCGATGTAAAAATTTGAATAATTTATCTATAGTATTTCAAAAATATGTAAGAATAGAATCTATAGAAAATTGAATCTAGTTTCTAAACTACTAGGTTTATTTAAAATAAAAAATATTCTATTTGGTAAAAATTTGAAATTTCAATGCAGTAGTACTTAAATTTCAAGGAAAAAATAAGTAGGTGTCTATTTGACCACCCTAACCACAATAAAATGATAATATTTTTTTATAAGATTTTAAATATAAATAGAGGACTCGTGTTCCAATGTGATGCATATTTTTTTGTAATTTTTTTCTAACTAAATAATTAATTATGAATTTTTTATTACACCTTTTAGAAAATATAAAAACTCATATGTCTGACCACCTTAACTCGGTCAAAACCTCATGAAATTCATTTTTTAAAAACTATATTATGCAAAGCATAGAATGTGATGCATGTTTTGGACTCAAAAAATGTGATACCATTTGAAAGCTATAGATTGTTCTCAATCAACATCTCAATCAAGACTTTAGTCATAATTCAAATAGAAAATAAATAATAATTATTTATTAAATTCAAAGTGAAGTATAATCTATATTGGTGGAAAGTTTAGAATCTCCTTTAGAAACCCTTTTTGTTTCATCAATTTTGGGTAAAAAAAGGTTGCCAGCCACATACCCATCATATCACCACTTTTTGGCCCATCATGATCCTACACATACCCTGATTTGGCATAAAATTGGTGGAGATTTGCAAATTTTGATTAGGAGATACAAATTTATTACCTTTATCATTAACACCTCAAATTTGAATATGATTATAATCAACCAGGTCTTGCACAAAATGTTTAAGACATTTACAATGTTTCATATCATGTATAGTTTTTCAATTAAAATGGCAATAAGAATTTGGTCTATACTTTAAACCTCTTGGTAAAGGCTTAGTAGGATCAGGAGCACTAACAAGACGTAAGGAGATCAAATTATTCTCTAAGAGATGCAACATGATATTATGAAGGGTATCACATAGGGGTATTCTCTAAGGCTCGTACACAACTGTGTGAATGAAGGAAACCTTGACATATCAAGATTAGCTTGGATTTTTCTTGCAAATTGGAAATAAACATTCTTTGAAGGTCGACATTAGGAATCTTAATGCCTATTTTGGAATAAAACATTTGGTATCACACTATAACACTAGTGGCCTTTTCATCATCCTTTTGTTTACATGTCATCAAATCACCAATGGTCATCTTAGTACCTATGTGAATTTGGATGTGGTTGTAAAAATCAGCTTAATAAATTCATTGAATGAGCTAATTGAATTATTTAGTAGGGAGAAAAACCACTCTAAAGCAACATCTTTCAAAGATCTAAGGAAGAGCTTAGACAAGAGTTTATCCTAAAAAATTAAGTCACTACATGAGTTTGTGTAAGAAGAAGCATGACTAACAAGATCTCCTTTCCCACCATATTTCTCAAACCTAGGAACCTCTATACTTTGTGTCAGTTTTGTTCTCAATACCTCAAATGATAATGCATTGCTTTTGATGTATTATGAAGGTTTTCCATTGTTGTCTTGGTTTATGTGGTGATTTGTTGTTGTAAGAATGAGAAATTTTGCAAAAGTGTGTTAAGGATCAGATCCTTTTTGGTGTTATGAGATGGAGGTGAATAAGATGGGTTTGTGTATGTATATGGAGGGAAAGTAAATTGTAGATTTGTGATGGGGGATGGTTGATGAGATATGAGATTTGAATGCACAAAGCCAGAGGGATTCCTAGTGGAAATACCTAAAAAAGTGTTGACATTGCTAGTAGTTTGTATGGTTGTAGTAACATGAGTACTAGGGTAGGTAGGAATAGAGGTAAGGGTTGTGGAAGGAAGAATTCAATTTACACATTGGCTTTGAGCATACCATAAAGCTTAAGCATAACTAGTCACTATAGGAACATGTTTATCAACAATATGAGCTAGATTTCACACAATGTATATTCCATGTTTTTTTAAGAATTTTACTCACATTATCTAGAGAAATAATGGCACTACTAGAAAATTTTTCAGAAGTCACAAAGTTTTGCATTTTCTCTATTTCTTCATTTATCCTTCTTATGTTCTCTTGCAAGACATTAGCAACCATTTCTTCAACATCATGTGCATTATTTGTGGGTAGGTAAGTCATTGGAAATGAGGTACGAATACTATGATCCATAGTGGGTTGATTAGTATCAACACTATGAGTGAAAGAGTTGGAAAACCCAAGAACCATGGTGAATGGTGTATTGCAAGGGATGATCCCACAATATTGGCTTACAATTTTTGGCCAAACTGGACATTGAACTATTTTTTTCTAACTAAATCTTCACTTTCGGGTACCTATAGCGGCTAAACCATGAGGAATTTGAAGATGATACAAACTAGTGATTTGTGATATGTTTTTGGTAGATTTTAAATATACTTTTTTCAAAAAAAATTGAATCAGATTGCACTTCATTTTCCATCCCCTTCGAAAACTAGTTTTTCAGTAAACACCATTTTTAAGGAGTGACACTCACCATATAACACAACATTTTTTCCATGAAGGATAAAATTCTATTTTTTTCAAATTTAGATTTTTAACTATGATATCTAGTTCTTCCAATTGGTTTCATAGTTTTTTCTTCAATATTTTTTCCTTAATCAAGTTTCAAAGGAAAACCAATTACAATTTAAACATAGGGGGGCTGTATAACACATAATTTTTTTTATTTGTATCAAAATTATTATTTTTTGGATCAAGGACTTCAATATATGGTGCACTCATATTTTTCAAAACAAATTATAATATTCTATTTTTTCACATGTGCAAAACATAGAGCTTTATTTTTGGTGAAAAACCTACATTCACAAGAAATAAAAAATAAATATAATAATAAAATTAAATTTATTTAAAATTATACTTTTTTGGGAAGCTTATAATAAGGACTACATACTTGCAAAAAATAAATTTTAAATGAATTTATTTTATTCCCTAAAAGGTAAATCAAAAGTAGTTTTTTATCAGCATTTTGATAGGTGTGAAGGAGATTCCATCATAGGTATGGTTTAAAACTATCGGGGTTTGATCTCAAGTAGTTTTATCAAACCCTCTTCAATTGGAATGCTTTAAATGGAACTTTTTTAAGGCTTAATCATTATGTTTTCTAAAAATATGTTATTTCAGCAAAGATCTTAATCTCCCAAAAATTGTAAACCAACTTTGTGGGATCACCCCAGGATGACATGAGTCTTGAAATACATCTCATAATAGTATAGCTAATAGAACACCAAGTTTTGAATCTCATACAAGTTCCAAAAACTAATTATACACCCAAAATAGAAAATAGACAAGATGCAATCAAATATCCTAAGATGTAAAGTGCAATGTAAATATGTAAAAGTAATTTTTAGATTTCAAACAAGATAATTTTCTAATTATGCTATGCAAAAACCTGAAAATGATGCCTTGTAAATGCAATTTTAAATTCACACAATGCACTAAATTTATCAAATGAAGAGTAATATGATCAATTCCAATTAACAAAATTTTGAAAAACTAAAGTAGAAAAGTGAAAATAGAAAGAAAGGTTTTAATGCCCAGGAATTTAGGAAACAACCCTAATTAGGGACTCATTCACCACGAGGAAAATGGGTCCTATCTTATGGTTTTGCAAAATACTTTTACAAATTTGTGAATTGATTCTTGTGGTTTCTAGATTCTAGTTTAAGATAGTGGGTTATAGTTTCATATTTTTGTCAAATTAAGCTTGAATGCAAATGCAAAATATGACTAAATGGCAACTTAGGAGAGCTTTGAAATGTAATTTTGATTCAATTTTCAAATGTAAATGAATTATGATGCAATGTTATGTAAATAATTTGCAAAATAACTATTTTTTTTGTATTTTTCATAATTTAAAAGATGCAAACATACAATCTTAAAACCCTAAATTATATGCAAACTGATGCAAATTAAGCAACACTAAACGAGATTCAATTGAATGCAATGCAATGAAAATGAATGCAAGATCTATATCTAGGGCTGAAATAGACTCCAAAATTAGAAATATACAATGCTCAAAAGGTTGGGTTCACCAAAATGAAATGCTGAAAAATGTGTTTGCATCAATAGGATATGACTATATTCCACTATTTCATTAGAAAATGATATCCACATAAAGAATTATCTTACAACCCTTAGGCGAGTCAACTAAAGGTCTGAATCTTCATATTTCTTTTTTTGTGTTAGGGTGGGGGTTCTAGTAAAACAACACTTTGGGGAGAAAAACTAAAAAATATTAAATAAACAACAAATGCATCTAACATTAGGAACAACAAGATTAAGCTCAATACTGATAGAACTAGAAAATATAATGCAAATCAGAGAAGGCCAAAAGCATGTGTACTAGTCACTAGAAGTCAATTTTTGAAGTTGATATAAGACTCATTCACCCAAGGGTAGATAATTCATGATTTAAGTTCTTTCTACAACCTTGAGGAGACTTTTCTACATATCTAAATCTTCCAATTTTCCTAGGTTTTAGTTTTGAAAAGCTAAAAATAATTTTTGTAGGTGAATTTCTATGAGATGACAACTTCTATCACAACTTTGACAACTTCAATTTTTTCTCTTCAAAGGATCTTCAATATTTCTTCCACCTAAATATGCAAACAAAAATCAAGAGGGAAAAATGTTTTGTTCTTAATGAATGGGGGTTTTCCTTGGTCAAACCTTGTTTTGGTAATCAAACCTTGAAATGAAATGAAACATGAAAGAGGGAATGAAGAATGAACAAAGTAATGTTACCACTGAATAAACCCATGAAAAATCCTTGGAATGTAGATCTAAAACTTGCATGAAATGGCCTCAATGGATGTGGATCTTGACACTTGATTCATGACTTGAAATACTGCATTGAATTCTTGATTCGATTGTGAAGCATATTGTTGGTTATTTTTTAGAACTGAACTTAATCTCACAAGATGCATATGAATTTTCCAAATTTAAATGATAAGTAAAGGTGAGGATTGGCCAACAAAAAAGTAAGGATTACTAGGCCCTTACTTCTACTCTTCGGCCTCTATGAAACCCAAGAGGGTGATCCTAACAATTTTTAGATAATAGGGTAAACCCACAATAGTGGGTTACAATTTGTCGAATAAAGAAAAATTAGAAATGCTCATAAAAAAATTAAAATGGTTTACCCCTTCTAATGAAAGGGGTTTGAATGAACCACCCCCCTTCTAATGAACCCCCCCTTCTAATGAACCCACCCCCCTTATAATGAACCCCCTTTTGCACCATATAAGGGGGGTTCGAATGAACCCCCTTTTTTCACCTTCCCCTCCACTATTTCAAAATTTATGCATTTCTTTTACTATCAAAGCTTCGAAAGGGGGTGCAAATGGAGTCAACTTGATAAACCAAGTTGGATGATTATAGTGATAGAAATGTGCTTTCCAACAACTATAAATTTAATATATTTTTTTTTATTTTATATTTTATATTTTAGTTTTAATGTACATTGGTTTTTCACCGAATGTCAAGTTCGATGAAAAATCATTGTGGAAAAATAGTAAATTTGAGGTAAAAAATTTGAAAAATATATATCCACTAGGTATTGATGTCCTCATTCTAACAAAAAAAGAAAAATTGAATTTCAATACATATCAAAAAAGTTATGCGAGCTGAAGTGCACCTATGTCTAAATTATAAATGTTTTGATTTCAAAACTTAATTAAAAGAAAAATATTCAAAAAAATGCTATTAAACAAAATGAAATCTCTAGATACTTGTGTTACCAACCTAAATTCAAAAGAATTAAAATTTTATCCTTTGTAGAAAAAAATTTAGGTGAGCCGAAGTACACACCACTTTTTAAAAATGTTGTTTACTATTAAAAACTAGTTATCAAAGGAGACACAAAAAAATTACAATTTAATTTCAATTTTTTTAAAAAAAATACATTTAAAATCTACAGAAAAAATTTCAGAAATCACTAGTTTACATCATTTTACCTACTATAAATGTCAGAAAGTGAAGTTTTCTCTGAAAATGTTGATTTCAATGTCAAGTTTGGCCAAAAAGTGTAACCCATTATTGTGGGATGATCCAATATTCATGTTCAATTTTAGCATGAACATTGAAACACATAGATACATTCCTATCAAATTATAATAGATAAAATCCCTTAAGGATTTTGTAGACCATTGAGAAAATTGCTACATAAAGCAAGGAATGAGTTATACGGGTATGTGGAGGATCATGATGGGACAAAAATTGGTGATATGATGGGTATGTGTACGGTATGTGATTGATAACTTTTTTTCTACCCAAAATTAATGAATTAAAAAGTGTTTTTAAAGGATATTCTCAACTTTCCACCAATATAAATTAAGCTTTACTTTCAATTAAATATATAATTATTATTCATTTTCTATTTGAATTATGACTAATGTCTTGATTGATAGGTTGATTGAAAAACATCTATAGCTTTCAAACAATATCAAATTTTATGAATATGAAACATGTGTCAAATTCTATGCCTTGTATACTATAGGATTAAAAAAAATGAATTTCATGAAGTTTGGACCAAGTTAAGGTGGTCAAACATACGAGTTTTTATATTTTTTAAAAGTTGTAATAAAAATTTCATAATTAATTATTTACTTGGAAAAAAATTACAAAAAAATATGCATTACATCAGAACATGAGTTCTCTACTTATATCTAAAATATTATAAACAAATGTTATCTTTTTATTGTGGTTAGGGTGGTCAGATAGACACCTAATTATTTTCTCCATGAAATTTAAGTGCTACTGCATTGAAATTTCAAAATTTCACCAAATAGATTTAAAAAATAAAAATAAACCTCGTATTTTATAAACTACAATCAATTTACTGAAGATTCTATTCTTACATATTTTTGAAATAATCTAGATAACTTATTCAAATTTTTACATCAAGTTGCCTAACTCTGATTTTTCTAAATTTTTTGCCACTTAAGGGCCTTCTTTTTCCATGATGATCCTAAACATACCCATACTTCATTATGATAGATTGTACTAGAAGGTTTTTAAGTGATTTTCATTCTTCTTTTGTTCTCTTGGTTAGGTATGGGCTAACTCATTTATATTCTAGATGACCCAATAAATAGACTAGTTCTTTGTCTTTGGGTAATGAAGTCACATTTGTACCAATCTATAATACATTAGCAATGAGACTTAGCATTTATAGACTGTTGACATATTGCATTACAATATTCAACTCACTATGTTGAAAATACCACTACATAGGAATCCTTGAATTTCACCTCACAATCCTATGATATCATTTAAGAATTAATCATCTCTTTGATCCAAAGCATAGATAAAATCATCCATTCAAACAAAATGATTAAAGATAAACAAAAAGATCATTGATAATTTTTATTTGTAATCTAGAAGAAAAAAATACATAGGAGAGAATCTATTTTTGAATTTTCATTTTCACTCATATGTTGTTGCTATTGTAAAACTAATTAAGTCCATTACAAATTATAATGTACCCTAGACTTCATCCTAGCATATTCATTATTTCATGAATTATAAAGAACTCTTTATATGAACTCATTTTTCCAACCTAGACCACCCAAGAACAAAAATTTGAACTCATGTAATTGGCCTTGAATTCCCATTTACAGAAACATGGGAGAAAACAAGCCTCATGAAAAATTACCATTTCAGTCACATTTACATTTGATATTCAATTTCATCATAATTTCAAGATTCCCCAAATCATTATATTTGCACCTTCATATGGATGGAAATCAGAAAAGATAAAAACCTATATCATTCATTGGAGTAGAAAAGCCAACCTTCCAAAAGGAATCATTGTTCATTGTAGTAGCACCAAAATATCTCATCCATGTCAACCCAAGAAGTTCACCTCATTAGCACCTAAGACAAAAATTCATATGGTCATTGAAGAAAGCACACATGTCATGGTAGTGGTGTCATTAAAAATAAAAGCATTGAACCGGGTCACTAACTTTGCAATTCTTTAGAATCAGAGTATGTATGTCCCCTTGATGATTTTTTTGAAACTCGAGAAGCTATCTCTTCAACATTAGAACCCTCTTGACCTACCAGTGTTACGAGGTACTGGGCATAGTTTAGGTCATTTTTTGTCTCATCACTCAAAGAATTAGCCCCACCTTCCATGGTTGTATCAAGCTTCCCTATATAAGAATCATAAGCCCTGTGGTACTTATTATTCTTCTTCTTCCCTCTATACTTGTCCAATTTCCCTAACTTAGTTTCCTCCTTTTTAGCAATCCACTCCTTCAAAGACATGACACCAGACTTACTCAAGTTATAAACAACAACCCTACTCATCAAGTTGTAAGTGTTCATGGGTTGACCGGTTAACAAGTATATCATGATCTTTCTTCTTATTCTTTGGCTTGATAGTGGCTACTAGCACACGATGATTAATTTTAGGTGTACCGACCTCGGGTTCAAGCATACTAATCCTCCTTGACCTCCTTATAAGTTGGGTAGACTCACAAGGCTTGAGTTCACTCATTCTTACAAAAAAATAAGGCTAAGGCTTATAAACTTTCAAACACAAAGAGACCCTAAAAATTTGTAGAATAAATACACATGAGCCTATAGACCTCCTTGATAATTTACTAAACTAGCAAGCCAGTGTTTATTTAATGCAAAAAGAAGAGTGGAAACCAACTAACTTGAGAAGACTATCTTCAATACTCCTACAAATGCTCACTTAAGCTTCTCACCTTCTGGTGAAACTCAAGATTAATTTATTGGCTACTGATGGCTGCAATTTTGAAGTGAAATGGATGAAAATTATCATTATATCAAACAATTGGAGTGTGTTGACCATTATTTCTCAAGGGAAGCTTGCACGAGTGAGCTAACAATTAACCACTAGAATTTTGAATCTCAGTTGTTGATCATGTGATGAGGTAGATCAACAAATAATCTAAATCAAGGAAATTAATTTTGAAAAGGTCAAATGCATGCATCCATTTCCTTTTTCCAATAAAAAATTCATATGGATAAGAATCCACCTAGTCCGTACACTCCACCATCTACTTAGCATTAAACAAATCCTATTATGTCAAATTTACCGCTTGCCCGTGGGAATTAATCAACTTACAACTAACAACAACGGTGTGGTGAGGAACGGTTAAGATTAAATATCCAGTTGTCAACTTGTGCTTACCTTAATGCAAAACCATCTTCTTACATGCCGTATCCTCTAATGAAATTGATAGACACATCAAAAAATATTTCTCATATCTCAAAAATGTGCAAAAGAAATTAATTATACTATGCACACTTTATCCCTCATGTAGTTATAGAAATATTTTTTAATATTTTACCTTAGCCATGGTCTTTCCCACCCCTTAGATTGATCCATGTGGAAATTTCCTACTTCCCCACTGAGACACAAGAGACAAAAATGGGTCTCACATGGGATAATGGGGACCAACCAGGATTGACCCACATCATCCACCATCAACCATTGATCTTGATAAAGAGTAGTGTATGTATGTCGTTAAGACCCAATGGGTCCCTCTGTCAATGGGATGTGTGTGACTCACCTAATGCCCCATGATATTATTTTAATTTGAAACAAAAACCAACAGGGTGGTGGAGAGTTTCCATAATGAAGCCATGTCACCAAATAACCACCGTTGATCTTGCTGAATCACCATATGGGTATGTGTAGGATCATGATGGGCCAAAAAGTTGTAATATGATGGGTATGTGGCTAATGACTTTTTCTTATCCAAAATTGATGAAATGAAAAGGGATTTTAAAGGAGATTCTAAGCTTTCCAACAATATAAATTATACTTTACTTTGAATTTAATAAGTAATTATTATTCATTTTCTATTCAAATTATGAGTAATGTCTTGATTGATAGGATGATTGAAAAAAATCTATAGCTTTCAAAAGATATCACATTTTTTGAATCCAAAATATGCATCACATTCTATGCTTTGCATACTATAGGATTAAAAAAATAAAAAAATTGAATTTCATGAAGTTTTGACCAAGTTAAGGTGGTCAGACACATAAGTTATTTATATTTTTTAAAATTTGTAATAAAAAAATAATAATTAATTATTTACTTGGAATTTTTTTTAAAAAAATATGAATCACATCGGGACTTGAGTCCTCTACTTATATCTAAAATATTATAAAAAAATATTATGATTTTATTATGGTTCTAGGGTGGCCAGATAGACACTTACTTCTTATTTTTCCCCGAAATTTAAGTACTACTGCATTGAAATTTCAAATTTTCACCAAATAGATTTTTTTTTTTTTTAAAAACCTAGTAGCTTAGAAACTACATTTAATTTGCTACAAATTCTATTCTTATATATTTTTTAAATAATATAGATAACTTATTCAAATTTTTACGTGAAGTTTCCTAACTCTAATTTTTCTTATTTTTTTGCCACTTAAGGGCTTGTTTTTTCCTTGATGATCCTGCACATACCCATATGTTGACTTTTCAAGACCTCTAGGCCCACCAATGCAAAGGGAACACAATGCTCACCCACCAACTTGCCAGATTAATTAAATGGAAAATACCATGTAGCAGGGCCTCAAGGAATGATCAGGATCAAACATCAGTGATCAATTGGTCTTTGTAATTGTTGGAAACCTGCACATGCCAAATGTTAGTTCTAAAGAGGGGGACACTGCTAGGCATATGATAGATGTGACATACGGATTAAAAAAGAAACCTTAGGCAATCAATGGAGAATTAAAACTCAACATAGGACCCACAAATATTTTGAGGAAAACCAACCCATGCTACTATAAGGTGGTATGTTATAGAGCAACAGGCAATGACCGGGACACTAAGACTCAAGGAATGATAATAAAATGGACTTTATGGCATAAGGTGTCTCTTAAAAGACTGGGAACTAGGGAAAAAAGGTAAACAATGAATTATAGTTCTTGCAAAGGACATCATACTTCAGGGTTTTTAGAAATGGTTTTAGCAACAAAAACCCTAAGGCATGATGATAGACAAAACCCTAAGCCCAATGGCATGATATTAACCAAATTTTATAGAATTTTGAGATGGAACATAAAAAAATTTAAGGGGTTCCATTTGTGGATCCTTTTGGGGATGTCTATTCTTTCAAAATAGATCTAGATCCTTGAGTCTCAAGTTGAAGTAGACCAAGCACAAAGAACCAAAATTAGGACCTTCCCAAACAAGGCAAGAGAATCAAACCAAGGAAAACTAGCATACGTACACTATTTACAAGATTGTACAAAATGGCCCCTACTTGAAAAATTTAGAAGCCCTTTATGATATATAGAATTTTAATCTACACCTACAAATTCACCAGGCTTTAACTTTACTTGGTGGCTCTAGGCCCCCAAAAAACTTAGAACAGGTATTTGCCCCTATCAAACACTTTATTTTTTGCTATCTGCACTAGACTGAGGCTAAAAACATCAGCATGAATTTACCACCAACTAAGCTATAGTTGTCACTAAAATAAACCATAATCTCCATGTGTCTCAAAATATCATTGTCATCATTAACTTTGTCGAACTAAAAATTGTAATTAGATATTAACTGAAATCCACAAGCACTATAGCATTTTACCTTGTTCAATTCACAATCATGCCCCACCAAATTCACCATGCTTTTAACCTACACCTAAAAATTCACCTATCCCTTTGTGATATACAATATTTTAACCTACTCCTATAAATTCACCAGGCTTCAATTTCACTTGGTGGCTCTAGGCACCCAAAAAACATAGAACAAGTATTTGCCCCTATCAAACACTTTATTTTTTGCTATTTGCACTAGACCAAGGCTAAAATCATTAGCATTAATTACCCACCAACTAAGCTACTATGGTCACTACAATCAACCATAATTTCCATGTGTTTGAACATATCACGTTTGTCATTAACTTTGTCCAACTAAAAATTGTAATAAGATATTAAATGAAATCCACAAGCATTGTAGCTAGCATTTCATATTGTTCAGTTCACAATCATGCTCCACGAAGCACTCATCCAACTGGATAAGAAATTGAAAAAATTCATAGCCCACTTGATCAGTGACACCATAAGAGTTTACATAAAATAAAATTTGTATATCAAACTAAAAAAATTCATAAAAACTTTGTTAAAAGTTCACATCAAGGAACAGACATTCTTACCTTTAGGAGCTATATTGTAAATCAAGCTTTGATAACTCAAAATTAATAGAAATTTTATATAAAACCTTTGAATAATCCTCTAGTTTCTATCCCATGTCATACTTAAACATTCACCCTGTGTGATGAATAGAAAACATTCATATACATGCATATTGTCAACCTAGTGTTCACATTCATCTAAGCATTGTTCATTACTATTGAACTATAGAAAATTCATTCATCAAAATCCAAATTATCTTTATTCTTATCTAGATTAGGGTCATTACTATTGAACTATAGATTTTTGGCACCCTAAACCTTTCTAACTCTTCTAGGGTTTTTCACCTAAAAGGAGAGAGGTAGGCCAAAAATGCTAGCTAGGTTCACTCAAATTATGCAATGTATGATGTTTATATGACTAAATAAGATGATCCAAGTGAAACTAATTGAAAGGATCGATTGATTAAGGAGGAAAAACCTAAGAAATATGACTTGTTTGAAAACACATTATGTAATGCAAAATTGCCTAAGAATGAATAGAAAATTGCAACAAAAATAAGTCAAACTAAAAGTGTGCACTTGGAATCTTAATGAAGACTAGAAATAGATTCTGAAATGTTGATAATCCTGATTTTCAAGATTGGTGGGACTCATTCACCATTCTAGATGAATTAGTCCCAATTCTACAAAACTTAGCTGAAACCTATTTATGACAAAAGGGTATTAGAAAATGTAGAAAACACAAAACTAACCTTGGAGTGGGACTTATTCACCACCAATGGTGAATGAGTCCACTTTTGAATTTCTAAATTTTCAAAAGTTGAATCTAGAGCTTCTAATCTCCACTTTGACTTTCTACACATGTTCACTTCTAAAACTCTAAATTATGAATCTAAAAAATGAGTTTTTGTTGATATTTTGACTTATTGAATGAGGAGAAGATGTGAGCAACTTTTTAACTTTATCTTCAATAATTTCCAAGCTTCTAAGAGTCCTAAATCTGCAAACAAATAAGACAAGAAGAAGAGATGTTTAATGTTAGGGAAGAGGGCTTTCGTTGGTCAAACCCCTTTTAGGTAATTAAAGCAAAATGATGAAATAAAGTAATGAAACATGGAATAATGGAGTTGATTACCTTTCCATGATGTTTTATTTTGAAATTTTGCAGAAAAACATGAGGGATCTACCATTAAATGTCTAAAAATTGATGTCTTGGTGAATTGAAATGAAGAAACCCTAAGTTGCTTGACTTGAGATGGAAGATTAATGAATGACCATAGATAAGGGATGTTAAAATGAGTTAAAATATCTATATTTATAGGAAATTTACCTATTTCATATGTTAATACCTCATCAGAGGCTGACATGAAGTAATATTAAACTCAAATTTCACTTTTTTTCCAACTCAAAGTTCAAAATTGAGCCAAATGGGACTCATTTACTATACAAGGTGAAAGGGTCCCACATGGATGGGACTTATTCATTATGCACTGCAAATGCATCCCATAGGGGCCAATCTGACAACTAGGAAGCCAGGAGATAAGAAAATAAGATCTAAATTGTAACTTTGCCAGGTATTTGATTAGTTTGAGGCTCAGGATGCACAATATGGATTAATATGGGACTATTAGTGATGATGTGAATGTTAGTTAGGGCTTGGGACACAAAAATAATGTGAAAGTGTGATTAAATAAACTTTACAACACTAAAGTGAGGTCCACATATCGTAGGAAGGCACAAGAACCAATGTGAATGTGTGAGACACATTGCAACACTAGTTTAACATTAATTTTATTTTACAATCCTTCTAAATTGATGGAATAGTTCTATTAAACACATTTTATAATGTTGAATTAGGAAGAAATAGGTTCATTAAGTCTAGAAAAGCGTGAAAGTATCTTACAACACTTTACAACACCTTTACAAGACATGAATAAAAGAACATTATTCAATTTGCGAGGGTCCAAGACCTAGTTTGGATGCATGAAATTCCTCACAACACTAGATTAATACCTCATTAAGTTCATTTATCCATGAACTAATCCCATGTCAAGCAAAGGGTACTTTTTTCTATGACACATTTAGCCCCCACTTTAGTCAGAGGATGAACATACTTCAAACTCACACTAAACTAGACATTCAAGAGAGATCCACATGTATAGATGAAAATCACAAAGAATCAAAATGAATGAAAAAGACCAAAGGAGGTTCCCAAGCCCCCAGGATTGAAGATCCTAAGTCAAACCATCAAGATACAAAACCATGCAATGGAAAGAACTAGGAGAGAAGAAAAATGGGGTCGAAAAGATGTACTCACTCTGGGACCACATAACTTTATATCATCTATGGGGTGAGAAGTCCAAAACATACTCACTCTGGGGCCACAAAACTTATGTTTTTCCATGGGGTTAGAAATCCAAAAATCTAAGAAACATATGCTAGTTGGTATAGGGAAAGTCATGCCTTTGATTGGGCTTCCCACTCAACCATACCAAAGTTATACCTCCTGATAACTTTACTAAGGTGACACAAAGGAATATGGTTTTTGAGCTCTATAAAGTAAGAAAAGCTTCATATGCTTGACACTCATCTAGACATTGTTAATGCAAAATAGTGTAAGGATTGTTCAAAGGGATTTTTCTTTGTTCATGCAAGGTCTCATCTTAGGGGACATTGTGCTTAACATCTTTTAGATAGGATATGTCAAAATAATTATCACACTCTTTGAGGGAATCAAGCCCAATGACTCCACCAAGAAAAGGATGTGTCGTAAGAATAAAGAAATCACACAATGAAATGTGAGTGGTGATGTATGCCCCCACTTTAAAGAAGTTACAACCACCCATACTGTGAGAAATTACTTTAAAGTAGGAGAAGAGGACATGAGAGCTTATTTGGAAATCCCTATGCCAAGTCATATGTTTCTAATAAGCTATTTCATGAAAAAGAGAAGTATGTCATATGCGAGACAACTTAAGGCATGCCATCCACATCCCAACCTTTCTCTTAAGTATTCATGAAAGGTTAATGAATATCCAAAGAAGGAAATGGCAAGTGACATACAAGGACAAGGCTATTGAACCCCTTTCCCCAACTCAGTGCATGACAAAGGTGAGACGAAATGATTGATGAAATGCATGCTAGAGTTAAATAAGTATCAATTAGGTGCCCCCCACATAGGGAAGCATACCAAACTCCTAAAAATGTTGGATTTTATGACTCAAAGATTTACATTCATTAGTGGAATGACCATGTACTCTATGATATGCATAGAATGAAGTCTTGGAATAACATTTCTTTCTAGTTTTGGGAGGGAGAGTGATCAAGTGATCTTGGAGGAGTCTCAACAAAATACCCTATTGATCAAGAGGAGATAGTGGTCTTGTGATTTTTTTCAAAGATACATCTTGATTAGTATTGGATTTCATACTTACACATGTTTCTCTAGATTGTGATATTTTATTCTTCCAATTATAGGAAGGTATAAAACATAATGAATTCAAATCATGAAAAATTTATGAGATGACATTGACATTAAGTGAAGGTGTAGTTGTGTGTTGCATGTTTGGTGAAGGGTGATTTTCAAGACCACTAGTTGTTAAGGATGATTTAGGAGTATGTTGTGTGACATTTTTTATGTTGGGTGAAAGTTTGGAGATCTCTATTACAAGACAATAACAAATACCATAATTTGTTTATTTTGTGAGGGGCTGTATAGGGTTGTAGATACCTTTTTCATTAGCACCACATCCTTTTCCATGATATACAAGTTGTTTCATAAGCTCAAAACCTTTTCTATAAAGCATTTTCATTACATTTGGATCAGGTAGTTGTTTGTTATTGTGTTCATCAAAGGTTGTTATGTAGTTTACTTCTTTTTCTAAAGTGGTTGAGTTGGATTCTTTTGAAAGGTTGTCTGAAGTTGGTGTTGATATTATTGATGTGTATTTTCCCTTATTTTTATCTTTATGGATGATGTTGGGTATGTCTAGGATCATGATGGGCCAAAAAGTAGCAATATGATGGGTATGTGGCTGATGACTATTTTTTTATGCAAAATTGATGGAATGAAAAGGGTTTTTAAAGGAGATTCTTAGCTTTCCACCGATATAAATTATGGTTTTTTTTGAATTTAATAAGTAGTTATTATTCATTTTCTATTCAAATTATGACTAAATTCCTGATTGATAGGTTGATTGAAAAATATCTATAACTTTCAAATGGTATCACATTTTTTGAATCCAAACCATGCATCACATTCTATGCTTCACATACTATAGGATTAAGAAAAGAAAAAATGAATTTCATGAAGTTTTGACCAAGTTAAGGTGGTTAGACACAATTTTTTATATTTTTAAAAAAATTGTAATAAAAAATTCTTAAATAATTATTTACATGGAAAAAAATTTAAAAAATATATGCATCACATTGTGGCATGAGTCTCTACTTATATCTAAAAGATAATAAAAAATATTATCATTTTATTGTGGTTAGGGTGGTCAGATAAACACCTACTTCTTATTTTTTCCCTAAAATTTAAGTACCATTGCATTGAAATTTCAAATTTTTACCAAATATAATTTTTTTTTAAACAAAACTAGTAGTTTAGAAACTACATTTAATTTTCTACAGATTCTATTCTTACATATTTTTCAAATAATATAGATAAGTTATTGAAATTTTTATGTCAAGTTGCCTAACTCTGATTTTTCTAAAAAAAATTCCACTTAAGGGTCTGTTTTTTCCATGATGATCCTACACATACCCTATTGTATTTCCCCTTGAAGTCATGCTCAAAATCCAAGGAACCCCAATCATATTCCAATAATTTCATGTGATGTTCAATATTTTGTTGTTTGTCTTTTTTTTGTGCAAGTTTCACTTGTGTGGTTGGTGTTAATGTGTTCAAGGGGTTCTCATTGGTTTTTTCAAGTTGCAAGACACTATAAGGTTCAGGATCAGTGTCAAGGGTGTGTAATTTTTTGTTGTAAATGTATTTCATTTTGCGATGACGAGTGGAGGGAACACCATTCATGGAATGAATCCATTTTCTACCTAAGATAAGATTGCATTAAAGTTAATAAGGCATGACATGGATTGGTGTATTCAAGGTGACCACTCCAACAGTAAGAGGCATAATAATTAATCCTAGTGGTTTCTTTGTGACATTTTCAAGTCCTATAATAGATTGAGAATCAGGTTGAATGGTTGATTTATCAATGACAAGCCTATCCAAAAGGGTCACACTACACACATTAAGAGCAGAACCAACATATAAAAGTGTTCTCTTTATCCCTTTTCTGTTGTATTGAGGGATGATCATCAAAGCTTCATTTTGTTTTTCCAACTCTAAAGGAGGGAGCTCGAGTTGATGGAAAGTAATGTTGAGATTCATGTTATGGATTAAAGTTGCCACATCATTTAGAGTTGTACTTGGAGGAACAACAATTTGTTGTAAGGCTGTTTGAAGAATATTATGGTAATTTGGTGAGTTTTGGAGTAAATCCCAAAGGGAAATCTTTGTGGGAATATTTTTTAATTGTTCAACAAGATCATACTCCTTTGTGTGTCAGGGGTAACAAGGAGTACTGATGGATTGGGTAAAGGTAAATATATTGGGGTTGGTTATGGTGGTTGTGGATTATTGTGAGTGTTATATGTATGAGAAACTATATTATAACTTAGTTTCTATGATACATTATTCTTAGGTGGGTAGAGGATGAGTTCAGGTTAGTTTTAAGTTTGTTGTTTGTGTGAAGGGAGGTAGAGGATGAATTCAAGTTTGTGTTGAGTTGATTGTTTGTGTGAAGGGGGGAGAGAATTAGAGGGTTGGTAGGATGTCCCATGGGGTATGTATGAGGTCCATTGATCGAGGGGGAGCTAATGGAAACTTGTGCATTCATAACCTCAATGGTCTGGATTTCATGTAACTCTAATGAAGACAATCAAGAACCACTTTTTTATGGAAGGAAAATACTTTATGATTGTTGTCATCTTCTAGCACCAAGATATTCTCCCTAGAAAGAGAGATTTTAGGAGAACAACAAGCCACATATTCTTGAAAAGTAGGGCTAGGTTCTTCAAAAATTATTTCATCACTAATATGGGAATGATCAATGATAGGAGTTAAGAGGGGGGTGATAATGAGAAAGTGATAATTGTGTCTATGTTGTTGTTAAGGTCTCATTATCATGTGATATTTTATCTACCTGACTAGGAGAGCTTGTAATATGTTCATCCAAGTTTGAAGTGTGTAAATTAGCTTCATCACAAGTGAGGGAGTAATCAAGAGAAGGATCACTACGGATTTCAAATAGATTATCTCAAATGGAAGGAGCATTAGGGAAGGGAGGGTCAAGATTCTCATGACTCTTAATAGGTATGTCTTCTAATACCAACCTATCCTCTTGACATCGATGAGGGATATTAGGAGATGGAAAATTTTTATTTTCATGGTTATGGAGATTAGGTAAGGTGGTATTCAGGATTTCATCTTCTGGTTTTCTAATGTCTTCCAAAGCCTGAAGTGGAGAGGGACAATCAAGACTCACAGTGCTTGTAGCTCCTTTCACAAAAATACCTTCATCACTAATAGGAGAGGTATTGGGAGAAGGACAAGTATGAGTGTCATGATTGTCTACCCTTGCATCCTCTTGTATTATTATATTATTCCAAATCTGATAACTACTAGGAGGGTATGCAAAATGCTTATCAAATGTTTTACTTTGTTGTCCTAGCTTATTTGCATGAAAACTAGAATCATACAAGCCACTTGCTATTGGAAAAACATGGAATGATTTAAGAGAACATATAGTAATATGAGGAAGTAGATAAATTTCAATTCAGTGACTTAAAATGAAATACAATTCTCAGATATGAAACAAGGTAATGTTCTAATTACACTATGCACTGATCAGAAAATGACATGAAAAATGTAAATAAAAAATGAAAAAAAGCATGATATGAGCTATTTTAAGTGAGATCTAGTGAAATTCATGTGATATAAATGCAAATAACTGATACAATTATGTTTAGGAACAAAAAAAAAGCTTAAAACAAAGTTCTAAGTTCTGTAAAATGCAGTTTTAGGGGTCAAAAGGGACTGATTCGCCTAGGGTAGCAAATGTGTCCTAGTATGGAATTCTTTTAGAATTAAAAAAAAAAAATTTACTGAGTTTGATGATTTCTAAGTGTTATCATGCATACCTAGGTGAAAAATACAAAATTTTAGAAAATTGAAATGAATTTAGATTCCAACAATACAAGCTAAATGCACTTTTTTATGAATGCAAAATTTTAAACCTAGTATGCCAATTAACTAATGCAAACCCTAATGAAAAGTTAATGCAAGGTTAGATCTATGATGAAAGACTCCAAAATCAGATAAGAAAGTGTTTGAAAATTAGGTTCACCAAAATGAACTATAAATTTTTGGCACCCTAAACCTTTCTAACTCTTTTAGGCTTTTTCACCTAAAAGGAGAGAGGTACACCAAAAATGCTAGCTAGGTTCACTCAAATTATGCAATATATGATGTTTATATGACTAAATAAGATGATATAAGTGAGAATATTTGATAATATTGATTGATTAAGTATGAAAACCTAAGAAATATTACTTTTTTGAAAACACATTGTGTAATGCAAAATCACCTAAGAATGAATAGCAAACTACATCAAAAATGATTGAAATTGAAAGTGTGCACCTGGAATCTTGAGGAAGACTAGAATTGGCTTTTGAAATGTTGATAATCCTAATTTTTAGGCCTAGTGGGACTCATTCACCATTCTGGGTGAATTAGTCCCAGTTCTACAAAACTGAGTCAGAGCCTGTTTTGATAAAAGGGTATCAAAAAATTCCAAAAGCAAAAAAATGACCTTGGAATGGGACTCATTCACCACCCATGGTGAATGATTCCACTTTTAAATTTTTAAATTTTTAAAAGTGGAATCCCTAGCTTCTGATCTACAGTTTCACTTCCTATAGGTGTCCACTTCTGAAACTCTGATTTACGGGTCAAAAAATGAGTTTTTGTTGATATTTTGACTTGTTAAATGAGGATAACACTTGAGAAACTTAGTAACTTGATCTTCAATTATTTCAAGCTTCCAATAATCTTAAATATGTAAACACACAAGACAAGAAGAGATGTTGAATGTTAGGGCATGGGGGTTTGCCTTGGTAAAACCCCTTTTAGGTAATTAAACAAAAATGATGAAATAAAGTAATGAAACATGAAATAATGGAGTTGATTACCTTGCCATGATTTTTTATCTTGAAACTGTGTAGCAAACCATGAAGGATCTACCCTTGAATGTCTACAAATTGATGTCTTGGTGACTTGAAATGAAGAAAGCCTAAGTTGCTTGACTTGAGATGGAAGATTAATGAATGACCATAGATAAAAGATGTGAAAATGAGTTAAAATACCTATATTTATAGGAAATTTACCTATTTCATTTTTCAATACCTAATCACAAGCCAACATGATGTAATATTAAACTCAAATGTCACGTTTTTCCCACTCAAATGTCAATAATGAGCCAAATGGGACTCATTCAACACAAATGGAAACTGGGTCCCACCTGGATGGGATTGATTCACCATGTGTGTCGAATGGCTCCAATAGGGGCCAATATGACAATTAGGTAGCTAGGAAATAAGGAAATAAGGTCTAAATTGCAGCTTTGTCGAGTATTTGACCGGTTAGAGCCTTAGGATGCACAATATGGGTTAATATGGGACTATTGGTGATTATGTGAATGTCAATTAGGGGTTGGGACATAGAAATAAATGTGAAAGTGTGATTAAATACACTTTGCAACACTAAAATGAGGTCCACATAGCCTAGGAAGGCACAAGAACCAATGTGAATGTGTGAGACACATTGCAACACTAGTTTAACATTAAGTTTATTTTACAAGCAATCTAAATTGATGTAATAATGCTATTGAACACATTTTATAGTGTTGAATTAGGAAGAAATGGGTTCATTAAGTCTAGAAAAGCGTAAAGTATCTTACAATATGTTACAACAACTTTACAAGACATCAATAAAAGCATGTTATTCAATTTTCAAGAGTCCATGACCTAGTGTGGATGCATGAAATGTACACTAGATTAAGACCTCATTAATTCCATTTTACCATGAATTAGGCCCATGTCAAGCAAAGGGTACTTTTTTCTACAACGCAACTGTAAACAACACCACTAATAACATCCCATGCATATGAAAAGAATATTTCCATTTTAGGATCATCAAGAGAGTTTAGTTCATTCTTTAAATCATTATCCATCTCAATGAAAAATGTTTCAAAGGATGGCTCAAATAACTTAGAATTAGTATGGTTAGTAGGAAGGTACTCATGTGCACTATTAACTGATAAGTATGTTGGAACAAATGTGAAATATTCGTTATGAACTGAATGTTGTTCATTAGGGACTAAAAAATCTGTTTCATCTCTTTTCTCCTCAATACGTTCCTTGTAAAAATTAATTTTCCATTTTTATGAAATTTTTTGCATATTACATCTCTGCTTCACATAGACAGTCATGAGCAACTAGGACATAATATTTTTGGTTAGCACCATAGTTTTTATTAGTTTCAACATTATGCTTAGGCTCAAGCTATTGAACACATACATTCCTGTCTTCAAACTCATCATCATTCATGAAGCTAGCATATTCAATTCTTGAGATAACTCAATTGCATTCCAGGCCTCTCTCACAGGGGATTTTTTCATTCACTTGTGAAAAAATATATCTTGGGCATTAATATCACAACATCCTTTAGGAAAATAAAATGCCTCTAAATCATCCTCATGATAATATTCATACTCCTCAGAAAAATAACCAGAAACCTCATTTTCCCCATGATCATTATCATAATTTATTTGATTTTTATGCTCAGAGTGTTTAGAGTGGATTCTTTGACTCTCATTTTCACTACTCTTATCCTTTATTTGTAATGAGAAATTAATAAATTTTGGAAATGTATCTTCATCCTTACCACCAATGTGCTGGTTTGCACATAGGCTATTTGTAAATTGATTACATTCACTATCTTCATCCATACCATAGGATAGATTTTGATTCTTTGATATATCCTCCCTAATTGTCTAGGATTTCTTCCAACTTTTATTAATAGGGTAGCCACTACTAGCACTTTCACACATCATACTTTGTGCATAATCACACTTAGCTTCCTCAATAATTCTTATCCAATCTAGCATCTGATCAAAACCATGAGGCTTCAATTCTTTTGGCAAAGGACTAAGCCCTGACTCAAAAATTTCACAAAATAAGTCAATGCATAGTGAATCCTCAGGTCTAAAACTCTTTGGTATTTCCAAAAAGGCATCCAAAAACCTTTCAAAGAGGTCATATGATGATTCTCCCCTATGTGTTTTGACGATAGAAAAATCTTGAATAAAGGACATTTGATCAACATTACTTTGAATTTTTTTTGTTCAAGTTGGAATTCACCACTAGTTGCATAGGTAATGATGGATAAATCAAAACAATAGAAGCACCATCACCATGAAAATCACATATATTGTCTGATCCACTCACATGAAGTGTACTAAAACAACTGACACTTTCAGCCATATAACCCTTCATCATTGAGTATCTTAAGTTATTTTCAATGTCCATGTCAACTTGATATGTATGATGCAATGTTGTAGGGTTGTTATGTCTCAAATAATAACTTATTTCTTCATCAAATTCAGCTAAATACATAACCAAACACTCTGCATCACTTGGTCGCATAGTTTCAAGAATATCCCTTATTTCCTTTGCAAATATGAGATTAAAAGTTTGGACTAACTCTTCCTCATCCTTTTGAATTTGCATGAGATTTGTCCTTATTGAGCTTGGATTAATCCTTTCACCAAATTTTTCTATAAATACTACCATGAAATCATTCTGTGAAGAGATATTACACATTGGAAATATGAAAAACAATCTCTGGCATCTTCCTTCAAAGATTGAACAACGAATTTTATAACATCTTCATGGCTTACCTCATAATCTCCCATCAAGTGCAAAAATGTATGCAAATGATTAAAGTGACTCTGAATTTTTCCCTATGAATTTTGGAAAATGTTCCCTAGCATCATTAGGAATAGGGTTTTGAAAACCCCGAATACCATTAAAACTTAATGGTCTATACCTCCCAATAGAGAAATTTCTTTGAGAGTATGACATGGGTTGCACATTGTGCATGTTCTCACTTGTCACCCCACAGGGACATACATGGGAATAATTCATTTTCATACCCCCTTTTACCAACCTCAAAACACCAACAATATAGTTGATCATTCAATGCCATATTTCTTGGTTTAATCATGACCTTAAAATGCATAACTCAAATAAATCCATGCCTTAGATCCTTCTAATGGGAAGATTTTAAAAGCCAGCATACTTTTTTAATCATAGTACACATAGACTTCAAATTATATCCTAGACTTATCTTGGATAATCACTACCATTACTTTTATTAGTGCTTAACTTTACTCAATAGGGAACCAAAATTTTGCAAGACTTTCAAATATGGTTTTCATAATAAATTTATGTTGAAATTGAAAACCAAATTAGGGGAAATACTTTGATATGTTGTACCTACTATAAATTATCCTTCTTGACTAGAAAGATTTGTAGATCTAAAACTTTCTTCACATCTTCATTAGGTTCTTTGAATACAGTCACCACCTCTTTTCATAGAGGAATGAACTTCAAAAATATGAAGTTCCTTTCAAAGGTTAAATTCATGTTGGGTTTTCTTCAATAGAAAAATCACCTATAAATTCCTTTATATTCACTGTAACACAATGCTCTCTATGTCTAAACTATCTAAACCAAATGTTCAAATTTAATAAATTATTTGAACCTTTAAAGATAGTACCCGAGCCTTTTATATTTTCCTTCTAGTTTTTTATCCGAGTGCTTCAATATGTGAGCTCATGTCAACTACATCTCTTCTTAGAAAATTATTCATTCTTGATCTTTCTTGATTTTCTCAAATAATGCACACTGGTGTAGAAATTCTGGAGTTAACACCCACATCTAGTGAGAAGTTATGAAAATATTCATGATATTATGGTAGATTAGTGATTAAATTTACAAGTTTAATAGGAAACACAACAAACCCTAAACAACATTTGTGAGAATTGACCCATTGATACCAAAGCCAAATAGAAAATTGACCTATATTTTCCAAGTACTGGACTCTAATACTTTTGATTTGAAACTAGAGATATATTATGGACTGTCCCTAGTAGAGTTTCCAATATGTTGGTGATCCACAATTTTCAATCTCTATTTACAAATAATAGTTCAAGATTTTAATGAATCTTTGACAGGATATTCTACAACCAAATTTCTTGGTGCATTTCATAGTATATTTTCCAATGAGTTGGTTATTTTTTTACAACCAAATTGAATCTCACTAGATTCCTATGAATTTTCCAAAATCTAATGATAAGAAAAGTTGAGGATTGGGAAACAGACAAGTAAGGATTACTAAGCTCTTACTTATACTCTTCGGCCTCTATGAAACCCAGGAGTGTGATCCTAAAAATGTTTAGATAATATTCCTTTTCCATTTTAGCATGAATATTGAAACAGACAGATACATTCCTATCAAATTCCAAAAGATAAAACCCCTCAAGGATTTGGCAGACCCTTCAGAAAATTACTACCTAAACCAAGGAATGAGTTATACTTCATTATGATACAATGTACTTGAAGGTGTTTAAGTGTTTTTCATTCTTGTTTTGTTCTCTTGGTCAGGTATGGGTTGACTCATTTACATTCTAGATGACGAAAAAAATAGACTAGTTCTTTCTCTTTGGGTAGCAAAGTCACATTTGTGACAATCTATAATACATTAGAAATGAGACTCATCATTTACAAACTATTGACATATTGTGCTACAATATTCAACTCATTGTGTCAAAAACACAACTATTTAGTAATTCTTGAATTTCACCTCACAAACCTATGATCTCATTTAAACATATAATCAAATATTTTCAAGCCCAAGAAGAGATAAAATCATTCATTCAATTGAAATGATTAAAGATATTTAAAGAAAGATACTTGATCATTTTTATTTATAATATGGAAGACAAAATACATATGAGAGAATCTATTTTCAAATTTCCATTTTCACTCGTATGTTGTTGCTACTATAAAATTAAAATAAGGTCTATTATAAGATAGAATGTACCCTATACTTCATACTATCTTATTCATTTGTGCATGAATTGCAAATAACACTTTATATGAGCTCATTTTTGCAAACTAGACAACCCAAGACCCAAAATTTGAACTCTTGTAATTGGCCCTGAATTCCAATGTATAGAAACATGGGAGCAAACAAACCTCAAGAAAAATACAATTTTAGTCACATTTACTTGATATTTAATTTCATCTTAATTTCAAGATTCCCCAAATGGTTATATTTTCACCTTCATATTGAGGGAAAGCACAAAATACAAAAACCCATATCATCCATTGAAGTAAAAAATCCAACATTCCAAAAACCATCATTCATCATTGTAGTAGCATAAAAGTATCTTGTCCACATCAACCCAAGAAGTTCTCCTTGTCAGCACCTAAGAAAAAAATTTATACGCTCATTGAAGAAAGCACACCTTTTGTCATGGTAGCAACATCATAGAAAAAAACATCGAAGCGAGACACTAACTTTGTAATTATTTAGAATCATAGTATGCATGTCCCCTTCATGATTTTGTTGAAACTAGAGAAGATATCTCTCCATCATCATAATGCTTTGACCTGCTAGTGTGACAAGGTACTAGCCATAGTACGACTAATTTTTTGCCTCATCACTCAAAGAACCAGCCCTACCTTCCATGGTTGTATCAGGCTTCCCCATATAAAAATAATAAGCCTTGTGGTACTTATTCTTCTTCTTCTTCCCTCTATACTTAGCCAATCTCCGTAAGTTTCCTCCTTCTTAGCAATATGCTCCTTCAAATACACAATACTAGGATTAAGTTATAAACAACAATCCTACACCTCAGGTTGTAAGTGTTCATTGCTTCACCCTTAACAAATCTATCATGAGCTTTCTTCACATCATTTGGCTTTACAAGAGCTCCTAGTGCACCATGCTTAATTTTAGGTGTACTAACTTGGGGTTCAAGCATACCGATCCTCCTAGGCCTTCTTACAAGTTGGGCAAGCTCACAAGGCTTTAGTTCACACATTCTTATAGAAGAAAAAGGATAAGGCTTATGAAATTTCAAATATAGAGAGACCCTACAAATTTGTAGGATAAAGATAGAGGAGCCTACAAAAATCCTTGATAATTTACTAAACCAGCAAACTTGTGTTTAATTTACATAGAAAAAGTGGAAACCAGCTTACCCAAGAAGACTATCTTCAATAATCTTGCAACTACTCACTTAAGTGTCTTCACCTTCTGCTCAAACTCAAGAAAAATTTACTGCCTCCTGGTGATTGATATTATGAAGTGAACTAGCTGAAAATTCTCATTATATCAGACAATTTGAGCCTATCAACCATTAATTCTCAAGGGAAGCTCACATGAGCGAGCTAAAAATCAATCACTAGAATTTTGAATCTTAGTCATTGATCATGTGATGAGCTAAATTGAAAAATAATCAAAATCAAGGAAATTAATTTTGAAAAGGCCAAATCAATGCATCTATTTCATTTTTCCAATCAGAAAAAACCATGTGGATAAGCATCCACCTAGTTTGCATACTCCACCATCCGCTTAGAGTTAAAGAAATCCTATCATGTCAAATTTACCACACGCCTATGGGAATTAATCAACTTATAGCTGATAGCAATGGTGTGGTGGGGAACGATTGAGATTAAATCTAAATTCATCAACTTTTGCTTGCCTTAATGCAAAACCATCCACCTATGTGTACCATCCCTTAACTGAATTGATATTGTAGATCAAAAAATCTTTCTCATATTTTGAACGTGTAGAAGAAATTAGTTCTATGGTACACACTTTATCCCTCATGCCCTTATGGAAATATTTTTTTATTTCTTCACAATAACTAAGGTGTTTCCTACCCCTTAGATTGATCCATGTGGTGGTCACTTGCTTCCCTACTGAGACACAAGAAACAAAAATGGGTCCCACATGAGATAGTGGGGACTAGTTAGGATTGACCCACAACATCCACCATCAGCTGACAATCTTGACCAAGAGTAGCATGTGGATGACATTAATACCTGATGGCTCCCTCTATCAATGGGACAAGTGTCACTAGCTCACTGTCATGTGATATTATTTAATGCAAAACAAAAACCAATGGGATGGCAAGGAGTGGCCCTGATGAAACCACGTCACCAATTAACCAAGCTAATCATTTTGACTCACCCTCTATTGACTATTCAATACTTTCAGGCACACCAATGTAGAGGGCATGTAGTGCTCACCTACCAACCTACCAAATTAATTAAATGGAAAATAAAATTGAGTGGGGGCTTAGGGAATGACTGCGATCAAACCTCAATGATTGGATGATCTTTGTAATCATTGGAAACCTGCATATGCCAAATGTTAGTTCTAAAGATGGGACCGCTACTAGGCATATGATAGATAGAGACATAAGGATTAAATTTGAAACCTTAGGAAACTAATTAAAAATTAATCCTCAACCTAGTACCTGACAAATATTTCAAGGAAAACCAACCCATGCTTCTATAAGGTGATATTTTATAAAGCAACAAGCAACGACGGGGTAACTATGACTCAAGGGCCAATAATAAAATGGACTAGATGGCATAAGGTGTGTCTTAAAAGACTAGGAACTAGCAACAAAAGGTCAATAATGAATTATAATGCTTACAATGGACATCAGACTTAGAGGGTTTTAGAAAGGGTTTTACACAAACCCTAAGGCATGATGATAAACAAAACCCTAAGCATAGGGGCATGAGTTTAACCTAATTTTACAAAGTTTTTAGATGGAACAAAACACATTTTTAGGGGTTCCATCACCTACATCACCATATTAGCTCCAATAACATGCATGATGCAAGAAGACATTGACATGACAATTTGATCTTGATTGCTACAATAAATCTTCAATAAATTTTCCTTTGAATGCCTTGAATTTCTCTTGAATTCTCATAAACTTTCTAGGTTCTTGAGTTTCATTTCTAGGATTTGAAATGATCAAATAACCTTATATTTATAGGTATATATCCTTAATTTCATGAAATTCAAATATCACAAGCTAAAATTGAAATATAGATTTGAAAACATTAAAATACCACCCAAAATATAATTTAATTTAGGTCCCAGGTCTCTAAACCTAGGACACACATTTCTCAATGAGAGGTGTTATGTTAATGCATTAATGAGTGTCGGGATTCCTCTTCAGAAAATGTAATAAAATAGTGTTGGTAAATGAATTAAGGGGCCAATTCAGGAAAATTGAGATCAATTAGTTAAAGGAGCCCTAAATAAGTGTGAAAGTGTAAAGGGGTACACTTTAAAACACTAAAATAAGGCATACTTAAGTCTAAATTTACTAGGAGGGAACAAACAAGTGAGAAAATGTAAAGTGGAAATTTTTTTGTCACTATAGTAATATTGAATTACCTTGATAGAAAGAGGAATGACATACATAGCAAGATGATATTTATTTGGAAGGTAGGAAAAAGAGAAGGAGAGTTTTAATGTAGTTAAATCTTTGTGAAGATGTATTCTTGGCCCATTATTTAAAAATCAATATTATAATTCTAATTTATTTTGATGTTCCTCTACTTGAGTGGTGGTATATTTTTTATTTTGGGTATGTACAAGATCATGATGGGCCAAAAAGTGGCAATATGATGGGTATGTGGCTGACGACCTTTTTTTAACCCAAAATTGATGAAACGAAGAGGGTTTTTAAAGGAGATTCTCAGCTTTCCACCAATATAAATTATGCTTTACTTTGAATTTAATAATTAATTATTATTCATTTTCTATTCAAATTACAACTAAATTCCTGATTGATAGGCTGATTGAAAAACATTTATAGATTTCAAACAAGTAAAACATTTTTTTGAATTGAAAACATGTGTCATATTCTATGCTTGCATACTATTGGATTAAAAAAATAAAAATTGAATTTCATGAAGTTTTGACCATGTTAAGGTGGTCGACATACAAGTGTTTTATATTTTTAAAAGTTGTAATAAAAATTCATAATTATTTATTTACATGGAAAACAATTACAAAAAAATATGCATCACATCGAGACATGCATCCAATACTTATATCTAAAATCTTATAAAAAAATATTATCATTTTATTTTGGTTAGGGTGGTCGATAGACACTTCTTATTTTTTACCTGAAATTTAAGTACTACTGCATTGAAATTTCAAATTTTCACCAAATATATTTTTTTATTTTTCAAACAAACCTAGTAGTTTAGAAACTACATTCAATTTTCTATATATTATATTCTTACATATTTTTGAAATAATATAGATTACTTATTGAAATTCTTACGTCAAGTTTCCTAACTCTGATTTTTCTAATTTTTTTGCTACTTAAGGGCCTATTTTTTCCATGATGATCCTGCACATACCCTTTTCTTCTTCTAAACTTTTTATTAAATAGTTTAGTTTTATGAAAGTTATTGACAATATATAAAATTTTCATTTTGATATTAAGAAACAGTGTATAATTTTTTGTGCATAATATAATGATCTTATGCATTTATTTCAAATTCTAAAAAAATCCCTTAAAGTTTGCATGATCTTATGTTAGTGGTGGGGTTGTGAAATTGATCCCAACATTGTGGTTTGATTGAATTTTATCAAGTTTTCTAGAGTAATAGATAAAACACCAAGTGTAAAGCTAATTCTATCAATTTATTTTACTTATTTAAAACCTTAAATCCTTTTTACATTTTTTTACAAATTGTAAAATAGAATTATATTAGGAGCAATATAGTTTAATTGATTGAAAGAATATTACTTGTAAAGTTAGATTTAACACAATTGGTTTAGATTTACCTTTTTTTTAATATACTAATATCAATATTACTAGTAGATTCCCTTAAAAAAGTAAATCACATAATCCACTTAGTTGTTACAATGAATATACGTTTAAAAAAATTCCCCTCAGTTGATTTTTTCTAAATGCCTATATTTGAATGAGATTTCATTAGTTTTTGGAAAATTTATTAGTGAAAACTTAGACAAAATTCTTGTACTTAATACTGCATTGCCATTATTTGCAAGAAAACTAAAACCTTGTGCTAGGGTAAGGAAATCCACCATAGCATAAATGATAGATATTATTTCTATATGTACTAGTTAGCAATTCCTTGATTGACATGAATGAAAATGAATATGCACCCTGTGCAAAGGAAAGGGGATAATTTTAGTGAGAACATAACACTAAATTATTTATAGAGAAGCATGAACAATATTTTACCCATTTAATCTATTTGACATATATTTAGTGGACAACATGGGTGACAAGACAATAGAAATATATTTAGGAAAAATTAATTATATTTATTGATCCTAGTAAGTTGTTTTGAGGGATCATCAAATGTATTGCACTAGCAATATAAGTTCTTAGAGCTATCTAGAATAAATAAATATCATCTACACATTATATATTTGAGTAGAAATAGTAAATATAAATTAAATATTAAGGATAAAAGAGGAATTGATTATTGGGTCTTGAACTTTCTTAAAAATGAATTCTCATAATATGTAAATTAGAAAAAAAATCTAATAAATAATAGTGTCATTTCAATGTAGAAGGAGAAGTGGAACCTAGTATTATACATGCCTCATCTTTGCTTTATGAAATAGAGAACCATCTCTTCGATTTTCTTCTATGTTTCTTTAAGTTTATTTTTATTATATTTTTGTGCTTTGGACTTACATTTTTTTTTTCTAATTGGATTTCATTTTTGTAATTTTTTATATTTAAATATTCTTAAAAACCCATTAAATTCATGTTTGAGTAGTTTAGGAAAGATAAATTTTACATGTTTCTTTATTTTGCAAGTCTCTAAGGCTCTTAGGGGTTTAAAATTTCCCAAATTCCTCATGTTCTTCTAAAACCCAATTTAATTTTTACTTCTTTACATTGCGGATATCAAAGCTATCATTTGAATTTTTTTCTAATTTGATGTGTTCTTCCTCCTTCTACATCTACACTTATCATTAATACATATGTATGAGGTGGATTGGTGCTATAAATACATATTTGATATCCAATTTTTCACCTTACATTTTTATTTTCACCCTTTAGATCTAAGGAGTATTTTTTGTACATAGATATATTCCTTTATTTCCTATGGTACTATTTTATTAATTGTGGCAATGATTTGCAATGCAAATCTTATTATTTTGTGAGGAATTTCATCTCCCTCCATATGTACTTTCTTAATTTATCATTTTCAAAGTTGGTTTCACTATTTTCCTTGTAATAATTTTACTTAAGGCCTAATATAGTGTGGTCCCCTATCTATTAGATGAGTGTATTAAAATTTATTCTAGACTTAAATAAGATTCTTGAAGTTTCAAAACTTTATCTTAGTTTTTTATTAAAAATTAGGATAAGGGCCTTGATTCCAAACAAAATAGAAAAGAAAATAGGACAACTTGCCCACCAGTCTAAGTAGAAAAAGAGTCCTACATACCTACCACAAAACAACACCAAACATTAAGGTAAATAGTCTAAGAGATTAAAAACAAAATGGATGATAGGCCTTAAAGGTATAGGCATCCAGGCCCCAGATAACCTAAGAAACAACAAAAAATAAAACCAACAAAAAAAAAACTAATCCTTAGGACTATTAATTAGATTCCATTATTTCTTGAGCTACTCCAAATCATTCTTCCAGGTGTCCTTAGTATCACTATTCCTCTCCTCCTTTGAGGCTTCATCCAATTGGTTATTCTCCTTCTTGCATTTTAGTTTCCTTACTTTTGATTACCTAGTGAAAATTCTAAACATGGCACAGTTCATAATCCCATGGGTGATAGACATGATATAGCTCATCACACTATCAATCTATGCCATATTTTATTTTAGTGTATCATCTTTATTAATTTATTTCATTCAGCTAATGCTCTCCCAAAGATTGTCAATCTGATTCTTAAAATACTAGAGGATACCACTCCCCATATCCCCCTCCTCCTCCAAGCTCAATGTAACCTGAATTTTTTCAACATTATATCTCTCTTGTTTCAGGTCTATTCCTTCCTCTTCTTCCTTAATGGAATTTTTTTTTTTTTTTATGTTATCATCATTCTCCTCCTCTTCTTTACTTTTTCCTCCTTATCCACTTCTTCCTCACTATTGTTAACACCATCAAACTCATTCCCAGTAACCACTTCTATTTCCTTTTAGCTAGTATCAAGGTCCACCTCTTTAGACACAAGGAAATACTCTTCGTTTGAAGACTCATCCCCTTCCTCCTCAAAATCTAATTTCTTCCCTTCAGTGTCTTGGTTTTTGTTTTTCTTCACCACATTGGCCAACCTGATTGACCTTCTCTCACCGTTACCACTACTCAAAACACCCAACTGACCTACATCACCATTTTTTATAATTTTAATAATAACATTCTTAACTATCATCTTTTCATCATGGTCTAAGAATTTTTTTCTTGAACAAGTAGCATTTTCTAGGGATTCCCTTTTTTTAGAGGGAGAGGTAGACTTCTTATTCTCTATGAGAGGGTTTTGAGAAACAATACTAGGTGGGATGGAAAATATTGATTTCTTACTAGGGTTAGTGTTGTGTTGAATCAAACAAGGATTTACCTTCAAAGGATTGATTTGTAGAAGATTAACATTTTTTATAGGAGACGACTAAGGGGTTAAAGTAAAAACATGATTATAGAGTCTTACGATTAGGCCCTAATGTAGTGGGGGAGGCCCCTTTGGTCCTACATTGAATTAGAGAAGATAAAAGAAAGAATGGGATATTTATTTTTCATTGCATCTTATATGGCTAAGGAGAAAAAAGTAATATACATGAATAGTAGTATATATGCCTTCAAGAGTGAAATATTTCATGATATGTAAGCTTACCAAATTGAAAGGAATCAACAATTTCTCTATATCAATACCCATTTTGAAATCTCCTCAACTTCACATCCTTGTCAAGGAAACTATCAATGAAACACTCGTAGTTCTTGTTGTTCACCTTTACGACTTTAATTCCCTTACATTCCAAACCCATTTCCTCAACAATATGTCTCTAAGTCACCTCAAAGAAGATGCTTCCAATAGAAACCCTACCCTCCCTCAACAACTCGAAAAAATTTAAAGTAATATTTTCATGTTAAAGCCCTCCATGGCTTGGAAGAAGGATTTCAGTCTAGCTTCCTCAAATAACCTTTAGTGTTTGACATTCTATTTGAGGGGAATACAAGATAATGGTTCAAAGCACTTATTTGGCCCACCCATGTTTAGCCTAGTACCCTTTCACCACCTTTTTAGAGGGATTTGAAATGTACCACCTACACCACACTAACAAATATTAGATATAAAAGCAAAGTAATTGGAGCTTATTTTGGTAATTCTATAAAAACAGTAAGATAAAACATATTTTGGAGACTGAGCTAGACCATTTAAATTGGATTTTTTGAAAAATACCCACTTTTCTTTATTATAAGACACTCAACATTCCTTTTGAGCATAAACAAAATGATTAGAGGATTGGACCCAAGGCTCATGTGAACATTAAGTTGGCCATGAAAAATTATAAAATCCATTTTGAAACTTTAGTTTAGTTTCCATACTCAAATTTTCCTCTTTGTTTTAGATGCCCCTAATGAGTTTGAACACATGTATATGTAACAAACTAATTAGTGTGGAGGGTGTTAAGGTTAGTTTGGAATGTCTTAATTTTAGTATGTTTGTGAGCATTTTTTTGAGTTTTTGTAATGCCCCCACGAAGGAACCCTGGAGAACAACACTAAACTAGGTCAACTAATGGAACATTTTTTTTAAACAACTTTTTTCAAATGCATAACATAGAATGATAAACTAATCCTATATCCTCTAAGGTTCCTCAACTATGCTATTCACAAACTAATGATCAAGATTACTAGAAAACTTTCATCAACATAAAAGATAACATGAACAATTTAACATGCAAGGTTCATTTTAAAGCATCACATTAAATGATTATACATTACTTAATCCCATAACATGTCAACTGATAATCAACATTAAAGATAATTTTTAGCTAATTAACATATGCAAAATGCATTACATCATAGTATTCATTATGAGAAGAATTAATCAATAATTGTTACATTGTTAAAATATTTACAACAATGTTTCCCTAATACATGTGGGAAGTATACATTATATTACATCATGAGATACAACTATTAAACTATCCAATACAAATACATGAAAGGTTCTCCTCTCAAACTAGAACAAGAACTAGAGTCCACAACAAAATGAACAATCTTGACACACATGAACATGCAACAAGAATACCCAATCGAGAGAAAGCACCAACCTCTCGACCATGTGGAACCCTAATGCCCACCCCTTGTGCTAGTAGATAACCCAATGTTCCACATCCAATAAACATTCAAGAAATAATAGGCTAACACAAAGAAGGGCTATACATGACTCCAACACAATAGTGCTAACAACACCAACATCACTTACAACACTTCACTTCTAGAGGCACTAACATAACAAAGAAGAAATAAATATAGGGAATGCTAGACTACAATAGGGAGGAATTTCATCATATAGCTTGATATTGGTTATCCTAGTAGATCTTCCTAGGCTCTGGCCCCCATCTTGGGTTATCTTGGTAGCCCCTACCGATCCCCAACCCCCATACAAACTCATGTGGAATAAATGAACCTTTCATAAGGACAAGGCAGTTGATCTTTTCATTTCAAGCCTTCCCATCTCATCTCAAGCCTAAATGAGCACTTGAGCCATGAGTAAGGCATACATTATCTTCATTATTATTGGATTAATAAACCCCCCGATGGATTATCCTGGACACCACTTTCGGTTCTGACCCCCATGGAGAGCCACTCCCCCTACTTGCAACTAGTTAACCCTACAAATAAAAAGGAATTAACCATCTTGCACACTGGGTAAGTGTAAGAAGTTGGGTCCACATTGAAGGGAAGTGCCATTTTTCATCTCTAAAATAGGTACCCATTCATTTTTTAGAATAGGTACACATTTTGAAGTGGGCATTCATTCCCAAATATTTGAAACTCACAATAAATTTTTTTTTATATGTATTTATGCTTATGAAAGGCATGGTAACCCAATTCTTATCCTTGGACTTGCAAGTACAATGTCATGACAATTTCAAGAGAAGAAACTAACTTTGGTAATGTAGTTGATGATTTTTTTTTCAAAATTGTTTTAAAAATTAAAACCCATTATTAATGACAATGTCTAGTTTTCAAATATGTATTCTATTTTTAAGATTGGACTATTTTTTATATTTTCTAATTAATTTATGAGGAAAAATGTCCATAAACTTGAAATATTATGTTTTTCATATTTTTGTAATAACTTTTAATTTTTTAATTTTACTATTATAAAAATTAGACGACATAAATCTACAAACAATTCCTTACACAATAAATAAATAAATAATTGATAAATGATAACTTTAGGTCAAGTTATGGTGTCCAAACATAAGGGTTTTCAAAACCAACAATTAGGGCAAATAAAAAATTAATAAATAAAATAAATATTGAGAAAAAATTTATAAAAAAAATCCTTATTAATCTTCATTATAATACACATCTTTCTACAAAATAAAATTAGAAAAATATTTTTACATAGGTCAAATTATGGTGTCTATATATGTGCATGGTATGATCCTAAAAAGATGACTTTTAAAGAGTGATTTTTATACATGAGTATTAAAAATTATTTTGTATCATCTGGGTATTAGAATAAATTACATATTTGAAAACTAGACTCAAAATAATAAATTTCATATTACTAAACTTTTTAAATATATCTAATGTATAATTGATACAAATTTTAAGTCCAACTATGAAAAATTCATAAAATCAAGAAAAACACTTCCACTTTTTGAACATTTTGTGGACCCAACTTCTTCCACCTGCTCCACTCATCAATATCACATAAATCCAAACACGGATCAAGGAATTGACCATCTTCAATATTCATCATAATAACATAAATCCATACATAGATAGGAGGGAAACACCCTTAGCATTTACGTTTCACACCATACACATGACTAACAATATAGCCAAACCACTTCCAAGGTTAATCAATCATAAATTCCATCCATACATACAAATATACCACCTCCTAAGCCTCTGGAAACCAACATACTAAACACACTTCCCAAGGACACAGAACCTCACAAACTTACATAGATGACACCCAACTTTCAACAACTATACAAATACCTAATCCAATAATCAAGACATACCAACAATTAATCAAAGAGTTAACCATGAAGAGATTTCTTTGAATAAGGCATTATTTCAACTTTCTTATCATCCCATTTAACTTCACCACTTAATTCAACAGCAGGTTAGTTACTACAAGAAGAATTATATTTACAACTAACTATATCATTCACAAAGCAACTGTCTATATGGATCTATTTAATACAAGACCCTAATATTAAGATCACAGCTTAATATAATGTTGTAAAAACCATGCTCTAATTATTTGTTTCACATAGCAAAACAACTATTAAAAACTCATAAAAATGATTAACATTCATTTGTTAATTAGTTAACAGAAAGAGGAATCCAAATCTTTGAACCTTTAGTCTAAATCATTTAACTAACATAACCTATCCTCTACATTTTACCCTCACTTAAAATTAACTTTCCCCCAACCTTTAATTATTGTGATAATCCAAATTCAAAAGATACCTCACTTAGCTCTTATCTTAAATATGATGCTCTCAATTATAAGTTTAGACCACAAAATAACATTCAGGATCTAACCATAAGGAAATGAAACCAACTCTATCTTAAATCTACATTATGAGAACTTAAGTACAAGATCCAAAGGTTATAGCCTTAAGGTAACTATAGTATTTACCTATTTTCGATTTAACTTACCATGCATGAAATTTATCAAAAGTTTTCACATAAATTATCAAAAAGGAAACCATGTTCTAAATCCTAAACAAGGATCACTATTCTCTCACTTTGTATTCTAGCACAACAATACACTAGATTCAATTCTTTTCCATTCCTTATACATTCATCAATTATATAACTCAATCTATCTATTCCTACTTACATTCCTCCAGTTTATTACCAAATAATCAAACCTATAATCCAACCTATATAGATATGGAGATATATGCATATTATATATATGTATATAAGCTCTCTTTCCTAAAATGAACCTAAGTTTCTATATTTATTATTTCTTTTCATATGCAAATTACATGTTTATATTTCTGTAAGAGATAAACATGTTGCACAACAGAACAAAGCTTTAATTGAAACCAATAAACTCTAAATACCATTATAATGTTTCAGGTTTCAATATCATAATGAAATAATTTTGGTCTTCTTATGTGTATCTAGAAGTTGTAATGTAACCAAACAAGATAGTTTCAATTCTAAGGTTCCTGTTGGTTGATCTATCTACATCTATAGTTATCATGCATCGCATTGCATTTCCCAAGGTAGTTGCTTGTGCACTTATCATGTTGCTACAAAAAATAATGAAACTCAAATAGCGACCTATGATCTATGATTTATACAAAAAAATAATGAATCTCAAATAGCAACCTATGATTTATACAAAATAACTGCAATAAATCTCTCTGAAATGCATTCGAGACTATAAAATTCTTGAAATTTTGTTCTTATGTGTATCTAGAAGTTGTAATGTAACCAAACAAGATAGTTTCAATTCTAAGGTTCCTGTTGGTTGATCTATCTACATCTATAGTTATCATGCATCGCATTTCCCACTAATAGGAATTATTGTATCCTTTAACTATTAATATAACTTACTTTTATTCATCCAAAAGAAATTACAGCTATATCCTCTAAACCGCCTTAATGAATGGTGGATCAATTTTGAATATCTAAGGAAAGTATGTGAGAAATTCGTAAAACCATCACTAATAACATATTTTAGACTTGCATTAGCAACTCAACAATGGACTGACCCATGAGATGTCTCTTAAATCAAGAAATATCAACAGCAAGATATAGATTATATGCAATATTTGTGATGATATTAGTGAGAAAAATATTAAAACATTAAGATGCAAATTAGGCTGTCCATGGCTGGAACAAAAGAAGGCTACCGATGGTTGGAATTTGGGATAGAATGATTGCAGTTAGACTTGGTAAATGTTGATTGATCATCGATGCAAAACAATGGATTAAATAATTGGTTAAGAACAACCTGATTCAAGTGGTGTTTCCAATAATGAATGTAATCCTATAAAGAGGGTGTACCACATTTAGAGAATTCTTGCAAGATAGGAAATACACAAGCCCTGTTAATCATCGATGCAAAACAATGGATTAAATAATTGGTTAAGAACAACCTGATTCAAGTGGTGTTTCCAATAATGAATGTAATCCTATAAAGAGGGTGTACCACATTTAGAAAATTCTTGCAAGATAGGAAATACACAAGTATAGCCCTGTTACAATAGAAGATTGATTAATATGAAGTATATGTATGTTCATATTTAGTTGTATAATTGTTAAAAAAGGATTTAGAAACATTCATGTGGATGCAATTAAAGGTACAAATCAATATTACACAATCTCGTCCCCATCCTCCCTGCCTGTGCCAAAATGATGGCTTTCAAACAGGGTAGGGATGTCCATCAGAGCATGACGAAAGAGGAATTTTGTTAGATGTTATAGTTGCAAGTGCACTGCAAGCCATGTATGCATAATCTGAAAGCATAGACATAGCACGCGCATTGATTGACAGAATACCTCAAGGAACTATGGTCGCAGGATATGCACAAAGTGGATTAGTTAAAAAGGCTTTAGAAATTTTTAAGCAAATGCTATTAGCAGGCCTAAAGCCAAATTCTAAAACTTTTGTCCGCATCCTCGCAGCCAATGCCTAAGGCGTGGAAGCACAAGCGAGGCACAAACTATTTGGAGAAATGTATCAAAGAGACATCATCTCATGTAAATTAGTGTTGCAGGATAATTTCAAAATTGGTTTTGTTGAAAAGGCTTTAGAAACTTTCAAGCAAATGGAATCGGCAGGTGAAGAAAACGTTATCTCATGGAATGCAATGATTGTAGGATATGCATAAATAGATTTTGGAAGGAAGCTCTCAAAATCGTTGAATTAATCAAGCACTCTGAAACACGTCCTAACATTGTAAGCTTTGCTTGTGTTCTGGGTGCACACAGTCACGCAGGTTTAGAGGCTGAGGGTTGCGCATACCTTGCAAATCAGTAAATATACAATAATAATGGTAAGATCTTGATTTCTATAAGCTACACTTGTAAAACAAAATAATAAATGTCGGGCTTGTGCTCAAAGATACAGGGGTATGGAAAGATGGAATTGTTGTTCCTGAATAATAATATGAAGATTAAGAACAGCAACAGATTACAATTCCTTGAAAATAAATCTAAGAGCATGAAATTCTATAAACAAATAGAACCTGAGAAATCGAAGAGGGCTACATAGTACATAGAAAACTTACTAGATCTTTAGAGACAGAGGATATAATTTGTTATAATGTTAATGGGAATCCAATGTCTTGATTGATTATATCCAAACATAATGTTTTCTATTACGAAAGAAATAAGTTATGGCTTGAATAAATACCTGAATTTCCTTCGTTATGTGGTAGGTTTTTCTGTAGCAGTATCTAATCTTCTTATTGACTCAGACCCCTCCTCGATAATGCCAAGACCCTTGCAGACTGCATATGGTGGTGTTCTTACTCCTTTAGATTTTACACATTCTCGGGGTTCAAGAGAACTGACTCCGTAAATAGAAAAGGAAGATGGGCAAGTTTCGAAACAGGGTTCTTTGTTCCTTCACCCCAAAATCTATAGACAATTCTTTTTTTTTCCCAACGCAAAACAAAATGAAATCTCCAACATCATCAACAATGGAGGAAAATTCACAAACAATACCCTCCGCTTTCTTTTTCCCAAAAAAACATAATGAATTTCCCCCAAAGCCAAAAGCATTTATGGAAAGGAGGAAAGTGACGGTTGTACCCGAGGATTCCCAAAACTATCCCAACCGAATTTTATAACAAATCATAGTTAAGATTTGATTTATTAAATCAACTTTTACTGAAAGAGGGGTAAAAATTTATTCAAATCGAAAAGAGCAGTACAAAGCAAGGGGATTACACATCCCTATCAATCTCCACTAATTGGTCCAAATTTTGAGCCAAATCTGGGGGTAATTGACCCCTATCTACAATATTCCAATCATGGAAATAATCAGAAGCCCATTTAGCAAGAGAATCCGCAACCCCATTCCATTCACACGGAATATGGCAGAAAGAAACAAAATCTAAGGATGCACACAAATTAAGAAGTTGTTTTATAATAACAACCAACTGCCAACTAACATCATCTAATTGTTGCCTCTTCTACAAATTCACCATCAATTGAGAATCCAATTCACAAATGATCTCTCTCCACCCGAGAGCACATCCACTCTCCATGGCACACAAAATGGCAAGAGCCTCCATGACATTGTTAGTATACCAACCCTTATAAATAGAAAAGATAAACTCAGCAGTCCCTGAACTAGTCCGCCCAACACCTCCAATACCAGCATGGCTAGGATTTCCATGAAAAGAACCATCCATGTTGATTTTCAGCACACCCTGAGGGGGAGGACTCCAACACCCCTCCCTATTTATCTTTCGAAAGGGATGATGACATCTATTTCTCTTGACCTGAATAGCACTCTGAGTAGGCCCCCTCTGAAGAGGAAGATTGAGGTGAGTACAAAAGATAACCTCTCCAGGATCCAAACCCTTAGCCAAGTCACACTTGGCCATAGTAGTTTCACCTATCGAATGGAGAATCCTCCACCACAAATGTTCAACAACCCGCCTCACCTCTTGAAAAATCCTATGATTCCTCTCCAACCAAATATGCCAGATAATAAAGGTGGATCCCAAAGCCCAAGAACGATGAAGGAAATAAGTTTTAATAGGGGCCTTCCCCCACTAGGCAAAGAACTCCACCAGAGAAGAGACATGCCAACAAGCCTGGTTCGACACATCCCACCAAAGATGCCAAAGCCTCCTAGAAAAAGAGAACTAGAAGAAGAGATGAGAGACATTCTCCTCACCATTGATGCACAAAACACACAATGAGGGACCTTGAAACCCTCTCTTGCACAAGTTATCCCAAGTAAGACATCGGCTCTAGACCACTAGCCACAGAAAAAGAATAGCACTTTGGCCACAAAAATTTATTCCACACTTGCTTCCACCAAGGAGCCTCAATGTCCCCAAACCCCTACCTAAGCAACTCACCATATCCTACTAAAACATAATACTTGCCAGACAAATGACTATTACTCCAAGCCAAAACATCCTACGCCGCCATGGAATTGCATTCCCGTGATGCCAGAATCCAAGCCAACTCTTCCCTATCCTCCTCTGAACCTCCTAGCAGCCAATCTGAGGAGCGCTTCCACCTAAGGCTAGCAGCTAGCCCAATATTTTGAATGGACTTGTAATGCTCAACTGTATTCCACCCAACAATAGTAAAATGATCACAAAGAGACTAGAGTTGAGAGTAAGCTGAAAGAATGGGAGGGCGACCATCCCAAGAATCCCACCAAAAATATTTTGAGAACTCAAATGACATATCCAAAAAATCCCTTGCTTAACCAACTGAGCTCCTGACTTGAGGGTATTCTAAATCATAGAGCCCCTTCCTTCTAAAGGGTAATGAGGAACATCAAAAGTGTTAACATCCTTAAAATACTTATGGGTAAGAATACGAGCCCAAAGCTAATGTTGACTAGTTCACCAATGCCAATATAACTTGGCAGCAAGAGCTTTCCCATTCAAAATAGTAGAATGCAATCCAAGGCCCCTCACTTTCTGTGGCCTACACACTATATTCCACTTAACAAGACTCCACTTGGTCAACTGCAAGTTACTGCTCCAAAGAAACTCTCGTGAGAGAGCATCAAATTCCCTCAAGAAATATGAAGGAGCCACTTGAACAAAACCTTTGTAAATGGGAAGAGCTTGGATAACAGACTTCAGAAAAATCACTCTTGCAGTAGTAGAAAGCCACTAATGAGTCCAATGATTGACTTTACTACGTAGCTTATCAAGCAATTTTTTCCAAGAAGACATCAGTTGCCTACCAACAACAAGAGGTATTCCCAGTTAGACAAAGTGAAGAGTCCCAATTTGAAACCTCATAATATCAACAATCTATCATTGAATAGCTTGAGAGGTATTAAAAAAGAAGATAGAAGACTTGTGCTCTTTGATTTTTTGACCTAAAGCAACAAGACAAATATCCAAAGCCTTCCTAATAGAATCTGCCTCCTAAAGGAAAGCCCTCCCCATAAGAGAAGTGTCATCCACAAACTAAAGATGAGAGAGTTGCAGAAGCCCATTGCCCTAGCACCAGCCTTGAATTCTTCCCTAGGAAACCCATGAGTTCAAAAATCTTCCCAAACCCTTAGCCATAATAATAAACAAATACAGGGAGAGAGGATCTCCTTGACGAAGGCCCCTAGAAGCCACAAAGAGCTCAGAAGGTTTCCCAATCATAAGAACAAAAAATGAGGAAGAGGTAACACAACTCATAACCCAACCGACCCAATCCTGACTAAAACCAAAGGCTAAGAGAACTCTCTGCAAAAAGTGCCACTTCACTCTATCATAAGCTTTGGCCATATCCAACTTGATGAACATAGACTTCTCCTTGGAAGTCACCATAGAGTGGATGACCTCAGAAGCAATCAACACCCCATCCAAGATCTGTCTACCCTCAACAAAACCTCATCACTCCTTTGAGATAACAAAAGGAATACAAACTTTGGGCCTCTTTGCGATCAATTTCGTTATAATTTTATACACCACATTACAAAGGGCAATAGGTCAAAAGGACTCAAGCTGATCAACATCTTCCTTTTTAGGAATTAGAACTAAAAAAGTAGAGTTTAGCACCTGAAGCATTTGCTTACTATGAAGAGATTCCTAAACAACCTCCAACAAATCCAAATTTATAATATCCCATAATTCTTGAAAAAATTCAACAGGAAAACCATTGGTTCTAGGGGCCTTACCTTTATTCATCCCAAAAATGACCTCTTCGAATTCCTATAGAGAAATCGATTGAATGAGGCAATCATTCATCTCCTTGGAGATCAGGGAAGAAATACAAGCAAGGATCAAATTCTCCTCATCTTCTGCAAAGGGTGAATCCTCAGAAAAAAGAGTAGAATAAAACTGTCTAGCCTCCCAAGACAAGGCTTGCAAGGAAGAAATGTAGGTCCAATCCGCATTAACCAGATAGAAATACAACTTCTATTATTCCAAGCCTACATCGAGTGGTGGAAGAAAGCAGTATTCCTATCCCCTTCTTGAAGCCAGTCAATCCGAGCCTTTTGCTTCCAGAAAATCTCCTCCCAAAGCTCCCATTCCTCCACAACTCTCACAGCTTGGGGTTCCACTTGACTCAAAGCATCCGAGAAACCAAAATCTTGAATTTAACGAGTAATTCCATCAAGGCTTGCTTGGGCATTCAATTTCATAACCTTAAAATTTCTAAAACTCATCCTATTCCATCTCTTGAGGTAAAATTTAACATACTAAATTTTCTTAACAAAAGTGTACATAGTTGTACCATAAGTAGGGCTACCATCCTACCACCACTGAGCCATA
>VDFB02047230.1:357397259-357546638 GCA_007258455.2 Sequoia sempervirens
AAACCAAATGTTCAAATTTAATAAATTATTTGAACCTTTAAAGATAGTACCCGAGCCTTTTATATTTTCCTTCTAGTTTTTTATCCGAGTGCTTCAATATGTGAGCTCATGTCAACTACATCTCTTCTTAGAAAATTATTCATTCTTGATCTTTCTTGATTTTCTCAAATAATGCACACTGGTGTAGAAATTCTGGAGTTAACACCCACATCTAGTGAGAAGTTATGAAAATATTCATGATATTATGGTAGATTAGTGATTAAATTTACAAGTTTAATAGGAAACACAACAAACCCTAAACAACATTTGTGAGAATTGACCCATTGATACCAAAGCCAAATAGAAAATTGACCTATATTTTCCAAGTACTGGACTCTAATACTTTTGATTTGAAACTAGAGATATATTATGGACTGTCCCTAGTAGAGTTTCCAATATGTTGGTGATCCACAATTTTCAATCTCTATTTACAAATAATAGTTCAAGATTTTAATGAATCTTTGACAGGATATTCTACAACCAAATTTCTTGGTGCATTTCATAGTATATTTTCCAATGAGTTGGTTATTTTTTTACAACCAAATTGAATCTCACTAGATTCCTATGAATTTTCCAAAATCTAATGATAAGAAAAGTTGAGGATTGGGAAACAGACAAGTAAGGATTACTAAGCTCTTACTTATACTCTTCGGCCTCTATGAAACCCAGGAGTGTGATCCTAAAAATGTTTAGATAATATTCCTTTTCCATTTTAGCATGAATATTGAAACAGACAGATACATTCCTATCAAATTCCAAAAGATAAAACCCCTCAAGGATTTGGCAGACCCTTCAGAAAATTACTACCTAAACCAAGGAATGAGTTATACTTCATTATGATACAATGTACTTGAAGGTGTTTAAGTGTTTTTCATTCTTGTTTTGTTCTCTTGGTCAGGTATGGGTTGACTCATTTACATTCTAGATGACGAAAAAAATAGACTAGTTCTTTCTCTTTGGGTAGCAAAGTCACATTTGTGACAATCTATAATACATTAGAAATGAGACTCATCATTTACAAACTATTGACATATTGTGCTACAATATTCAACTCATTGTGTCAAAAACACAACTATTTAGTAATTCTTGAATTTCACCTCACAAACCTATGATCTCATTTAAACATATAATCAAATATTTTCAAGCCCAAGAAGAGATAAAATCATTCATTCAATTGAAATGATTAAAGATATTTAAAGAAAGATACTTGATCATTTTTATTTATAATATGGAAGACAAAATACATATGAGAGAATCTATTTTCAAATTTCCATTTTCACTCGTATGTTGTTGCTACTATAAAATTAAAATAAGGTCTATTATAAGATAGAATGTACCCTATACTTCATACTATCTTATTCATTTGTGCATGAATTGCAAATAACACTTTATATGAGCTCATTTTTGCAAACTAGACAACCCAAGACCCAAAATTTGAACTCTTGTAATTGGCCCTGAATTCCAATGTATAGAAACATGGGAGCAAACAAACCTCAAGAAAAATACAATTTTAGTCACATTTACTTGATATTTAATTTCATCTTAATTTCAAGATTCCCCAAATGGTTATATTTTCACCTTCATATTGAGGGAAAGCACAAAATACAAAAACCCATATCATCCATTGAAGTAAAAAATCCAACATTCCAAAAACCATCATTCATCATTGTAGTAGCATAAAAGTATCTTGTCCACATCAACCCAAGAAGTTCTCCTTGTCAGCACCTAAGAAAAAAATTTATACGCTCATTGAAGAAAGCACACCTTTTGTCATGGTAGCAACATCATAGAAAAAAACATCGAAGCGAGACACTAACTTTGTAATTATTTAGAATCATAGTATGCATGTCCCCTTCATGATTTTGTTGAAACTAGAGAAGATATCTCTCCATCATCATAATGCTTTGACCTGCTAGTGTGACAAGGTACTAGCCATAGTACGACTAATTTTTTGCCTCATCACTCAAAGAACCAGCCCTACCTTCCATGGTTGTATCAGGCTTCCCCATATAAAAATAATAAGCCTTGTGGTACTTATTCTTCTTCTTCTTCCCTCTATACTTAGCCAATCTCCGTAAGTTTCCTCCTTCTTAGCAATATGCTCCTTCAAATACACAATACTAGGATTAAGTTATAAACAACAATCCTACACCTCAGGTTGTAAGTGTTCATTGCTTCACCCTTAACAAATCTATCATGAGCTTTCTTCACATCATTTGGCTTTACAAGAGCTCCTAGTGCACCATGCTTAATTTTAGGTGTACTAACTTGGGGTTCAAGCATACCGATCCTCCTAGGCCTTCTTACAAGTTGGGCAAGCTCACAAGGCTTTAGTTCACACATTCTTATAGAAGAAAAAGGATAAGGCTTATGAAATTTCAAATATAGAGAGACCCTACAAATTTGTAGGATAAAGATAGAGGAGCCTACAAAAATCCTTGATAATTTACTAAACCAGCAAACTTGTGTTTAATTTACATAGAAAAAGTGGAAACCAGCTTACCCAAGAAGACTATCTTCAATAATCTTGCAACTACTCACTTAAGTGTCTTCACCTTCTGCTCAAACTCAAGAAAAATTTACTGCCTCCTGGTGATTGATATTATGAAGTGAACTAGCTGAAAATTCTCATTATATCAGACAATTTGAGCCTATCAACCATTAATTCTCAAGGGAAGCTCACATGAGCGAGCTAAAAATCAATCACTAGAATTTTGAATCTTAGTCATTGATCATGTGATGAGCTAAATTGAAAAATAATCAAAATCAAGGAAATTAATTTTGAAAAGGCCAAATCAATGCATCTATTTCATTTTTCCAATCAGAAAAAACCATGTGGATAAGCATCCACCTAGTTTGCATACTCCACCATCCGCTTAGAGTTAAAGAAATCCTATCATGTCAAATTTACCACACGCCTATGGGAATTAATCAACTTATAGCTGATAGCAATGGTGTGGTGGGGAACGATTGAGATTAAATCTAAATTCATCAACTTTTGCTTGCCTTAATGCAAAACCATCCACCTATGTGTACCATCCCTTAACTGAATTGATATTGTAGATCAAAAAATCTTTCTCATATTTTGAACGTGTAGAAGAAATTAGTTCTATGGTACACACTTTATCCCTCATGCCCTTATGGAAATATTTTTTTATTTCTTCACAATAACTAAGGTGTTTCCTACCCCTTAGATTGATCCATGTGGTGGTCACTTGCTTCCCTACTGAGACACAAGAAACAAAAATGGGTCCCACATGAGATAGTGGGGACTAGTTAGGATTGACCCACAACATCCACCATCAGCTGACAATCTTGACCAAGAGTAGCATGTGGATGACATTAATACCTGATGGCTCCCTCTATCAATGGGACAAGTGTCACTAGCTCACTGTCATGTGATATTATTTAATGCAAAACAAAAACCAATGGGATGGCAAGGAGTGGCCCTGATGAAACCACGTCACCAATTAACCAAGCTAATCATTTTGACTCACCCTCTATTGACTATTCAATACTTTCAGGCACACCAATGTAGAGGGCATGTAGTGCTCACCTACCAACCTACCAAATTAATTAAATGGAAAATAAAATTGAGTGGGGGCTTAGGGAATGACTGCGATCAAACCTCAATGATTGGATGATCTTTGTAATCATTGGAAACCTGCATATGCCAAATGTTAGTTCTAAAGATGGGACCGCTACTAGGCATATGATAGATAGAGACATAAGGATTAAATTTGAAACCTTAGGAAACTAATTAAAAATTAATCCTCAACCTAGTACCTGACAAATATTTCAAGGAAAACCAACCCATGCTTCTATAAGGTGATATTTTATAAAGCAACAAGCAACGACGGGGTAACTATGACTCAAGGGCCAATAATAAAATGGACTAGATGGCATAAGGTGTGTCTTAAAAGACTAGGAACTAGCAACAAAAGGTCAATAATGAATTATAATGCTTACAATGGACATCAGACTTAGAGGGTTTTAGAAAGGGTTTTACACAAACCCTAAGGCATGATGATAAACAAAACCCTAAGCATAGGGGCATGAGTTTAACCTAATTTTACAAAGTTTTTAGATGGAACAAAACACATTTTTAGGGGTTCCATCACCTACATCACCATATTAGCTCCAATAACATGCATGATGCAAGAAGACATTGACATGACAATTTGATCTTGATTGCTACAATAAATCTTCAATAAATTTTCCTTTGAATGCCTTGAATTTCTCTTGAATTCTCATAAACTTTCTAGGTTCTTGAGTTTCATTTCTAGGATTTGAAATGATCAAATAACCTTATATTTATAGGTATATATCCTTAATTTCATGAAATTCAAATATCACAAGCTAAAATTGAAATATAGATTTGAAAACATTAAAATACCACCCAAAATATAATTTAATTTAGGTCCCAGGTCTCTAAACCTAGGACACACATTTCTCAATGAGAGGTGTTATGTTAATGCATTAATGAGTGTCGGGATTCCTCTTCAGAAAATGTAATAAAATAGTGTTGGTAAATGAATTAAGGGGCCAATTCAGGAAAATTGAGATCAATTAGTTAAAGGAGCCCTAAATAAGTGTGAAAGTGTAAAGGGGTACACTTTAAAACACTAAAATAAGGCATACTTAAGTCTAAATTTACTAGGAGGGAACAAACAAGTGAGAAAATGTAAAGTGGAAATTTTTTTGTCACTATAGTAATATTGAATTACCTTGATAGAAAGAGGAATGACATACATAGCAAGATGATATTTATTTGGAAGGTAGGAAAAAGAGAAGGAGAGTTTTAATGTAGTTAAATCTTTGTGAAGATGTATTCTTGGCCCATTATTTAAAAATCAATATTATAATTCTAATTTATTTTGATGTTCCTCTACTTGAGTGGTGGTATATTTTTTATTTTGGGTATGTACAAGATCATGATGGGCCAAAAAGTGGCAATATGATGGGTATGTGGCTGACGACCTTTTTTTAACCCAAAATTGATGAAACGAAGAGGGTTTTTAAAGGAGATTCTCAGCTTTCCACCAATATAAATTATGCTTTACTTTGAATTTAATAATTAATTATTATTCATTTTCTATTCAAATTACAACTAAATTCCTGATTGATAGGCTGATTGAAAAACATTTATATATTTCAAATAGTAAAACATTTTTTTAATAAAAAACATGTGTCATATTCTATGCTTCGCATACTATAGGATTAAAAAATTAAAAATTGAATTTCATGAAGTTTTGACCATGTTAAGGTGGTCAGACATACGAGTTTTTTATATTTTTTAAAAGTTGTAATAAAAAATTCATAATTAATTATTTACATGGAAAACAATTACAAAAAAATATGCATTACATCGAGACATGTGTCCAATACTTATATCTAAAATCTTATAAAAAAATATTTCCATTTTAGTTTGGTTAGGGTGGTTAGACAAACACCTACTTCTTATTTTTTACCTGAAATTTAAGTACTACTGTATTGAAATTTCAAATTTTCACCATATATATTTTTTTATTTTTTAAACAAACCTAGTAGTTTAGAAACTACATTCAATTTCCTATAGATTCTATTCTTACATATTTTTGAAATAATATAGATAACTTATTGAAATTCTTATGTCAAGTTGCCTAACTCTGATTTTTCTAATTTTTTTGCTACTTAAGGGCCTATTTTTTCCATGATGATCCTGCACATACCCTTTTCTTCTTCTAAACTTTTTATTAAATAGTTTAGTTTTATGAAAGTTATTGACAATATACAAAATTTTCATTTTGATATTAAGAAACTGTGTATAATTTTTTGTGCATAATATAATGATCTTATACATTTATTTCAAATTCTAAAAAAATCCCTTAAAGTTTGCATGATCTTATGTTAGTGGTGGGGTTGTGAAATTGATCCCAACATTGTGGTTTGATTGAATTTTATCAAGTTTTCTAGAGTAATAGATAAAACACCAAGTGTAAAGCTAATTCTATCAATTTATTTTACTTATTTAAAACCTTAAATCCTTTTTACATTTTTTTACAAATTGTAAAATAAAATTATATTAGGAGCAATAGAGTTTAATTTATTGAAAGAATATTACTTGTAAAGATAGATTTAACACAATTGGTTTAGATTTACCTTTTTCTTAATATACTAATATCAATATTACTAGTAGATGCCCTTAAAAAAGTAAATCACATAATCCACTTAGTTGTTACAATGAATATACATTTAAAAAAATCCCCCTCAATTGATTTTTTCTAAATGCCTATATTTGAATGAGATTTCATTAGTTTTTGGAAAAATTATTAATGAAAACTTAGACAAAATTCTTGTACTTAATACTGCATTGCCATTATTTGCAAGAAAACTAAAACCTTGTGCTAGGGTAAGGAAATCCACCATAGCATAAATGAAAGATATTATTTCTATATGTACTGCAACGCCCGCCATGCAAACCCTAGAGAACACACACAAAGCAAATAATTTTTTTTTTAAAACAATACAATTAAACATGCAAGAAACATTAACCATAATCACATAACACATTACATTGCACTATTACGCATAGCTCTCTGGGGCACACGAGGTTATTTCACAAATAACTAACAACAAAAACAAAAGGTAACAACATAACTATTAATATTATAAACCATGAATAAGGATACATCTAATAACCAAGAGTGAGAATATTAATACATCACATAATACTATTACAATAAATCTATGTTAACAAAATACAATTGATCCTAACTATTACATCATTTTAATATTATATTACAAGCTCATGATTAATAATTACATCCAATCTCCCAAGCGTGTGGGATAATATAAATACAATGAAATCTGAACTACAAAAGAAACACTGGTGCAACACCAACTGTAGAAATGCTGAGAAGATAGGCTGCTGATGGGGAACCCAACGGGTGTGGAGCACATTCCACCCAACCATGTGAATTAAAAGTAACTCACCCACCGTGCTCAGAGGTGACAAGGAAGAGAACTCAACCATGAATGTCAAACTGACTCTAAGAACAACATGGTACAAATACAAACTCAAGGTATACAATAAAATAACCATCAACATTCACGAAACAAACAGGTCAAGATAAAGATAAGAAAATCACCACAATTAAGTAAAGCATTATCAATTAAACAAGTACTAAATAAAAACCATAAATCAAATTCACAAGACTCAGATACAACATAAAGTTTACTATTTCAGAGGCAACTAAAAACTAGGTACAAGGGTGTCTAATGGAGAGTGTCATCACTTAGCTCTCCCTAAGACCCCTAACATAAACCAAAATACGGCAAGAGTCGCACCTTCAAGTATAAGACATATGACACAAACAAGACATGCGAGGCAAATCCATCTCGCGATAACTCAAGTTACAGTGACCACTATTCTCGTACAACCCTTCCAAGATTTAATGTTTAAAAACATGTAATATTCAAATCCCAAAAGTACAAGAATAAACATCCAAGAAAATAAATCATATACCCATAACACAAACAATCATAATATAATATTATAAATATGTGTACATTAAAATCTACATCAAATGGACACAAATCAAAGTCTAAAGCATATAATATGTTTGTCACAATACAAACATTGAATACCTCAACACAAAATGATCAATAGAATATCGAAATCTAATTTGCAATGTCACTATTAGAGAATGCAATGAAATCATCAATAAGAAGATTATCTAAAGCATTCATTGAATTAAACCCTTTCAAATACCAAAATACTATTATCTCAATTTCTTTTCTTTCTAATTCAAATAAATATATTAAGACATTTAAATATTTAAATATTTTATTTACAACTTTCAAACATAAAAATTAAACATATATATATTTAAAATATCTATTATATCAAAATAACTAATTAAACAAATATATTTAAATATATATAATTAAATATATATATATAATACATATAATTAAACATATATATAAATACTTATTAATTAATACACTAAAATAATTTACCATATTCAAACAATGCTAATAATAAACCTAGTGTATTGCGACTTGAATAACTTTTGTTTTCGGATCTGGGTCTTTCTACAATTTTTACTGAAGGTGCGCCACCAAGTATTTTAACACATAAAAAATTCAACCATACCCAGTTCGTAAATTGTGAGTTATGATAAATTTAGTGACTCTATGTCTCTGCTATTTTCTATAGGAAAATATTTATTATTTTGTCATAGGATTTTATTTTTCCTAATTTATCAGAGGAGTTCCTTTTTTCTTCAATCCTACAGAGGTCTTTTAAATTATATGTGAGATTTTCTATTATCTATTGCTTTCTTTTTGAATTTTCTACCATTTTAAATTCATTTCCTTAGAGAGGATCTAAGATTTTCACAATCCTTCTACAAAGGTTTTCTAAAATTTCACAACAAATTAATAGACAATATTTCAACATATGTAAACAAATTATCTAATTCTTTTTTTTTTATATAATTTCACAAAATCAAAATAAACATCTACAATTTTGAATAGATAATCTTTTAACAACACAATTTAAATAAACATTTAAAATAAAGAACCTGGATCCTCAAGCTTGAATTGATGAAGATTGAAGCTGAGCCTTCATATTTCGATTCCCAAGTTTTTTCCAAAGATTGCATCTTTCCAAAGATGTGCAAAACCATCCTCTGCCAAGAACTCTTTCCTCCGAGTCCTTTTTTTTTTTCCTTTATTTTATTTTATTTTTATTTTACCAAAGAGTAGTTTGCAAAGCAAAAAATTTACTTGTTCCGCTTTCATCTCCATAATCCTCTATATGTCTAAAACCCCCAAAATTTTCAATTAAAATAAAAGATAATACCATTCCATTGCAAAATCTCCAAAAATCATCAATAAAAGAAATTATATCTTTAAAAGCAAGCTTTTCAGTCAAATCTCAATTCTCATTCGTTCACACAACTTTTTCATTCTTTTATTTATTTATTTTTCTATTTTCAATACATTTTGTTTTAATCTTCATTTTTGCAACTTTACTTGCAAAGCACATTATCTAAATAATTTAAATAATTTATTCTAACAATTATCCTCAAAAAGATAATTAATTAAAATAATAAAACACAATTTAATATTTTAATTATCACTTAATAAACTCGTGAATTTTTTTAAAATAAATAAAACATTTAAAAAAAATTAAATACAATTTAATCTAACATTAAAATAAACAATCATTACCCTTATTTAATTAATTCAATCACAACCTAAAAAAATACCAACATAAATAATGTACGACAAAACACAAACGACGACCACAAAGAACGACAATTACAAGAACGCACAAAACCATTTAAACAAGACAATCTGACATCATGGGACAGGATAACTTCATCGCCACCTTTGTTTCAACATTATACCATTGGGTTATAGGTGCTCGCCTTGTCCTGCCGAAGCAGGTGGAATCGAGACTAGGTACCTGCAATCCCTGCATACAAACAAAGTCGTGTACATGTGCATACGTATATAAAATCAAAGGATCATATTGTGAGAAGGACTCGCAGCGTAGCAGGGCAGCCGTGAAGAAGTGGTGCTACACTGTCCTTCATCACATGTATCCAAACAATATAATATAACCGATAAATTAATCATTTCTAAACTAACAAATCATATCATATTATTATGAACAATTACTAATTCACTGCATCACCACCTAATAATGCCTCTATATAAAACATCACCAATTAAATGCAATCATAATGTAATATCATACTCACAAAAATACCATTAGAAGCTCTTGTCCCATCTTCCTCTTCTGATTCCTTAGCCAGACTACCTACACATCCTAGGTGAGAATGGAGGGGTACTACATCCTCCCCCCTAAAACTCAACTTACTCCTAGAAGTCACATGGCTCAAAATGGAAACATAACCACATTAGTACCAAAATTTCTCTAATCTATAATTGATGTACACCCTCTTTCTGAATCATTACAATTAGAATCACTAGTCGGCTTCACATTTGAAAATAATATCCTCTTAACTACTTTTATTTATAAATCCTTACATCTCTTACAATAACATAATTGGTTTCTGTGCTAAAAACAAAGCAAGTACTCCTATTAACTCAATTTTTCATTCACACAACAAACATCTTCAAAATATCATACAAGGAAAACACATCAAATGATTACTTGAAATTAACAAAATACACACCATGTCATGTTTCAGTAACATATTTTAAGTCACAATTTACAATTCTCAACAATATCCAATCTATTTTATACCACAGAGTCACAATATACCCACATTTAAGACAACATGGTTATCCCTCTTTTACATCAATAGACACAAAATATAAGAATATTTTTCTAACACATACATACGCAGTCACATCACTGGGAACCACATAACAAGGCTACACAAGGGTCCATCTAGATGCCGGAGAGCAACATACTAATCCAAATACATAATCCATGAGCCAAGAGCCAAAATCCATCTCACATAATCTATACCTCACACTAAGTGGCTTGATGGTATTAGGCCACACTCACATGGCGAGACCATCCAACAAGACCACTATGACCCATCTCTTGTTGTACAAGGTGGTTAGCCTCTAAGAGATAGTCATCACACATAGGTGGGTAGTGGGTCCTAGCTATAAAATAGCCTCACATACCCCCATCCTCAAGGTTCCCTGTGTCTACTTCCTCACATACACTCACCAAGTCTACCTCATACGTCTTTGGAGAGGAATCACAATACAACACATAGCTGACCTTTAAAACAATAAGGATAAATTAGTTTAGCAACCAAAGTTATAATTAAAAGAAAACAAAAATTCAATTTCAACAATAAATAAATAAATGTGCACAATTTCAACACTAAATCAAATGTAACCATGAGGGCTACGAGAAAATAAGATCACAAGGTGTGGCTAAACCATCACAATCAAATATAACAAGGTGTCGGCTTTCACAATCACTAGAAAATCATCAATAATTATAAAGAAAGTTCACAATCTTAGAAGTTGCACTATACAACACTGTGTGACTAGATACTAGCCAGCAAATGAGAAAGGAGGGAACAACGTCCAACTATACAATAGCCTCCATGTGGTGCGGAGTGAGCACGCCATCCACATGACCCAGAGTGTGCTCCTCGGCTACACTCTGCCTCACATCATCATGTTACATGGACTAACCAAGTGGCCCACACACTCCTTGGTTGCCCGCATAGGATGTGCACCTCGGCCTCCATCCTGCATCGCATCTCAGTGCGGCATGGTCATACACCAGTCAGAGAAGGCACGCATTGGTCGTATGCCGCATGGCAGTGTGTCTGTGGCTCCACAGAAGTAGGCACGTGCTAGACACACCCCACATAGCGATACCTCGTGGAAAAGGCACACGCAGGTACTCGTCGTTGCCAAAGGTATACATAGCTAGGACCTACCCATATGCTAACCGACCCAAACACTGTCAAAAGAAAACATCAGTATCCCTCTACAAATGTGTGAGGCCCCATTATGCTCATCACACAAGTAGGCTATCATAGCACATCTCATAGTGCAGCTTCATGTGTCTAAGCACGTGGCATCGTGTCCTCGAGCCCTGCTCACTACCATCAACAACACGGCATCATCACCAGCACTATGTCAGAACATCAGTGGGGTGTGGCATCATATCCATTGCATCATGTCAGAACATGTGCAAATATGATGTATGCAATACATATATGGGCATATCAATATGGGGCTACTCGAGCTTCACCTCTCATACGGACGAGGTTCACTTGCTAATGTCAGCTCAACGTCCCTATGGATGGCCAGACAAATACTAACAACCAATGCTGCTACACTCAAAATTGTGGGGTTTAGGCTAGCACATATGTATCAAGTACCCTGATCCATCATAAGGGGAAGTAGTGAGTATGTTTCCTCAGGATCGGTTGAGTTAAGACTACTCTGCGTCACAATATGCATATGCTACACACTCCGCCCAAGGAACTTTGTGGCTGCTACTACCCCTTCACGGATTGAGGGGCTAGAGAACCAAAAGAAAAGAATCTATGAAACTATCTTTTGGCTACTCATATATAAATTTCAACCACACGTGGGTCGGCCCTCAATCAAGTAACAGACATGCAACACATGAATGGTATGGTTATTTCCACACCAACAAATATAATATAGTCTCTATGAATGGGTACACAGTATCACCATCCCATGGGCACACAAAGCAAGCACGAGTTTAACACAACACACAAACATTGCACAGATACTGGTTTCCACAAAACAAGGAGTACATTCATACCTACTATTATAGAAAACAATTTTTCCTTATACTCATATGCACATACATGATTGATGCCACACATCAAAAACAAGTACTCCCAACATCCTCCATACTTTTCTTCTAAAATTATAAAATCTTTAATCACTTTTACAATTCCTTAAATATCAACATTATCCTCGTCCTCAAGTTCAAAGATCAATTTTATCAACTCCCTTAAAGCTAAAATTAATACCATAAGCCTAAACAATTCTCACCCGCTTTCTCCTAGACAAACATACTCTCTTCTTTTTTTTATCACAAAATATTCCCCTCAATAAAAAGAAATATTTTTATCACCATTTACTACATCATACACTTTTTCAGAGACAAACATCAATGCCTTTCAATTATAGAATTCCTATTTGCTTCCATCATTCATACTAATACACGCATAAAGAAACTTTTATTTTCATGTCATGATACAACATTTTACCAAAGTTATATCATTTACATTTGTAGGCGAGAGTGCACTTAACATAGAAACACATCATATACATGTCAAAATGCATTGTCTTTCAACACAAAACATTACCATTTATTTACATACTAGATTCAATAACAATTAAGAAGAATCGTCAATCAATCACACACCACAACACATCAATTTTGTATTAGTTCAAGATTTCATTAAATGAAGATACATCATCCCATTTTCTCCTAAGGTAAAACATTTATTTGATTGACACAAGGCCTTTAAACACCATCCAAGTACAACACATTTATAAAATCAAAATATTTAATTTTTTTTTCACTTCATGAAAATACCTAGGAGATTGTTTTACCCATACCCTTAATCACACTCATACAATGCAAAGAGTAGTTTGCAAAGAAAAAAATTTACTTGTTCCTCTTTCATCTCCATAATCCTCTGTATGTCTAAAACCCCCAAAATTTTCAATTAAAATAAAAGATAATACCATTCCATTGCAAAAGCTCCAAAAATCATCAATAAAAGAACTTATATCTTTAAAAGCAAGCTTTTCAGTCAAATCTCAATTCTCATTCGTTCACACAACTTTTTCATTCTTTTATTTATTTATTTTTCTATTTTCAATACTTTTTGTTTTAATTTTCATTTTTGCAACTTTACTTGCAAAGCACATTATCTAAATAATTTAAATAATTTATTCTAACAATTATCCTCAACAAGATAATTAATTAAAATAATAAAACACAATTTAATATTTTAATTATCACTTAATAAACTCGTGACTTTTTTAAAAATAATAAAAACATTTAAAAAAAATTAAATACAATTTAATCTAACATTAAAATAAATAATCATTACCCTTATTTAATTAATTCAATCACAACCTAAAAATATACCAACATAAATAATGTACGACAAAACACAAATGACGACCACAAAGAATGATAATTACAAGAACGCACAAAACCATTTAAACAAGACAATCTGACATCATGGGACGGGATAACTTCATCGCCACCTCTGTTTCAACATTATACCATTGGGTTATAGGTGCTCGCCCTGTCTTGCCGAAGCATATGGAATCAAGACTAGGTACCTGCAATCCCTGCATACAAAGGAAGTCGTGTACATGTGCATACGTATATAAAATCAAAGCATCGTATTGTGAGAAGGACTCACAGCATAGCAGGGCACCCGTGAAGAAGTGGTGCTACATTGTCCTTCATGACATCTATCCAAACAATATAATATAATCGATAAATTAATCATTTCTAAACTAACAAATCATATCATATTATCATGAACAATTACTAATTCACTGCATCACCACCTAATACTGCCTCTATATAAAACATCACCAATTAAATGCAATCATAATGTAATATCATACTCACAAAAATACCATTAAAAGATCTTGTCCCATCTTCCTCTTCTGATTCCTTAGCCAGACTACCTGCACATCGCAGGTGAGAATGGAGGGGTATTACATGTACTAGTTAGCAATTCCTTGATTGACATGAATGAAAATGAATATGCACCCTGTGCAAAGGAAAGTGGATATTTTTAGTGAGAACATAACACTAAATTATTTATAGAGAAGCATGAACAATATTTTATCCATTTAATCTATTTGACATATATTTAGTGGACAACATGGGTGACAAGACAATAGAAATAGATTTAGGAAAAAATTAATTATATTTATTGATCCTAGTAAGTTGTTTTGAGGGATCATAAAATGTATTGCACTAGCAATATAAGTTCTTAGAGCTATCTAGAATAAATAAATATCATCTACACATTATATATTTGAGTAGAAATAGTAAATATAAATTAAATATTAAGGATAAAAGAGGAATTGATTATTGGGTCTTGAAATTTCTTAAAAAAGAATTCTCATAATATGTAAATTAGAAAAAAAAAATAATAAATAATAGTGTCATTTCAATGTAGAAGGAGAAGTGGAACCTAGTATTATACATGCCTCATCTTTTCTTTATGAAATAGAGACCCATCTCTTTGATTTTCTTCTATGTTTCTTTAAGTTTATTTTTGTTATATTTGTGCTCTTTGGACTTACATTTTTTTTTCTAATTGGATTTCATTTTTGTAATTTTTTATATTTAAATATTCTTAAAACCCCATTAAATTCATGTTTGAGTAGTTTAGGAAAGATAAATTTTACATGTTTCTTCATTTTGCAAGTTTCTAAGGCTCTTATGGGTTTAAAATTGCCCAAATTCCTCATGTTCTTCTAAAACCCAATTCAATTTTTACTTCTTTACATTGGGGATATCAAAGCTATCATTTGAATTTTTTTCTAATTTGATGTGTTCTTCCTCCTTCTACATCTACACTTATCATTAATACATATGTATGAGGTGGATTGGTGCTATAAATACATATTTGGTATCCAATTTTTCACCCTTTAGATCTAAGGAGTATTTTTTGTACATAGATATATTCCTTTATTTCCTATGGTACTATTTTATTAATTGTGGCAATGATTTGCAATGTAGATCTTATTATTTTGTGAGGAATTTCATCTCCCTCCAATTGTACTTTTTTAATTTATCATTTTCAAAGTTGGTTTCACTATTTTCCTTGTAATTATTTTACTAAGGCCTAATATAGAGTGGTCCCCTATCTATTAGATGAGTGTATTAAAATTTATTCTAGACTTAAATAAGATTCTTGAAGTTTCAAAACTTTATCTTAGTTTTTAATCAAAAAGTAGGATAAGGGCCTTGATTCCAAACAAAATAGAAAAGAAAATAGGACAACTTGCCCACCAGTCTAAGTAGAAAAAGAGTCCTACATACCTACCACAAAACAACACCAAACATTAAGGTAAATATTCTAAGAGATGAAAAACAAAATGGCTGATAGGCCTTAAAGGTATAGGCATCTAGGCCCCAGATAACCTAAGAAACAACAAAAATTAAAACCAACAAAAAAAAAACTAATCCTTAGGACTATTAATTAGATTCCATTATTTCTTGAGCTACTCCAAATCATTCTTCCAGGTGTCCTTAGTATCACTATTCCTCTCCTCCTTCGAGGCTTCATCCAATTGGTTATTCTCCTTCTTGCATTTTAGTTTCCTTACTTTTGATTGCCTAGTGAAAATTCTAAACATGGCATAGTTCATAATCCCATGGGTGATAGACATGATATAGCTCATCACACTATCAATCTTTGCCATATTTTATTTTAGTGTATCATCTTTATTAATTTATTTCATTCGGCTAACACTCTCCCAAAGATTGTCAATCTGATTCTTAAAATACTAGAGGATACCACTCCCCATATCCCCCTCCTCCTCCAAGCTCAACGTAACTTGATTTTTGTCAACATTATATTTCTCTTGTTTCAGGTCTATTCCTTCCTCTTTTTCCTTAATGGAAATATTAATTTTTTTTACGTTATAATCCTTCTCCTCCTCTTCTTTACTTTTTCCTCCTTATCCACTTCTTCCTCACTAGTGTTAACACCATCAAACTCATTCCTGGCAATAACAACTTCTAGTTCCTTTTAGCTAGTATCAAGGTCCACCTCTTTAGACACAAGGAAATACTCTTCGTTTGAAGACTCATCCCCTTCCTCCTCAAAATCTAATTTCTTCCCTTTAGTGTCTTGGTTTTTGTTTTTCTTCACGACGTTGGCCAACCTGATCGACCTTCTCTCACCGTTACCACTACTTAAATCACCCAACTGACCTGCATCACCATTTTTTATAATTTTAATAATAACATTCTTAACTATCATCTTTTCATCATGTTCTAAGAATTTTTTTCTTGAACAAGTAGCATTTTCTAGGGATTCCACTTTTTTAGAGGGAGGGGTAGACTTCTTATTCTCTATGAGAGGGTTTTGAGAAACAATACTAGGTGGGATGGAAAATTTTGATTTCTTACTAGGGTTAGTGTTGTGTTGAATCAAATAAGGAGTTACCTTCAAAGGCTTGATTTGTAGAAGATTAACATTTTTTATAGGAAATGACTAAGGGGTTAAAGTAAAAACATGATTATAGAGTATTACGATTAGGCCCTAATGTAGTGGGGGAGGCCCCTTTGGTCCTACATTGAATTAGAGAAGATAAAAGAAAGAAGGGGATATTTACTTTTCATTGCATTTTATATGGCTAAGGAGAAAAAAGTAATATACATGAATAGTAGTATATATGCCTTCAAGAGTGAAATATTTCATGATATGTAAGCTTACTAAATTGAAAGGAATCAATAATTTCTCTATATCAATACCCATTTTGAAATCTCCTCAAATGTGCATCATTGTCAAGGAAACTATTAATGAAACACTCGTAGTTCTCGTTGTTCACCTTTACCACTTTAATTCCCTTACATTCCAAACCCATTGTCTCAACAATATGTCTCTAAGTCACCTCAAAGAAGATGCTTCCAATAGAAACCTTACTTTCCCTCAACAACTCAAAAAAATTTAAAGTAATATTTTCATGTTAAAGCCCTCAATGGCTTGGAGCAAGGCTTTCATTCTAGCTTCCTCAAATGACCTTTAGTGTTTGACATTCTATTTGAGGGGAATACAAGATAATGGTTCAAAGTGCTTATTTGGACCACCCAAGTTTAGTCTAGTACCCTTTCACCACATTTTAAGAGGGATTTGAAATGTACCACCTACACCACACCAATAGATATTAGATATAAAAGAAAAGTAATTGGAGCTTATTTTGGTAATTCTATAAAAAAAGGTAAGATAAAACATATTTGGGAGACTGAGCTAGACCATTTAAATTGGATTTTTTGAAAAATACCCACTTTTCTTTATTAGAAGATACTCAACATTCCTTTTGAGCATAAACAAAATGATTAGAGTATTAGACCCAAGGCTCATGTGAACATTACGTTGGCCATGAAAAATTATAAAATCCATTTTGAAACTTTAGTATAGTTTCCATATTCAAATTTTCCTTTTTGTTTTAGATGCCCCTAATGAGTTTGAACACATGTATATGTAACAAACTAATTAGTGTGGAGGGTGTTAAGGTTAGTTTGGAATGTCTTAATTTTAGTATGTTTGTGAGCATTTTTTTGAGTTTTTGTAATGCCCCCACCAAGGAACCCTAGAGAACAACACTAAACTAGGTCAACTAATGGAACATTTTTTAAAAACTTTTTTCAAATGCATAACATAGCATGATAAACTAATCCTATATCCTCTAAGGTTCCTTGACTATGATATTCACAAACTAATGATCAAGATTACTAGAAAAATTTCATCAACATAAAAGATAACATGAACAATTTAACAAGCAAGGTTCATTTTAAAGAATCACATTAAATGATTATACATTACTTAATTCCATAAGATGTCAACTGATAATCAACATTAAAGATAATTTTTAGCTAATTAACATATGCAAAATACATTACATCATAGTATTCATTATGAGAAGAATTAATCAATAACTGTTACATTGTTAAAATATTTACAACAATGCATCCCTAATACATGTGGGAAGTACACATTAGATTACATCATGAGATACAACTATTAAACTATCCAATACAAATACATGAAAGGTTCTCCTCTCAAACTAGAATAGGAACTGGAGTCCACAACAAAATGAACAATCTTGACACACATGAACATGCAACAAGAATACCCAATCGAGAGAAAGCACCAATCTCTCGACCATGTGGAACCCCAATGCCCACCCCTTGTGCTAGTAGATAACCCAAGGTTCCACATCGAATAAACATTCAAGAAATAATAGGCTAACACAAAGAAGGGCTATAAATGACTCCAACACAGTAGTGATAACAATAGCAACATCACTTACAACACTTCACTTCTAGAGGCACTAACATAACAAAGAAGAAATAAATCTAGGGAATGCTAGACTACAATAGGGAGGAGTTTCATCATATACCTTGATATTGGTTATCCTAGCAGATCTTCCTAGGCTCTGGCCCCCATCTTGGATTATCTTGGCAGCCCCTACCAATCCCCAACCCCCATACAAACTCATGTGGAATCAATGAACCTTTCGTAAGGACAAGGCAGTTGATCTTTTCATTTCAAGCCTTCCCATCTCATCTCAATCCTAAATAAGCACTTGAGCCATGAGTAAGGCATACATTATCTTCATTATTATTGGATTAATAAACCCCCCAATGGGTTATCTTGGACACCACTTTGGATTCTGACCCCCATGGAGAGCCACTCCCCCTACTTGCAACTAGTAAACCCTACAAATAAAAAGGCATTAACCATCTTGCACACTGGGTAAGTGTAAGAAGTTAGGTCCACATTGAAGGGAAGTGCCATTTTTCATCTCTAAAATAGGTACCCATTCATTTTTTAGAATAGGTACACATTTTGAAGTGGGCATTCATTCCCAAATATTTGAAACTCACAATAAATGTTTTTTATATGTATTTATTCTTAGGAAAGGCATGGTAACCCAATTCTTATCCTTGGACTTGCAAGTACAATGTCATGACAATTTCAAGAGAAGAAACTAACTTTGGTAATGTAGTTGATGATTTTTTTTTCAAAATTGTTTTAAAAATTAAAACCCATTATTAATGACAATGTCTAGTTTTCAAATATGTATTCTATTTTTAAGATTGGACTATTTTTTATATTTTCTAATTAATTTATGAGGAAAAATGTCCATAAACTTGAAATATTATGTTTTTCATATTTTTGTAATAACTTTTAATTTTTTAATTTTACTATTATAAAAATTAGACGACATAAATCTACAAACAATTCCTTACACAATAAATAAATAAATAATTGATAAATGATAACTTTAGGTCAAGTTATGGTGTCCAAACATAAGGGTTTTAAAAACCAACAATTAGGGCAAATAAAAAATTAATAAATAAAATAAATATTGAGAAAAAAAATATAAAAAAATATCCTCATTAATCTTCATTATAATACACATCTTTCTACAAAATAAAATTAGAAAAATATTTTTATATAGGTCAAATTATGGTGTCTATATATGCGCATGGTATGATCCTAAAAAGATGACTTTTAAAGAGTGGTATTTATACATGAGTATTAAAAATTATCTTGTATCATCTGGGTATTAGAATAAATTACATATTTGAAAACTAGACTCAAAATAATAAATTTCATATTACTAAACTTTTTAAATATATTCAATGTATAATTGATACAAATTTTAAGTCCAACTATGAAAAATTCATAAAATCAGGAAAAACACTTCCACTTTTTGAACATTTTTTGGACCCAACTTCTTCCACCTACCCCACTCATCAATATCACATAAATCCAAACACAGATCAAGGAATTGACCATCTTCAATATTCATCATAATAACATAAATCCATACATAGATAGGAGGGAAACACCCTTAGGATTTACGTTTCACACCATAGCCTCTAGAAACCAACATACTAAACACACTTCCCAAGGACATAAAACCTCACAAACTTACATAGATGACACCCAACTTTCAACAATTATGCAAATACCTAATCCAATAATCGAGACATACCAACAATTAATCAAAGAGTTAACCATGAAGAGATTTCTTTGAATAAGGCATTATTTCAAATTTCTTATCATCCCATTTAACTTCACCACTTAATTCAACAGCAGGTTAGTTACTACAAGAAGAATTATATTTACAACTAACTATATCATTCACAAAGCAACTGTCTCTATGGATCTATTTAATACAAGACCCTAATATTAAGATCACAACTTAATATAATGTTGTAAAAACCATGCTCTAATTATTTGTTTTACATAGCAAAACAACTATTAAAAATTCATAAAAAATTATTAACATTCATTTGTTAATTAGTTAACAGAAAGAGGAATCCAAATCTTTGAACCTTTAATCTAAATCATTTAACTAACATAACCTATCCTCTACATTTTACCCTCACTTAAAATTAACTTTCCCCCAACCTTTAATTATTGTGATAATCCAAATTCAAAAGATACCTCACTTAGCTCTTATCTTAAATATGATGCTCTCAATTATAAGTTTAGACCACAAAATATCATTCAGGATCTAACCATAAGGAAATGAAACCAACTCTATCTTAAATCTACATTATGAGAACTTAAGTACAAGATCCAAAGGCTAGGTTATAGCCTTAAGGTAACTATAGTATTTACCTATTTTCGATTTAACTTACCATGCATGAAATTTATCAAAAGTTTTCACATAAATTATCAAAAAGGAAACCATGTTCTAAATCCTAAACAAAGATCACTATTCTCTCACTTAGTATTCTAGCACAACAATACACTAGATTCAATTATTTTCCATTCTTTATACATTCATCAATTATATAACTCAATCTATCTATTCCTACTTACATTCCTCCAATTTATTACCAAATAATCAAACCTATAATCCAACCTATATAGATATGGAGATATATACATATTATATATATGTATATAAACTCTCTTTCTTAAAATGAACCTAAGTTTCTATATTTATTATTTCTTTTCATATGCAAATTACATGTTTATATTTCTGTAAGAGATAAACTTGTTGCACAACAGAACAAAGCTTTAATTGAAACCAATAAACTCTAAATACCATTATAGTGTTTCGGGTTTCAATATTATAATGAAATAATTTTGGTCTTCTTATGTGTATCTAGAAGTTGTAATGTAACCAAACAAGATAGTCTCAATTCTAAGGTTCCTGTTGGTTGATCTATCTACATCTATAGTTATCATGCATTACATTTCCCACTAATAGGAATTATTGTATCCTTTAACTATTAATATAACTTACTTTTATTCATCCAAAAGAAATTACAGCTATATCCTCTAAACCGCCTTAATGAATGGTGGATCAATTTTGAATATCTAAGGAAAGTATGTGAGAAATTCATAAAACCATCACTAATAACATATTTTAGACTTGCATTAGCAACTCAACAATGGACTGACCCATGAGATGTCTCTTAAATCAAGAAATATCAACTGCAAGATATAGATTATATGCAATATTTGTGATGATATTAGTGAGAAAAATATCAAAACATTAAGATGCAAATTAGGCTGTCCATGGCTGGAACAAAAGAAGGCTACCGATGGTTGGAATTTGGGATAGAATGATTACAGTTAGACTTGGTAAATGTTGATTGATCATCGATGCAAAACAATGGATTAAATAATTGGTTAAGAACAACCTGATTCAAGTGGTGTTTCCAATAATGAATGTAAACCTATAAATACCACATTTAGAAAATTCTTGCAAGATAGGAAATACACAAGTATAGCCCTGTTACAATAGAAGATTGATTAATATGAAGTATATGTATGTTCATATTTAGTTGTATAATTGTTAAAAAAGGATTTAGAAACATTCATGTGGATGCAATTAAAGGTACAAATCAATATTACACAATCTCGTCCCCATCCTCCCTGCCTGTGCCAAAATGATGGCTTTCAAACAGGGTAGGGATGTCCATCAGAGCATGACGAAAGAGGAATTTTGTTAGATGTTATAGTTGCAAGTGCACTGCAAGCCATGTATGCATAATCTGAAAGCATAGACATAGCACGCGCATTGATTGACAGAATACCTCAAGGAACTATGGTCGCAGGATATGCACAAAGTGGATTAGTTAAAAAGGCTTTAGAAATTTTTAAGCAAATGCTATTAGCAGGCCTAAAGCCAAATTCTAAAACTTTTGTCCGCATCCTCGCAGCCAATGCCTAAGGCGTGGAAGCACAAGCGAGGCACAAACTATTTGGAGAAATGTATCAAAGAGACATCATCTCATGTAAATTAGTGTTGCAGGATAATTTCAAAATTGGTTTTGATGAAAAGGCTTTAGAAACTTTCAAGCAAATGGAATCGGCAGGTGAAGAAAACGTTATCTCATGGAATGCAATGATTGTAGGATATGCATAAATAGATTTTGGAAGGAAGCTCTCAAAATCGTTGAATTAATCAAGCACTCTGAAACACGTCCTAACATTGTAAGCTTTGCTTGTGTTCTGGGTGCACACAGTCACGCAGGTTTAGAGGCTGAGGGTTGCGCATACCTTGCAAATCAGTAAATATACAATAATAATGGTAAGATCTTGATTTCTAGAAGCTACACTTGTAAAACAAAATAATAAATGTCGGGCTTGTGCTCAAAGATACAGGGGTATGGAAAGATGGAATTGTTGTTCCTGAATAATAATATGAAGATTAAGAACAGCAACAGATTACAATTCCTTAAAAATAAATCTAAGAGCATGAAATTCTATAAACAAATAGAACCTGAGAAATCGAAGAGGGCTACATAGTACATAGAAAACTTACTAGATCTTTAAAGACAGAGGATATAATTTGTTATAATGTTAATGGGAATCCAATGTCTTGATTGATTATATCCAAACATAATGTTTTCTATTACGAAAGAAATAAGTTATGGCTTGAATAAATACCTGAATTTCCTTCGTTATGTGGTAGGTTTTTCTGTAGCAGTATCTAATCTTCTTATTGGCTCAGACCCCTCCTCGATAATGCCAAGACCCTTGCAGACTGCATATGGTGGTGTTCTTACTCCTTTAGATTTTACACATTCTCGGGGTTCAAGAGAACTGACTCCGTAAATAGAAAAGGAAGATGGGCAAGTTTCGAAACAGGGTTCTTTGTTCCTTCACCCCAAAATCTATAGACAATTCTTTTTTTTTCCCAACGCAAAACAAAATGAAATCTCCAACATTATCAACAATGGAGGAAAATTCACAAACAATACCCTCCGCTTTCTTTTTCCCAAAAAAACATAATGAATTTCCCCCAAAGCCAAAAGCATTTATGGAAAGGAGGAAAGTGACGGTTGTACCTGAGGATTCTCAAAACTATCCCAACCGAATTTTATAACAAATCATAGTTAAGATTTGATTTATTAAATCAACTTTTACTGAAAGAGGCGTAAAAATTTATTCAAATCGAAAAGAGCAGTACAAAGCAAGGGGATTACACATCCCTATCAATCTCCATTAATTGGTCCAAATTTTGAGCCAAATCTGGGGGTAATTGACCCCTATCTACAATATTCCAATCATGGAAATAATTAGAAGCCCGTTTAGCAAGAGAATCTGCAACCCCATTCCATTCACGCGGAATATGGCAGAAAGAAACAAAATCTAAGGATGCACACAGATTAAGAAGTTGTTTTATAATAACAACCAACTTCCAACTAACATCATCTAATTGTTGCCTCTTCTACAAATTCACCATCAATTGAGAATCCAATTCACAAATGATCCATCTCCACCCGAGAGCACATCCACGCTCCATGACACACAAAATGGCAAGAGCCTCCATGACATTGTTAGTATACCAACCCTTATAAATAGAAAAGATAAACTGAACAGTCCCTGAACTAGTCCGCCCAACACCTCCAATACCAGCATGGCTAGGATTTCCATGAAAAGAACCATCCATGTTGATTTTCAGCACACCCTGAGGGGGAGGACTCCAACACCCCTCCCTATTTATCTTTCGAAAGGGATGATGACATCTATTTCTCTTGACCTGACTAGCACTCTGAGTAGGCCCCCTCTGAAGAGGAAGATTGAGGTGAGTACAAAAGATAACCTCTCCAGGATCCAAACCCTTAGCCAAGTTACACTTGGCCATAGTAGTTTCACCTATCGAATGGAGAATCCTCCACCACAAATGTTGAACAACCAGCCTCACCTCTTGAAAAATCCTATGATTCCTCTCCAACCAAATATGACAGATAATAAAGGTGCATCCCAAAGCCCAAGAAAGATGAAGGAAATAAGTTTTAATATAACGCCCCGCCACACAACCCTAGGGAAAGTTGCAATTTACTAAAAAACCAACTATTTTTTTTTTTTTAAATAAGAACTATTAACATACAAGTTCACTTAGCCATTGCCAACCATTTCCCTAAGGCTACGAGACAGTGTTACTTAAACCAATGCGGAACATGAATTAAAACCATATCATATAATTACTTAACAATTAAAGTTCACATACATTCCATTCTTAATAAATTTACATCCAAGAATATGAAGTGCCACATGATTTCAAACAATATAGCTTACAACAAGTTTACAATAAGATTACAATACTCATTTTCCGAATGAGGTAAATCCACAAATATGATAACATATTACAAATTCCGCCTCGATAACAAATGATGGGTAATAAAATACAATAAGTACTGAGAGAACAAGGCATGCGAAGAAACTGATTCCCATGAGCTCTCCATCTGGAAATCTTGACCACATGAACAAGAAGGAGAACCAACAGAATAAGATGCACGCCACCCGACCACGTGGAATCCAAAAGGTCCCACTCCCTCCGTGCTAGGAGATAGTAACAAGGAATTCCTACACAAGACCATCTACCACTAGACATAAGCTAAAACATAACTGAACTGAAACATCAACAATCATAATATCACTTAACAAGTACACTCACAAAGACACTTAACAACTACAATCACAAAGTCACTTAACAACTACAATCACAAAGTCACTTAACACGAGGTTACAATACTTCTAGAGAACAAAGATCATATACATCGCACAATAACTGATTAACTGTCAACATAGGAAGAGTGTCATGCATAAATTGTCATGAGTTACCCTGGCTCAACCTTCCTAGGCTACCGGACCCCCATCCTGGGTTACCCTGGCTTGCCTCTACCAGCCGCCGGACCCTCACGTAAAACTATGCGTCCCATCTCATCTTGAGCCTTATCATTCACTTGCTTCACGAGAGAGACATTCTTTATCTTTATTAGTGTGAAAGATCCCCATTAATTCTTTTAGATTATCACTTAGTTAAACTCTAGGTGAGTTACCCTAGTGCCCCTTTGTGTTCCGGACCCCCACAAAGAGCCACTCTCCTATCGACAACACACAAGGTACAATACCACAATAGGTAACTAGACAACATAACCTCTCCAATCCAAGGAGGAAACAAAACAAGGAAACTCACTCTTAACACTGGAGGAAACCAAATACGAAAACACACTCCTTCCAAAGGAGGTACAAATCTCATTACCCTCTCCTATTTCCCAGGAGGCGCAAATCCCCGTTCGTGGAAACGGGGTACAACAACATAATACAACTCTTCACCATTCCCAAGGTGATTCACAAATTGAACCTCTACACAAAATATCCCACTCTAAAGAACTTCTCTGGAAGACTTACATAGACCCATAACCCCATTTGCCCGACATGGAGAATGAAAGAAACATGATAGAAAAGCATTCTAGGCAACTCAACATCTAATGTTAGGGTTTCCTAAACCCAGTCAAACACAGTTTTCAATCTTGCATTTACTCAATCAAATACATCAAATTCACTTCCTAACATTGAAGTATTTATAACCCAATCATCTACTCTAAATTTTGCAAGTAACTTCTCTAATCAAAGCGTTCAAATAAATACAGTCATTGGACTAAAATAATCAATCATTTTTCTAGTTTCACGATTATATTCCCTAAGTTTTACAATCATGTTCCATAACCCAACAATTTAAATAAATAACATCATTGGATTAAAATTAAAACAATCTTTTATTCTAAGGTTCACAATTAGATTCATATTCAAGCATCTTACTAAAAGCATAATCAACTATTTTAATAATTAAACATTTAATTAAATTACTTGATCTACATTTCCACTTAGTATCAATAACTTAATCAAAATCAATATTTTCAATAAAACCTATAATAACTTAGTAGAATTTACCTCTATAAATATATATAAATATATCAATATATATATACACAAAATATATATATATATATATATATATATATATATATATATATATATACATTAATATATACATAAAATATATTCTAAATTTATAAATTTATATAAATATAAATATATATATACATATATTGATCCAAGTGGATCCAAAAGACCTCAAAGTTTCACAGTCTTAGAATCTCACAAAAACATCGATGCATAGAGTTCGCCGACACGATCCTGATGCAACTTGAATGGGCTCAAAAGGAGTCTGTATGTAGAAGTTATGCTTGGTCAAAGGTTTGGTCAAACAAGCGAATCACGTGTCCAAAAAGGTTAAAATTTGATTGCCTCCAATCCAAGTAAAATTTACACCAAGTAGTAGTGCTCGTTGTGCTGATTCCAGAACTATCTTCGATTTCGAAAATGGAGTCCGTATGAGCAAAATAGAACCAGTCAAAGTTTTAGTCAAAAATGATGATGTCAGCATGTGACATGGCAGTTGACTGGATGGTGACATGGGAATTACAGGTGATGTGGCAAAAATCTCACAAAAATTCATGTACCATGTTTTATTTTTGAAAATAAAGTGTGGAGGCTTATTTTATCTCACAAAAATCCATCGGATTTTGTGAGATCCCAAGAGGATTTGGTGGGATCAGATTTTGTGGGATTAAAACAAAATCTCATAAAAATAAAAGACAACTAATGAATAAAAACAAATACCAAACCAATATAGCCCGTAAATGGAGAAATGGCATGGGCATCATAAACAAATTAAAAATGGATTTTAAGAGGGTTGTTATTATTTGTTGTAAACGAGGGCTATTTGTTAGTAATTTGTTGTTTTATTAATTATGGTGGTTTTGGCCACAATAGCCAAATTTATGTATAAAAGGAGGTGTAGGTGATTGATTTTTCAATTCAAGTTTTTTGAGAGAATTTTTGTGCCTTTGTAAGAAAATTTTGGAGAGTGTTTGGAGGAGAATTTACAAGGTGTTTTTTATACACCAAAAATTGTAAAGTGTGAGTGAGATTGTGAGGAGATTATTGGAAGCTTGGAGAATTGTAAGAAGGCATTTTCAGGTGCTTGGCAATCTTAATAAAGCGGTCCAATGTTGAGAAGCGGACCCGGAGACGTAGCTCAAATTGAGCGAACTTCGTTATCAAGTGTGATCTCTCTAATTCTTCTTTGTCTCATTATTTCTTTCTGTGTTTTGATTCCTTTAAGTTTCTCAGTTTATGTTCTTGAATCTACTTGAAGTTAAGTGAACTCTACTTGTAATTAATTCAACGGTTTAGACACTATCACGCATTTTTGCTACGATCAGGGATAAAATCTGTAATTGGATTAAGTTTTCAAATAACTTTATGTCCTAGTTTACAAATCATATATATATATAAATGAAAATAATAAATAAAATAAAAAAAGAAAACAATAAAGTAAAGGCTCGGACCTCCACATAGGTGGAGGTACGTACTACGTACCTCCCCCTGTGGGGAAGTTGCAGTCCCTACGGACTACGCCCAATAGTTTCGGTTGTTGTGAGCAACCGTAGTGGCTGCGTACTGCCACAGCAGGGCTGTGGGAGGGTACGACTTCGGCCAACCTCCCACCCCCGCAAAATTTAAATTTTATTTTATAATTTTTTTAAAAAATTTTATTTTAAATAAAACTTTTTTTTTTCTTCCAATCATTTCATTTTCAAACAAAAATAAAAATAAATAATAGATGGATTTCGAAAATCAATATAATTTTGATCGATTATTTTATTCAGAAAATACCAAAACCCCAAAACTCCAGAACAAACTTCCTTGTGTGAAAAATAATCTCCTCATAAAAATAATAAATCAAAATAAAGATTCAATAAAGTTCTTCTGCTTTCTTTTCTCAAAAATCCTCTTTTCTTATTGGTCCTTTTTCCAGCTTTTAAAAGCACAACTTATCTACAATTTTAATTAAAATAATTTATTTAATCAAGATATTATCCTCACATGATTTTCTATTCTAATATTAATAAAAAGATAATATCTAATTATTCTCAACAATATTAATTTAATTTAATTTCTTAAATTTTAATTAATTAAATACTTTTTAATTTACAATATATTTAAATTTGACTTTTAACTAACTCACAATTAAATTAAGTAACAATGCAATATTAATTAATTATTTTATAAAATAAGATTAATTAATTAAGCACTAACCATAAATTAAATAAATACATAACAATCAAACTATATAATGACAAGGACGACACTTCAGTCATGACACCACAACTTACAATAGGACGACGGACTTGGGACAGAAAACCTAGCTACTATCTCCCAATCGATTACCGTTGGTAAATGGACATGCTCAGACCTGTGAAGCTAGGTGGAGTCGATGTCATGTACCTATCAACTGCAACAAAGAGCATGTCGAGCGCATATATATATATATATATATATATATATATATATATATATATATATATATATATATATATATATATATATATATATATATAATATGATCAAACACACCATGAAGAGGAAATCTCAGAATTGTAGGGCGCTCGCAAGCGAGTGATACAATCCAGTCCCCTTCACCAATACAGTATCACTAACTGATGCATCTAACATTAATGATATGATCAATAGCATAAACATCATTAACTCAAATATCTTCTACGATAATCCAAAACACACCATAAAGATAACATCAAAATAAAATAACATTACATCAAAATATAACTTTCACATCATTTAATAATTGCAATAAAAAACAACCAAGTTCTAAGGTCAAAGCATATTCAAACACAATCATCAAATTATAATATAACATATGCATCACTAACCAATTCACGATCAAATGATCACCAAGTTCCACAGTCACATCATAAGCATAACAAAGCATTACCAAGAAAACACTGTCGATCCAAATATCCAAAACAGAGGGGTGTTACATTTAACAGGGGCCTTCCCCCACTAGGCAAAGAACTCCACCAGAGAAGAGACATGCCAACAAGCCTGGTTCGACACATCCCACCAAAGATGCCAAAGCCTCCTAGAAAAAGAGAACTGGAAGAAGAGATGAGAGACATTCTCCTTACTGTTGACACACAAAACACACATTGAGGGACCTTGAAACCCTCTCTTGCACAAGTTATCCCAAGTAATACATCGGCTCTAGACCACCAGCCGCAGAAAAAAAAATAGTACTTTGGCCACAAAAATTTATTCCACACTTGCTTCCACCAAGGAGCCTCAATGTCCCCAAATCCTTGCCTAAGCAACTCACCATATCCTACTAAAACATAATACTTTCCAGACAAATGACTATTACTCCAAGCCAAAACATCCTACACCACCATGGAATTGCATTCCCTTGATGCCAGAATCCAAGCCAACTCTTCCCTATCCTCCTCTGAACCTCCTGGCAGCCAATCCGAGGAGTGCTTCCACCTAAGGCTAGCAGCTAGCCCAATATTTTGAATGGACTTGTAATGCTCAACTGTTTTCCACCCAACAATAGTAAAATGATCACAAAGAGACTAGAGGTGAGAGTAAGATGAAAGAATGGGAGGGCGACCATCCCAGGAATCCCACCAAAAAGATTTTGAGAACTCAAATGACATATCCAAAAAAGCCCTTGCTTAACCAACTGAGCTCTTGACTTGAGGGTATTCCAAATCATAGAGCCCCTTCCTTCTAAAAGGTAATAAGGAACATCAAAAGTGTTAACATCCTTAAAATACTTATGGGTAAGAATACGAGCCCAAAGCTGATGTTGACTAGTTCACCAATGCCAATATAACTTGGCAACAAGAGCTTTCCCATTCAAAATAGTAGAACACAATCCAAGGCCTCACTTTCTATGGCCTACACACTGTATTCCACTTAACAAGACTCCACTTGGTCAACTGCAAGTTACTCCTCCAAAGAAACTATCATGAGAGAACATCAAATTCCCTCAAAAAATATGAAGGAGCCACTTGAACAAAACCTTTGTAAATGGGAAGAGCTTGAATAACAGACTTCAAAAGAATCACTCTCGCAGTAGTAGAAAGCTACTAATGAGTCCAATGATTGACTTTACTATGCAGCTTATCAAGCAATTTTTTCCAAGAAGACATGGGCTGCCTACCAACAACAAGAGGTATTCCCAGTTAGACAAAGTGAAGAGTCCCAATTTGAAACCTCATAATATCAACAATCTATCATTGAATAGCTTGAGAGGTATTAAAAAAGAAGATAGAAGACTTGTGCTCTTTGATTTTTTGACCTAAAGCAACAAGACAAATATCCAAAGCCTTCCTAATAGAACCTGCCTCCTAAAGGCAAGCCCTCCACATAAGAGAAGTGTCATCCACAAACTGAAGATGAGAGAGTTACAGAATCCCATTGCCCTAGCACCAGCCTTGAATTCTTCCCTAGGAAACCCATGAGTTCAAAAATCTTCCCAAACCCTTAGCCATAATAATAAACAAATACAGGGAGAGAGGATCTCCTTGACGAAGGCCCCTAGAAGCCACAAAGAGCTCAGAAGGTTTCCCATTCATAAGAACAAAAAATGAGGAAGAGGTAACACAACTCATAACCCAGCCGACCCAATCCTGACTAAAACCAAAGGCTAAGAGAAGTCTCTGCAAAAAGTGCCTCTTCACTCTATCATAAGCTTTGGCCATATCCAACTTGATGAACATAGACTTCTCCTTCGAAGTCGCCATAGAGTGGATGACCTCAGAAGCAATCACCACCCCGTCCAGGATCTGTCTACCCTCAACAAAACCTCCTCACTCCTCTGAGATAACAAAAGGAATACAAACTTTGGGCCTCTTTGCGATCAATTTCGTTATAATTTTATACACCACATTACAAAGGGCAATAGGTCGAAAGGACTCAAGCTGATCAACATCTTCCTTTTTAGGAATTAGAACTAAAAAAGTAGAGTTTAGCACCTGAAGCATTTGCTTACTATGAAGAGATTCCTAAACAACCTCCAACAAATCCAAATTTATAATATCCCAAAATTCTTGAAAAAATTCAACAGGAAAACCATTGGGTCTAGGGGCCTTACCTTTATTCATCCCAAAAATGACCTCTTCCAATTCCTATAGAGAAATCGGTTGAATGAGGCAATCATTCATCTCCTTGGAGATTAGGGAAGAAATACAAGCAAGGATAAAATTCTCCTCATCTTCTACAAAGGGTGAATCCTCAGAAAAAATAGTAGAATAAAATTGTCTAGCCTCCCAAGACAAGGCTTGCAAGGAAGAAATGCAAGTCCAATCTGCATTAACCAGATAGAAATACAACTTCTATTATTCCAGGCCTACACCGAGTGGTGGAAGAAAGCAGTATTCCTATCCCCTTCTTGAAGCCAGTCAATCTGAGCCTTTTGCTTCTAGAAAATCTCCTCCCAAAGCTCCCATTCCTCCACAACTCTCACAACCTGGGGTTCCACTTGACCCAAAGCATCCGAGAAACCAAAATCTTGAATTTGACAAGTAATTCCATCAAGGCTTACTTGGGCATTCAATTTCATAACCTTAAAATTTCTACAACTCGTCATATTCCATCTCTTGAGGTGAAATTTAACATACTAAAGTTTCTTAACAAAAGTGTACATAGTTGTGCCATAAGTAGGGCTACCATCCTACCACCACTGAGCCATAATATCATGCAAGGAAGACTTCTGAAGCCACATAAGCTAAAACTTAAAGGGAGGATTCTTGGGAATAGTAAAATGGGAAATTGTCAATTTAATGGGCCAATGATCAAAACCCCTCCAATGAAGAATCTCAGAACCAGTAATCAATCTACCCCCCACCCAAAAACAAGCAACAATAAATCTATCCAACCTTTCTGAGATTGCTTCCTCTCCACTCCATCTATTATTCCAAGTTAAAATACCATTAGAAGGCTTAACATCATTCAAAGCAAGAAAATCCACATTCTCCTGGAAAAGAGCAGCAACAAGCCTAAGCCAAGGAAACCCATCTCTTTTCTCCTCCAAGCTCAACACCAAATTAAAATCATTAACTAAGATCCAAGGAAGGTAAGGAACACATGATCTGACATACCTTATATGAACCCAAAGCTTATTTTTTTACAAATATCGATTGAGGCATAAACATTGGTAACCAAAATAGTTTCCCTTGAATCCATAGAAGAGGCCACCATAGAAATAGTAGAATGACTAGAAATCCACCAAAGGGGAGAAATATTTCTTGGATCCCAACAAAGAGCCAAACCCCCAGAACTCCCTTGAGACCCAATACACTGACATTGACCAAAGTACCAAATACGAGAAGCACACTGAACCATACAATCAATTGAAAGTTTAGTCTCTTGAACACAAAAAATATTTGAAGAATTAACAACAACCAAATCATGAGTATCCTTTTGACGGGGGGTGCTATTCAACCCCCTTACATTCCATGAGAGAATAATCATGGAGGTGATGGTGAAAAGTGAGTGTCAATGGGTTTAACAAACCCTGATTCCACCAATAACTCTCTAGTATGCTTAATCTTCTCAAAATGCTACTTGCAGCCACTTTTAGTTGAGTGCTCAAGCAGTGCCTTCATAATCATGCATTGATGCACCCCCAAAGCTAGGGAAGACCCCCTGCTCTTACCCGAACCTAGCCCCTCCTTTGCCAAATCTGCCAAACAATATCATCATCATCATCATCCTACATATGATCATTCATAGTTGCCAGAGGATCCTGCATACCCTAAGATAAATGAATGTCCTAAGTGGGTCCTTGTCCCTGTCCCGCATTACAACCCATACCAACAACAACATGAGGTGATTCTAGCATAATTCCTTCCTCCAAGGTTGATGTTTTCAACACTTCAAACCGATTAAAGTCCTCTTCATTCTTCCTATCCTTAAATGATCTCTTATGACCACAACCCTTAACCTGCTTAACTAGCACAAAGCCATATCTATCTAGTTCCCTCTGCATCATAGCATATTTTTTGTTATCCTCCTAAACAACTCTTGGAGCTAAATATGAAGGAGAGGGATTAGGGGGAGCCCTCTCAATCCTAGGGCATTGTTTTTGAAGATGTCTATACTCATGAAAAATATGACAATGAAAAGGAAGAGACTCATAGTCAAGTTGTTGAATCCAATACAAAGAACCAAGACACATTTCTAAAGAATCCACCAAGGGATTATTCAAATCAACCTCCACACAAATCCGAGCAAAAGAAATAACCATTCTTTCGAGGGTTTGTTGAGCAACAATAATAGGATTACCAAGAAGAGCCGCAATCCTTTGTAAAATATCCTCTCTCAAAAACTATAGGGGAAGCCTCAATAGATGAACCCAGATAGGAGCGTTCAATGGTAGTTCTTCAGCTGTGTTAAAACCCATATGCCAAGGTTTGAAAAACAATCTAACATGATTATAAAAATAGGACCCTCCCTGAAAAACTTGATTCCTATCAGCCATATTAGAAGAAAACAACCACAAAATAGCTATTTGCAGCCAGCATTAGCTCTATGTCACTCTCAACCTGCCATGTCCTCCTAATCCAAGCATCCAAAGCTGGCAGAGGAATATAGATCCCAAGAAGTTTATAAATTAAAGCATGTCTACTCCAATAAGAAACATCATTAGCCATAGATTCTGGAGAAAGAACCAAAACTGGGCGATCTTGACTGCTAGGCAAACAACCATTCACTTTCTTTAATTTAGGGCCTTGCCCACATAATAAGACTCAGATTAGTAAGAATTCAACCCTGAAGAAGATTCGAATTGAAAACCACCACGATCAGCTAGCACCAAACTGCCCGAGCCCGGCTGCTCTGCCATAAAAACAAACAAAAGAAAACCTCAGAGGGAAAGAAGAACTGAATCCCACACTCAAAGTTGTACAAACCAATCCCCAAAACATAAATAAAGGAAAAATCCCCCCGCAAGCATAAATAAACCCACCACAACACAAAAATGACCTCCAACACCTGTACACACCAGCAAAAATAACATGCATGGATGAAAAATTACATACAGGCCATGGCGAGCCCATGGCCATGGGACTGCATCCCTCTCTGCCACACAAAACTCATGTTCTCCCTTTTTTGTATTATATTAAATCAACTTCCCTGACAGACTAAAAAATTAATTTTAAAAAGCATCTCATTTAAAAATCATAACATTGAAATATGATAGATGCCCAGTTTCACACACCAGGTAAAACCATTTACCCACTTACTTACACATTACAATTAATTAAATAATCATATCTTAATATATCTCATTTATTTGACTATATTATTATTACTTAATAACATTATATTATAAATCTATTTTGGTATTAACTAAGATTATTTATATTGATATTATATTACATATTTATTTCATTATATTAAACATATGATTGTTTATAAATATATTTTTATTTATTTATCAAGTACCTTTTTCCTTAAAAAATTGTTTTAATGCACCAAGTAACCAAAAGCATTTATCAACCATTTTTAAATTAAATAAACCAAATGTCAATCAATTACCTGAACCCTAACCAGGGTTCAAAAACAAGACCTCAAGCAACACCAATTGACCATAGACAAAACTAACAACACTAACAAGGTATCGGACTAGATACTCATCCTCTTTGAGGATGATGGCTAGGGTAGGGGTCCAAGTGCTAACTCTACTCAACTAATCCATTAGGTTTCAAGGCATGCTCAAAACTGTCAATTCAATTGGAGTTGATACCTAGTACCTACAGCCTGCAACACACAAAATGGTCGTGCATATACATATACATATAATCAGGCACACTGTGAAAGGGAATCACAACATCACAGGGTAATCACAAATGAGTGATGTGACACTGTCCCTTTCACCCAAATACATCAGCAAAAACATCACCAAGTAATCACATCAACTCATAACAATTAGTTACGTACCAATCAGGATAAAAATAGTCATGAGATAATCACATAATACTGATTAGTCCTCATAATCAAATCAAATCTCCATAATTACCTTTGTATATCCCTATTATTTCACCTTAATCTCCAAGTTCCAAAGCCAAACTACCAGCGCATCCTTGGTGAGAATGGGGGGGAACTACATCATATTATGTTAGTTAAATGATTTAGATTAAGGGTTAAAAGATTTGGATTCCTCTTTCTATTAACTAATTAACAAATGAATGTTAATCATTTTTAAGAATATTTAATAGTTGTTTTCCTATATGAAACAAATAATTAGGGTATGGTTTTTGTAGCATTATATTAAGTTGTGATCTTAATATTAGGGTCTCATATTAAATAGATCCATAGAAATGGTTGCTTTGTGAATGATATAGTTAATTGTAAATATAATTCTTCACCTAGGATAACCTTAATAATGAATTAGGAGGATGTGTATATTTCACATTAATCAAGATAATGTATGCCTCACTCTTTGCTCAAGTGCTTTTTTAGGCTTGATATGAGATGGGAAGGCCTGGAATGGAAATATCTGCATTCTTGTCCTAATGAAAGGTACATTGATTTTGCATGAGTTTGTATGGGGAGCGGGGATTGGTAGAGGCTACCAGGATAACCTAGGATGGGGATTGGGGCCTAGGAAGATCCGCCAAGATAACCCATATCAAGATATGTGATGACACTCCTCCCTATTGCAGTCTAGCATTCCCTAGATGTATTTCCTCTCTGGTATGTGAGGACCTCTAGAAGTGAAGTAAGTGTTGTAAGTGATGTTGGTGTTGTTAGCAGTGTTGTGTTGGAGTCATGTATAGCCCTTGTTTTTGTTAGCCTATCATTTCATGACTTTCTATTGGATGTGGGAGCTTGTGTTATCTCCTAGCACGGGGGGTGGACATCAGGGTTCCACATGGACAAGAGGTTAGTGTTTTTTCTCCATTGCATATTCTTGTTGCATGTTTGTGTGTGTGAAGATTTCTCATGGTGTTGTGGACTCCATTTCCTGTTCCAATTCGAGAAGACAAAAATTCATGCATTTGTATTGGATGGTTTAATATTTGTTTCTCATGATGTAATCTGATGTATCGTCTCACATATATTCGGGAAGCATTGTTGTGAATATTGTAACAATGTAACAATTATTGATGAATTCTTCTCATATTGAGTACTATGATGTAATGTATTTTGCATATGTTAATTATCTAGAAATGATCTTTAATGTTGATTATTAGTTGACATGTTTTTGATTTAAGTAATGTAGAATCATTTAACGTGATGCATTAAAATGAACCTTGCATGTTAAATTGTTCATGTTATCTTTTATGTTAATGAAATATTTCTAGTAATCTTGATCACTATTTTGTGAGTAGCACAATCAAGGAACCTTAGAGGATCTAGGATTAGTTTATCATGCTATGTTATGCATTGAAAAGTTGTTTTAAGAAAATAAAATATGTTTCATTAGTTGATCTAGTTTAGTGTTGTTCTCTGGGGTTCCTTGGTGGGAGCGTTACAATTTTTATGCATTTGTATGATCTTGTTACCTTCTCATACCTTTCAATTAATCCAAGGTCATTTTTTTCTACCAATATCCATAGATTGGAAAAGTGAATAATCGTTAGGGTATTGAATTTGAAAGGACCTTATAATTTTGGTTACTAATTCTGATTTCCAAGTTCTTTCCATATCCCACAAAATAAAACATAAGGCACTCATTATTTCATAAAATTTATTATTTTTCATGATTCATATACGTTTATTATTATTATCTACATATTGTAGGATATTATTGCCTACAAAAGTACCACTAATCATGATGTTTGAGTTCTAAGAGATGGCACTAGGTACTTTAGACCATTTCATTGAATTGAGAGTATAACATAGAGCATTGAAAAAGGGAATCCTAGTGAAGAAAATTAAGCTCAACATGTCATATGATGTATATGTGGAGCCTAAGCTTAGGATGGGTTAGTTATATGGTCCTAGTGAAGACCACAAAAAATTAATTGTTTCTTTTGAATGTGACAATAATTTAGAAGTTTTTAAGTTCAAAATTATCCCATTTCATGGGGCTTATTTTTATTATAAGTAGATTGTAATTATATTTAGAGTCACTCATTTACAAGGGTAATCCAAAATAAAAAGGTGAGTAAGGATGTCTAATCTAGGACTATTTTATAAATGTATAGTCCTTAGATATCTATATCTAGGCTAACTAGTCAAGTTATTGTAATATTAAATTACCTCTATAAAAGAAGACATGCCATACATAGAAGGGGAAAATTCATTTGGAATAACTGAAAAGACAAGAATAATTTTAGTGTAGTTATCTTACAAAATATCTAATGCTAAAATTATTCTCCAATTGATATGATAATTCTGGCTTCTTTTGATGCTCCTCAACATGAGTGGTGATGAATTCTACTTTTTTAAATTATGAAATATTTATTACTTGGTTAGATTTCATAGAAAATTAAAAAACATACATCATTCATAATAGTATTAATAAATAGTGTTTATTTTTGTGTTTAGAATACAATTATCTTAGACTTTTATTTTAAATTCTCACAAACTATTTTCAAGATTGCATCTATAATATCAATGTCAAGGTTACAAAATTGATCACATCATTATGGGTTGATTGAATTTATTCAATTTTCTAGATTAATGGATCAAGAAGTCAGGGAAAAGAGAGCTCTTTTATTTTATTTTTCTTCTAATTTGTTTTTCTCTATCTTTTATAAATTATTAAAATAAGAATAGATTAGGAGCAATATAGTTTAAGGGATTCAAAGAATATTAAATATAATGCTAGATTTAACAAGTTGCTTTATATTTACCATGTTCGATATACCTAAATAAATTTACTACAAGACGACCCTTTAAGAAATAAATGACATAGTCCACCTAGTTGTTCCAACACATCGATGACTTTGTAGCTTGGACCTTGAAGTTGATTGATCTATAAAATAGTCTTCCTTTTAGGAAAAGTGAAGTGATACTCATTTCAAAATTTTTTCTATGTTGAATAGATCATCGAAATAATTGGAACTAGACAGAGGGTCTATTGAGATCAAATTTGACCACTCAAATAATTTTCTAGGTGAGAATTGTAGAATGGAAACTAGACCTACACCAATTAAAGAGGATGGTAGCGTATAAAAATAAGTCAAAATTTAAATGTACAAGTGATAAAGGGAAAATTATATAAAATTAGACTACACCTTATATCCTTATACTGTGATAATAGATCCCAATCGCTCTTCCAATTATGTCTAATTCACCACCAACGATTAATTTCTTTAATTTAGACAACTCTTATCATGATATCCCTACTATTTGCTTTAGTGAGATGCATAAAAATAGGAAAAGGTTCTTCCCTAAATTTATTTATGCGTAAATTATGAGTATAAGGAAAAAAAATCAAGATTAATATTATAGAGCTAACATTGTGCATGAATATATTTTATGTAGAACATTACTTCTTCCCTAGGTAACATTCCATATAGTTGGTATCCAGGTTTCCAATGTAGATCTATCACCAACTAGAGAGATTATGAAAGTACATTAATCAATCACTTGATCATTTATAATAATCCAACTCTCATGTATCATTAATTTTCCACTTTTAGGAGTGACAAAAATAAGCCATTGGTTTTGTTAGACACCAAATTTTGTAATCTTTACAAAACACGCATAGATATAGTAGTAGAAGATTATATAATCGAGGTGTACCTTAGCTTTAAACTCTTTTATTGCCATATTCTTGAGGACAACCAAATAAAACATGACTTTTTTAGGTACTTTTTAAAAAGAGGCTATTAAATTATAACAAGAGATGGATCCTATTTTGAGGGAGGTAATGACACTCTTATATTCATATGGGTGTATATGAATGTGATCAAATCATTTTCATAAACAATACCTAGAATACATGGATCTTTATCAAACACCCTATTTAGTTATACACAACAAATTAACCTTATAATAAACTATAAATTAGTTACTTTACTAGTTCTAGGGTGGTTAGGGAAAATTAAGAAAAATATTATTGCCACAAATATACCTTGATATACTACTAAATGTTTCTTTGATTTTTTTTGAAATCAAGTTCTTACTATAACTATATAGTAAATGAATCAATTGTGATCATCGTGGAGTGGAATACACTCATTTTGAGATCTAGCTTCCCATTTGACATAAGAAGTTGAAGCCTTCAATAACAAAATATCTTAAGAAAAAAATGAGTTCACATTGCTCAATATTAACCATACAAGTATGTTCTTAAATAAAATTATATTTACAACCATAACAATTTTTAGATCCAAGTTTTTTTAATAATTAAATTAGTCGATTTAATTAGTAGAGACCTATTAAGTAATAGAAAAATGGGTGTAATAATGGAGGATTACTTAGTCCAATAAATATTTTAATCCAACTAGCAATAATTTAATATAGTTTAAAAAATATTGATTTGCTAAACATGATGTTCAATTGGTGTAGCTTGCATGACACAACAAATTATTAAGGACTCAATAATCTATAATTCGGAAAAAATATAATGATTGAACTAGTTGTTAGAAAAAATTCATTCCATATATGAATGGTAATAATAATAGGATGGGTGATTCAAGTGCATAGGAACCATCATGGTACCCTATTCATATAGTTTCCCTTTTTAGGAAGATAATAAGCCACTTTATGAATATATTAGAATTGAATCTTTTCAACAAGATAAGAATTTTTTTTTTAAGGAGCTATAGTAAAAAAGCCTCTAATATTTATAAAATGCTAAAGATAACATGTGTATCTTTGATGTTTTGCAAATTTTCTAGCTTAGAGAGAATCCTTGACCCATTTGTTGTATAAATAAAAAGAAGTTTGTAACTCATAGAGATATAAAGGCTAGGTCATAGATATAGTAGATGATTTACTACATGTACAAGGGTATATTTTTGTATCGCCTTATTTTGTTGAGAATTTAAATTTCCATAAGCAAATACATAATTATTTAGATCACCCCATGTATTATAGGAATTTTATATCGCACTAAATTTTCACAAATTTTGGATTGACTATTAGTAAGATAAATAGGAAAGCCATTTAGTTTGAGAAGATGGAGCTCAATATTGTGGTAGAGTAAAAATATTTTATTACTACTATATTAATACATATAAAAATAAATCAATATTCAACTGATAGAGGTTCCAAAATTACATGTAATTATTTTTTACCAGTATAGATTACATGATAAAACTAAACATGGATAATATTCCTTTAAGTTTTTACACTCATGGTTTCCTTCAAGGGAAAATAATAATCTACTCAAGATTGAGAGTGAGGGAAGCCTTAAACACATGATCACCAATTATAATCATCCTAATGAGGTTGCATATATCGAACTTGATCTTGTGGTATACATGATGGTGAGTGAGATCATCGCTACCTTTTTTTCCAAGATAGCACAAGTGAGAATAGGAAATAGAAGGTTTCAATTTTAGAAGGTACACAATACTTAGGATTTAAATCCTCATTAATTTATGTGGAATTTTACCAATTATATAATAATTTTCTTGGTACAATAGTATACGCATCAAATTTTTACTTGCTTATTAGTGTAAATTTTATAGAAAAAATCATTAAGAAAAAAATTTACGTTCTTAGAAGAAATAAATAAAGTTGATTGTATTGTCATTGCACATTTTTTAAACTTTCTACAAATTGCCACTCAAATTTGATCATCTTGATGGACTAAAGTCACACCTATTATCTTCAAGGATCCATTATTTCTTGAATTGAATTTATTTGAATTCCTACAAGTGTTAGTACTTACAAACAACATGCATGAAAAATATGAACAAAACTTACATAACACATGACATGATGCTTGAATGAACTAATGATGAAATAATCTTGATAATTTTTCTATCAATTGCTCTTCAATTCTTTTAGGATGCTCAATTTTTCCCAATGAAATTACTAGGATTTAAATGTTGAAAATACTTTGTATTTATATGTATTTCTTCTAATTTCCTAGAAATCAAATGCTTACAATAGATAATTGAAATTTGACATTTAAATAATAATTACCAACACTGACATAGTTAAATTTGGAGCTAAAAGAGGTGGTGTAGGGTACAGTGTACCCTAGACTAGATCAAATATTTTTGATATCTAAAAGTGTCGGGGAAAAATATTAAATGCATAATTTCATTTCTCATCTTTGATTGTCTGAAGATGTTTATAAAATAAGTAATTAATGCATAATTTTTTCAAAGTAGATAGGGAGGAGCTAAACCTACTATGAAATTGTTGAGGGTAACAATTTTCAATGTTACACCTATCTATATCATATGATCCATTCATTTATCTCCTAGCTCCTCTTATTGTCCATTAAATCACTTTATCACATAAATCCCAATTTCATCCAATGATCATCTAATTTATTCATTCATTACATCATATCTAAGGACACAAACATCATCACCTTCTCACCTAGGAAACCTAATGCCTAATAATTTAGTTAAACAATTCCTAAGTTATTTAATTAATTTTGGCTATATTATTCATCAATTTAATTAAAAAATTATTCATAATGATTTATATTTATCCATTAATAAATTAATTTAATATTATTTTTAATTAAGAGGGGTAAATGCTTTTGACCCAGAGCTATCAACCAGTGAGGTCACAAACAAGGGACCTCATCCCCACTATAAATTCTGAATAATTACACTCGAATGGGGTTTGAACCTTGATGACAAGAATAACACCACAACAACTTAACTAGCACACCATGACACTATTAGAAATCTAATATTAATTTACATAATATGTGCATGAATAATTATATTATTTAGTTATTTAATTTATTAATTCCACCACATCTAGTTGACTACTTATTCTAATCAATCCACTTAGAATTACTCCTAGTCCCACTCATCAATAAAAGCATTTTTACTCATCCATGTAGTTAGTTAAATATTCCATACAATGGTTAGATATCATTGAATCTCTCATGAACATAGTTAAATCCTATAGGTAGGCATCTAACTAATTAGTTGGATCTATTAACTCCCTATGTAACATCCTACCACATAACCATGAAGAGTAAGAGACAAAAGAGGACAAGACAATTTTTTTTTAACAAGAAGAGTAACCTAAAAAAAAAGTAGTTTCCGATACAATATATCATAGCATAAATGGTTGAATGCATAACCAATAAGAGAGGACTGATTTACCTACTAGAGGAAATATGAAAAGGAGCAAACAATATAGCTCAAAAAAAATTGCTCAGGAACTTCCTACTCCAAAACTTTCTACTTTGGTTCTCTGGAACTTCCTACTCCAGTGCTCTAGAACTTGCTACTCTGGTGCTCTGGAACTTTCTATTGTAACATCACATAGCAACATATAGAAAACTCTGATGCATTGAAACTTTTATAGTAGCAACACATAACAATAATAGAAAGCTATGTTGCACTAGAACTTTAGCAGCAACAATCAAAAGTTGTGTTGCTCCTGGACTTTTGTAGTAGCAACACAGAGCAACAAAGAGAAATTTTTGTTACACCAGAACATTTGGAGACTATTGCAAGAAGGAAATACATAGCCAAATATTTTATTTTGCATGAAAACTTCTAAAAGAAAATCCATAATGATCATCATACTACAAGCAAGTTCGATACTAACACCAAAGCTTATAAGCCAAATATAAAACATCACTTTTCTTCTCTCTCAATAGAGTATAATATACATAAAGGAATATAAATGAGTACAAAGGCATAGTCGTGAATAAGATACATCAACTAATAAAATAAGTATAAGAGAGAACGCATCCAACTGATGCTCCAATAACATGTACACTGATCCCCAATGGTAGTGGAAACACCTCCCTACTATGTGACTCAAACGAGACCACCCCACCATGCTTGGAGGTAGTCACAAGGCCCAAACATAAATAATAAGGCAAGGGTAATATATAGAAAACACTTACATCACACACATAACAAACACAAAATACAATGCATAAGGTCAATGCCACAACATGGAGATGCTCATACAATAACATGTCGGGTACTGCTCACAAATACTAAGGTACAAGGTACTAGAGTGTAAATAAAATATCATGGGTGGATGAAGGGGTGGAACCATAAGGAATCAAGTACACCTCTCATATAGATGAGGAGACCCAATCATGCTTGAATCAATGCCCCGCAAACGAATAACTCAACTCCCCGCAGACAGATAGGCATTCTTGAGAGCATCCTTAGCCTTTACAAGCACTCAAGGACATTCACGAGGACTCATTATCTTATTAGTTCTTAGCCCATTATTTTTATTTATTTATCACTTGTTTACAATAACCCTACTACTAGTTCACCTGGCAGCCACTTGCAGGCCCCAAGCTCTTAGAGAGCCACTCCATAGACCATTCTAATTACCTAGACTTAATCTCATCTTGTTTAACCAAAAAAGGAGCTGATAGAAAATATGAAGTAATAAAAATCCACTAAAATCCATCATGAAAACCATTTAACACAGCTAAGCAAACATTGTTGTGAAATCATTAAAATAGTTGATCATATCCACTAACAAATAGTTCAAATACCTTTCAAACATTCATAATTAACTTAATAAAAAGAAAAAAACACATATAATCTTTATCAACCTCATTAAATAATCCCTAAAAATCACTTTAAAATCAATTAACAACCACTACGTGATTGTGGCACAGAACAAGGTTGAGTTATTGTTCAAACGAATGAGAAAGAGGCATAAAAATTTCATAAAAATTCTAAGTGCCCAAATCTAAAATTGAAGCTTGACCCAATTCACATTTTGATGTTTTCTATTTGATTCCACTTTTGGTTTTTAAATTTATGACCAAAAATAAGGTGTTGTTTAGAAAAACACGTTTTTATGCCAAGCTAGGCAAAAACATGAAAATTGAAAATTGGCTAGACTAAAAATTGGACAACGACCCAGTTGAGATATGGGTGTTTCAACATGGAATCAACCTTTATTTTTGATTTTTAAAATGTGGGTAATGAGTAGCAATACAAAAAAAATTTACCAGGTGACACAAATTTTGGCCAAAAAAGAAAGTATTCAAAATTCGTTTTGGACTCCAACACTATTGAGATTTAGGCATTTCTAGGTAAATCTCATAGTTGGATTTGAGTTTAAACTAAGATATTAGTACAGATTTAGAAAAGACTTAGACTTTTCCTAAAAATAAATACCATAACTAGGCTAAAAGGAAAACTCAACAACTAAAATGTTATGACAACACCCAGAGTAGCAAAGACTCCCAAAACATTCAAACACATTCATACATGCATTTCTAACTCAAAATTTAAGAAAAACATAGAAAAACACTTTAAATCTACCCCAAATCTGAAGTGAAGAATTTCTCTTTTAGCAAGCCATGACAAATTCCAAAACGGAGCAACAAGACAACAAAGCTATGCTGAACCTCCAAAGCCACTACCCAAAAATTTCTTCTTAGAAATTCTACATGTTTCCTCCCCAACTTAATAATCATGGGGTTTTCTCCTCCTTCCCAAAATAGAAGTTTTCTTCTCCAAAAAGATAACTCTCCCCAAAATAAATCTTCCTTTTTTTTAGCTCTCAAAACATATATATATCAATGACAAGGCTTCCCATTTTCTTTTAACTAAACTCCTCAACACAATAAATAAAATAAAACAATTAATTGAATAAACTATTAAATCTCTCCAAAGCAATTAATTAAAATCACTAAATATACAACATTCTCTATTACACATAAAAATAATAATTTAAACCCAACATTAAAATACACACAAGCTCCCTGATAAGATTTAAATAAGACTATAAGAGCTCAAAAAAAGTATTAATAAAATCATTTAAAATTGATAAATGAAATATATTATTCCCTCAAATGATCAATAAAAAACACTTAAAACAACATATTTAAAACCTCATGGATATAACCATTCCAATCTCCAATCAATGAAACACTATAAAATACCATATATGAAACTGCATCATAACACTGACAACCAAAGTATAGCCACATAATAAAATAATGAAAACCATGATAAAATACCTCAATAAAACATACTAGTAAGCCACATTCTACTGTAAGGTGCTCTAGATGTTACCATTAGGTAATTGGACGATAAGACAATAATACAGGAAAATTGCACTAACAAGGTATAGTGGGATAGGGTGGGGGACATTTGGCTTATGACTACCTCTAGTAACCACCATTGGGGAATACGAGTATGCTCAAGCCTGTGGATCCATGTAGAGTCGATACTCAATACCTGCATCACTCCAATCACACATCAAAGTACATGTGCATAAAACATACACTCAAAGCAACATTAACCATTAGGAATAGGGTCATGATATTGTAAGCCTCTCAAATACAAGTTTTATGAAATCATCCCTTTCATGTCCATAATCATACAAAAGCAATGATAACAGTATATAAACATATAAGCATGTAATCTAGAATAATAACTAATCCTGATAACCTTTCCCATACTCATCAATGTCTAATCTCATTATAACATCATTTAACATTTAGAATACCAAATAAAAATAAAAATTATATCTTACCTAGACTAGGTTTAGAGAGGTAAATTACATCCTCCCTCAATAAGATTTGACTTACTATTGGAAGTCACGTAAACTCAATATGAAGCCATGTCACACATTAGTACTCAAAATTTAATAATCAACATTAAAAGATTATACGTCATCCCAAAGGTGAGAAATGTATTATATATCATTCATCACTAAACAAAATAGAAAGGTCATCCTTATAACATTCACCTTTCTAAGAATCATTATCAATATATTGACATATTCCTTACTTGAATAAGATCTCAACATGAAACAAAATAACATGGTTAATCTTGCTAACATCACATGTGCCACAATTGTCAACATAAGCATTTATTTTAACATCCACATTCATTCAAGGATAGGTTAGCATATATATCAACAACATAAGATAAACAGCATGGCATATATATATAAGATCAACAACATGGCATATATATATATATATATGAGTATATCAATATGGGGCTACTCGAGCCTCACCTCTCATATGGACAAGGTTGATTCACTAATGCCAACTCAACGCCCCTATAGGTATCTAGGCAATGCTAGCTCAACGTCCCTATGGAAGACGAAGCAATACTAACAAACCAACATTGTTGTACTCAAAACTGTGGAGATTAGGCAAGCACATATGGATCAAGTACCCTAATCCATCATAAGGGGAAGTAGTGAGTGCTTTCCTTAGGATCAGTTGAGTTAAGCTTGCTCTGCACTGCAATATGCGTACGTTGCACACCCCACCCAAGGAACTTTGTGGCTTCTACTACCCCATCATGGATTGAGGGACTAGAGAACCAAAAGAAGAGATTCTATGAAACTAACTCTTGGCTACTCTTAAATATATATAAATTTCAATCACATGTGGGTTGTCCCTCAATCAGGTAGCAAACATACAAGCACACATAATGGTATGATTAATCCTACAACTCAAATACAACATATTTCTTAGGATGGGTACATAGCCTCACCATCCCATGAGCACACAAAGCAAGTATGAGGCATTCACAAAACTCAACATGAGCACTAATATAGGATGTTTACATAATAGGGAGTACCTTTTTCCAATTTCCTCTTACCAAAATAAAACCATTATCCACCTCTAATTATGCAAGGTCAATACTATAAACTTTCCAATAATATGTACTCCCAACATCCATACAATATATCACAGTGCTACATGGAGTAAGTCAACAATGCCAAATAACTTTTAAATTCACATTCACTATTATTAAGTGGTAAATCACCTTACTACACACATATGTTAACAACATTTATTTCCTATACATAGTGCAATATCATTACAATGTTTACTCAAGACAATGTATGCAACATTATCAATTCAACAAACATTTAACATTTTGCATTTTGAATCAAGGTACAATAATTTTAACATCTACATGATTTCTTAAGACTTGACAATATAGTTGGGGACTATAGGCCTCACCAACAAGTTGCACCTATTATGCAATTAGTTTCCCTATTCCCTTTTTCTCTAAACTTTTACTTGATGCAGAATGATTTTCTATCCAAATTCATACATGTTCCATTATTATGAATGCAACTTGGGGACTTAGGTCCTTTACCCAAGGTTTGATCTAATAAAAAAAAAATCATTAATGTATAAACATTTTCTCATAAGAGACAAGCATACCATGGATTTAATTACACCACACACTCAAAGATAGGAATCTTCGTTAAACCAATGGGAGAGAGAGAGAGAGAGAGAGAGAGAGATTTACAATTTTGACATAGGAAAAAATGTAAGCATGGCTTCATCATCACACAATCCCTTTCACACAAATGCATCAATCATATGAGAGCATGTAATAATCTCTATGAACTAACAACATGATAATTCATTTTCTATTACCATATTTATAATCTCAATACAATATATAAGCAACTTCAAAAACACATAGGGTCAATCAAAAAAACACTTGCACAATGAGGTAAAGCACAAGAAGACATGCACCCAAAATTTTGAATGGCAATGAAAAGAAAAAAGACTCAAGAAGAGAATACACACAAATGGAACTTCTTGGCACCCTCAAAGTCAAACAGACCTTCCCACAACATGAACAAAGAAACCAAGTGTTGTCACCTAGAAATGCACCCTATGCGAAGTTATGAGAACTAAGGTTTATGGTGAAACATGGGATCATTTCAAGGTTGTGGGTCACCTGAAGTTGAAATGAACCTCTGAAGAAGGCCGGCTTCCTTTGGGTATCACCTAAACTAGCGATTTTGTGAAGGTAAAAGGAGAAGGAATGCATACAAATAATGAAACTTAACTGAACTATTTTTATGGTGATACACCGAGTTAATAAGAAATCATGAAACGGACATAGGAAGAACATACACTGGAAAGCAAAAGACTGAGTTTTTCACTTACTTAACATAACCCCTTTAAACTCATGCACTATTCTTGATAGGCTTGCTCTACATGCATAGCTTAGGAAGGAAAGATGAATTTCACAACCTTAGGTATGAATATAGATTTTAGAAAAACACAGCTAAGAACTTGCATAGTCTAAAAACTAGAAATGAGAGTAATACAAACATTAATAGTAGCTTCCCAGGAAAAGTCTGTGTTATATTCCAGATTCTAGTTGAGTTACAAAACATACATTTAGTCCAAAAAGGATTGATAAAAATCACTGACTCTTTTGAATGCACAATCCGAACTATTTACAAAAAGGAAAAAAATGCCTTATATATCAGACAATGTAGGCCCCCTAGGGCTTACAAAATATCAGTCTCAGAAAAATCTATCATAAGATCATTTGATTGAATTAAATGTTGTACCCCTGCATGTCCCTGTTGTGTGTGTCAGTGAAAAACTACTACCTAGAGAAACCCCTTAGATCTTTTGAAGCTATCGGATGTATTTACTTCTAGTCCTTGTGTCCACCTACTGAATCCCCCTGTTGAGTGCCTTGAATGCTCTTGAGTCCATAATAGATACACGTTGATTAACATTCTATTGATTCTCTTGGCACTGGTCAAGTTGCCAATGATTCACCCGTAGCTCTCCTTGATTGGCTGGGCACACTACATGCAGAATCCCCTCGGGTCAAAAGCTCATTCACTCAAAATCGCATCTCAGTGAGACATTGGAAGTGTCTCACCAATGTGATTATGTCCCTCTATAGCTATCGACATGACGTGGAAACATCGCTGAGAGTTTTTATCGAGCTTCAAAGTTGATACCGATGTTGCCTCTATGGTCGCCAAGACAGCCGATTGTCGGTGAGACGATTTACCGAAGGAAAAAATTTACCCCAAGAACTCCCTCATCGCTTCAGCAAGAGCTTATTGATATCATCTCGAATGCATTTCACTCCAATGGGCTCCAGATTTCTTTCGGCGAGACATTATCAAGTCAGGAAGACTTCATAGTGAGGCTCATTGTCTTGCCGATGTTCCTCCTTTTGCTAAGACTACACTATGTCGACAAGACATTACCGCAATAGCTGGGAGCTCCGTCGATGTCATTTATGTTGGGGAGACCTTCTGCTAGTTGGTGAGACCTCTGGGAAAAGTTTCCAACTCTTGGTGAGCTCATCTTGTTATTGGCAAGACCCTTTGGTGTTAGTGAGACATCTCACCGATCTTCATTCCTTATACCGAAGCCACACCTCTTCAGTGATACTTCAGTTGGTCACCAGGACCTTATGCCAAACACTTTGCCTTTCGGTGAGTTCCTTTTCTTGTCGGGGAGACAACCTTACTTCGGCAAGACCTCTTGCTGAAGTGCTTCTCTCAGCGAGGCCTTTTTGTTGTCGGTGAGACTTCTCTGGTCATTGAGACTCACGTTGAACTCTTCATTCTGCTCGAGCACTCTTTATTTTCGCTTTGACTTCCTGGGTCACTGAGACCTCCTAGTGGGCTCAAATACTTACCCTAAATGCAAGTAGTCAGTGTGACTTTCTCACATCGCTAGGACTTCTTACCGAGCACTATAGGTTATCCCGAAGCCCATTGTCACCATGAGTTTCCCCGACTGGTGATTGAATGGCCTATCTGCCAAAGATCCTAATATGATAAGAGCTCATACCGAACCCTTCCTATCATAGTGATAGGCTCTATAGCTTCATTCACCAGGACAGAAACTAGGTCAGAGTGACTTGTTCAAAACGAAAAGTAACAAAGGAGCCAGTCGGCCAGACAGTGAAGATGTTGTGCCAACCTGGCTCTAATGAAGGTTGATCCTGTAACTACTGAGGCATATTTCCAACAGAGCAAGCCTCTTAATTTAATTCCCTGTGAAATGTCATTAGACGCATGAAATAACCCTCAATAGAGATATCCCATTTGGCCCTTATGAGCATCTGCAACATAGATGCCTTGCCTAATTGATCTTGAGGGTGATAATTAGGTAACATTTCTGGTGACCTTTGTTGGATTTTTTCCTGCTAAACATAAAGACCAATAGTCTAGGCTTATCCATTGGGCATGGATTCATTAGAAGGCTCAAAAAACAAAAACAAAAAAAAATAGTCCTGCACATGGCCTCAACTCCCTGAGATCCATGGGACATAACAGGTTGCCAAAAAACAACATAGGGGCAAATGAAAGAGAAAAAACTATGCCATCACAGCACCCAAGAAATAGAAAGTAACTAACCTAAAGCACATAAGCACTTATTGAAAACATAAACCTAAACTAATATGTACAATAGAGGAAATCCATCAGACTTGAAAACAAGGTTTAAGGTGTATCCCATTGACTAGGATAGGAAGTACTTCCCCATATGTTGTAGCTAGTTGATAAAGCGTTGTGCTCCTTACAGTCTCTGATAAGGAATGGGCCTGTCGACATGTTTTCAAACTTGGTGTGATGGCCTGACCTGCTTTTTCAAAACATCCCATTTGAGCATGAGGTCTCCCACGCTAAATCTTTTTCTGGAGCCCTTCTATCAAATGTTTTCTTTGTTTGGAGCTGATGATACTCCAAATCCTTCATTGCTTTGTCTCTTAATTCCTCAAGTTCCATGAGCTCTGCATATCTCATGGACATTGGGTCTTGTTCTTCAAACACCTCCAATTGATGTATAATGTCAAGGGATGGGAGCTCCACAGACAAGAGCTCTCTACCATAGACTAACAAGTAGGGTGAGTTAGCAATAGACCTCTTAGGAGTCACTCTATCTGCTCATAGTGCATACTTTAATTTGATGTGCCAGGTCCTCTAATTATCCTCCATTGTTCTCTTGATAATCCTGATGAGATTCTTATTTGTGCTTTCAGCTAGGCCACCACCTTAAGGGTAATAATTTGAGGATGTATTCGGATGAATACCTTGTTTAACAGCGCAATTAGTTAATCTTAATCCCACAAATGCGAGAGTGTTATCAGATATGATAGAGTCAGGAACTCCAAATCTAGTGACTATATCTTCATAGAAGCTCAACACTGAAGACTCTTTTGCTTATTTCAAAGGTATTGCTTCTGTCCATCATGTGAAATAGTCTGTAGCAGTCAACACCCACTTATGACTAGCACTGAATGGTGGGTTAATTGGTCTAATGAAATCAATGCCCCATCTCATGAAGGGATGCTCTACTTGAATGGGGTGCAGAGGCATAGCAGGCAGCTTTTCCTTTCCTGTGAATAAAGCACATCTGATACACTTTCTTGACCAGGAATATGCATCTTTGAACAAGCTAGGCCAGTAGTAACCAGCTCTCATGATTTTCGAGGTAGTAGTTCTTGGGGAAAAGTGACCTCCTACAGCTCCATCATGAAACTCATGAAGTACCTTCTCAATTTGATGACTGTGAATGCATCTTAATAGGACACCATTTAGATCTTTTTTGAAAATAACATTGTTTATCAGTACATATGGTATGGATTGCAGTTTGAAGTATCTTCTTTTAGCTTTGTTTAATCCTTATGGGCATTCACCAGTTTGTAGAAATTGGGTCATATCTTGAACCCAATTAGTTATCCCCATAGGAACATCATCTTGAGCATTCTAAAATTCATTTGTATTAGCAAGCACAACATCCTTTTCTAATTTAGTTTTACTATATGACACTATAGCAAGCTGCTCACAAAGACCTTTACCTCTAACCAGTTTGGTGATCTTAATATCGACATCATACTCCATGACCTTGGTGATCCATCCTACTCTTTTGCCATTCAAGTCTTTGTTCAATAGAAACTCCTTCACACTTGAGTGGGCAACCAGAATATGAATCTTATTGTTTGACACTAGAGGCTTGAATTTATTTAAGCTTCTGATCAAAGAGAGAACATGCTTCTCAACAAATGAATACCTCTCTTCATAATCAACAAGTATTTGGCTAAAGAAGGCTATGGGATGTTCTAAATTGTCACTATTTTTCTGTACCAACATAGCAGAGATGGAACTAGCACTGCCAACAGCGTACAAAAGGAAATCCTTGGAGAAATTTGGATTTACCAATGTTGGGGCAGACGCTAAGGCCTCCTTAATTTCTTCAAAACTGTTCTTGGCATCTTTTGTCCAACTGAAAACTGCATTCTTCTTTAACATAGCTGTCAAAGGTTGTAACAGGTTTGCAACATCTAGGATGAACCTTCTCAGAAATTTGATTTGGCCCAAAAAGCTCTACAACCTTCTTATGACTTAGTAATGGAAACTCAAGTATGGATCTGACTCTTTCAGGGTCAATAGTAATTCCTTGCTTTGACACTATGTGTCATAATAATTTTCCTTCATGAACAACAAAGATACTTTTTTTGGATTAAGAGAGATACCAAATTCTCTACATTTTTCAAAAACTTGCCTAAGATGTAGCAAATGCTCATCAGCATTCTTGGAATAAACTATAATATCATCTAGGTAAATCAGTATAATCTTGTTGATCAAACTTTGAAATGCCATATCCATGGCCCTCTGAAACGTAGCACCAGCATTGGGGTGATCCCATAATAGTGGTTTACAATTTTTGGCCAAACTAGACACTGAAATTATTATTTTTAACTAAATCTTCACATTTGGACACCTATAGCAGCTAAACTGTGAGGAATTTGAAGATGGTGCAAACTAGAGTCTCATCAAATTTTGTCTGTAGCTTCTAAAAATATTTTTTCCAAAATTTTTAGAATCAAATTGCACTTCTTTTTCCATCTCCCACGAAAATAGATTTTTTTCAGAAAACAACATTTTTAAAAAGTGACGCACACCATATAACGTATAACTTTTTTTCCATGAAGGATAAAATTCTAATTCTTTCAAATTTAGATTTGTAACTCTGACATCTAGTGCTTCCACTTGGTTAGATAGTTTTTTATTGAATATTTTTTTCTTAATCAAGTTTCAAATTCAAACGAATTACAATTTAGACACAACGTGACTGTATAACGCGTAACTTTTTTTGTATATGTCAAAATTTTATTTTATTTTTTTGTTGGATCAAGGACTTCAATATCTGGTGCACTATATTTTCAATTTTTTTTTATAATCGTCTATTTTTCCACATGTGAAGAACAAAGAAATTCATTTTCGATGAAAAAAACCTATGTTTAATAAAACTTAAAAAATAAATACATAACAAAACCAAAACATATTAAAATTATATTCATTGGATAGCTTGTTATGAGGAATACCATAATCATTTGAAATAAATTTTAAACGAATTCATTTGATCCACCAAAATCTAAATCAAAAGTGATTTTTTATCAGCATCTTGATAGGTGTAAAGGAGACACATTTATAGATATGGTTTAAAACTAGCAAGGTTCTATCCAAGGGGGTTTGATCTAAGGTGATTTGATCAAACCCTTTTCAATTGGAATCCTTAAAATAGAACTTTTAAAGGCTTAAATCATTATATTTTCTAAAAATATGTGATTTCAGCTAAACTTCATTCCTCTCAGGAATTGTAAACCACTATTATGACAACACCCATTGGATAAGCCAAAAGGCATCCTTTTGTATGCCATGGTGCCCCACTTAGTTGTGAAAGCAGTTTTGAATTGATCCTCTTCTTTAACCAGCACTTGATTATAGCCCAAAAAACCATCCAACAAGGGAAATCTTTCAGAACTGGCAAATACTTGTAGGATTTGTTCCATGGAGGGCAGCGGGTAATGATCTTTCAAAGATGCTTGGTTAAGATCCCTAAAGTCTACACAAAGTCTTATCTCACCACTTTTATTCCTAACTGAAACAAGATTAGAAACCCAGGAGGTGTGTTTAATTGGAAAGATGATACCCCCTTCAACTAGTTTGGTTAGCTCTCTAATCATTAAGGGTTCAAGCTTGGGATTCAATGGCCTTTGTTTCTACCTTACTGGTTTAGCATTAGGTTCTAACTCAATTGTGTGTTGAGCAATATGAGGATCAAATCCTTTCAAATATGAATATTCCCAAGCAAAGACATCATAGAATTCTTGACATAAAGCAACAAAAGATTATCTATCTTCATGTGAACAAATTTTTCCTATCTTAAAGAATTTACCTTTGAAAATCTCCAGCTCTTCAGAATGTTCTTGTTTGATTTGCAAGCCAGCTTTATGCTTTTTAAGCTGATCATCTGTACTCAAAATTGACTCTAAGGTCACATGACCTTTGGGTAACTTATTTGTCCTCAGCTGTAAGACTTGATTACCATACTGTTGCTTGAGTTTTGCTTGATTCATCATGGAGAACTAATCTTCTTCGAGCAAGAAAGAAAGGATATGTTGATCACTATCAAAGACTTGCTAGTGAATGTTGTTATCAGGAATTGATGGCTTGACTACAAATTTCACATACTGTTTTACTTTCTCTTTTCTAATATCTCCTAGAATATCAAACTATGCCCCAATAGTTGCAAGTCTATCAGCATGCTTGTTCTGATTCATTAGAATAGATACTAAGTTGAAGGCATCAAAATCCTCAAGCATGTTCCACACTCTATTTCTATAAGACTTCGGTGTATCACTTTTAGCAACATTCAGGCCTCTTAATTGATTAACAATTAGCTCATTGTCCCCAAATACTTTCAAGTGGGTTATTCTTCTCTTCCTTACCCATTCAAGACCTTGAACAAGGCCTTCATACTCAGCAGTGTTATTAGAGCATGCAAAAGAAAAATGAAATGCAGAGTAATACCTATCCCCTTGTGGAGAAATCAACATTGCACCTCCTCCAGCGCCATTTCTGCTTCTTGAACCATCAAAATACATCTCCCATAATTCATTTTGTTGCTCAAACTAACTTTCTGCACTTCTCTCTAGATTTGGCATTTCTATTCCAGCTTCATGCAATACATAATTACATAGACCAACATCCTGAATAAGCTCATTTGGATTATCAAACATGTTCTCAGCTGCCCACTCATGCAATAGTATATGAGGAATAGCTTCTGATTGAAGCTCTTGTGCTGCAACTAGCTCACTATTAATTGAAACAAGACAATTTGTGTTTGGCGTAATGGGAACAACATTAATAGGGTTCATATTATATGGTTCAATGTGGTCTTTAGCCAACCTTTCAGATTTGATGGTAACCTTAGTTCCATATCTGGTTCTAAATAGCATGTGTGACCAATTAGTTGATACATAACCACCTATCTTGGCTGTAAAATCTCTTGATAAACATAAGGAAAATAAAGGTGGAAGGTCAATGACACATACGTCTTGGGAAACTACAAAATTAGGGCAAGCATGAAGGGTAAGACTCAAATCTTTAATGATGCCCAATGTATTAATTGAGGTACCGTCGAATTGGATTACTCCTTTCTCTAAAGGCTGATATTTTAGACCCAACTTGTTAGCAATCTGCTTTGGCATCACAGAGCTACTAGCTCCACTGTCTACCATATAGTTATGAACAAACTTATCACCAATAATCATTGATACGTAAAAGGGAGGTGGTTTGACTTCTTTTCCTGCCTCTTTACTGGGCTATTTATCACTTCACTAAGTATTATTTGTCAACACGGTCCTAACTTGACCTATTGGGGAGTCAAACTCATCTGACACCTTAAGATTTGACAGGGTTGAGCATAGAATATCCTTTTGACCAAGGATGACTAATGAATCCCCCATAGATAGCATTACATTTGTCTTTTTCATACTATCAAGAATATTAATGGGTAAAGCTGGGTTTACTTTATGATGTACCTTTACGCTAGTGTGATTAGTTTGCAAGTGTGATTGCTCTTTAACTGGAAGTTGTTGATTCTTTTGCCAAACAAGAGTCACTTGAGACATAGATAGTTATGTAGCTGCTGCACCTCCTCTATCAGCTACTTGATCAAGTTCTAAAGCTCTTTTATTTGCTCTCCTATTAGCTACAACTAGAGAATTGTCCACATTCAAACCACAAAATTCCTCACCCTACCAATTAAGGTAGCATCATTGACAAATTGGTCTTGGTGTGGTGGAGATGCATCATTGCACACACTCTACTGTGAACTTGAAGCATTCTATACCATAAGTGCCTATTGATCAACCCATTTGAGCAAGTGGCTTGATTGTGGGGCTGGTTACAAGGGTAGCACCACTCATAGTCTGCTGCTAAGTTGTTTTGGATAGGAACCAGCTCTTTGACAGCACTAATTGGAGCTGGATTATAGGCCTGAAAGGGCCTTGTGGAAACATTTTGTTTGGTGCCTTCGTAACTACCTTGATACTGCTATCTATTTCCCTAATACGCTTGTTGCTAGCCTAGATTTTGTGGTTGATAAGGCCTACTATAAGATTGTTGCTTTTCTAAACTAACAAGTTTATTGCCAAAAGATTGTAGTAGACTTTTGATCTCCTGCAACTCATTTGGAGAACTTGAAACAATATTTTCTTGTGTTACAGCAACTGGAATAGATGGCAAGGGTGCAAAAGGAGGTCTTTTCAAGGGAATACTTGCTTGTATTTGGAAATATAGGCATTGGCGGCCTGGGAGCAAGTTTACCAGCTTGTATTAAGTTGTTTTCAACTCTAATGGCTATTTCAAAGGCATCTAGTAGAGAAACCCCTCCAATTGATTGTATCATAATAGCTATATCACTGTTAAGAGCCCTCAAAAAGTATAGAAATGCATACTCTGGAGGTGGTCTTACCGTCATAGGGATTCTATCCCAGGTCCTTTTGAAATCTGAAGTTGAAGTCATTCATTTGCTCTTGAGGGGCTCTCTTAATTGTGGTTAGTTGTTCTAATAGAGACAAGTTATCAGACCTGTCTTGAAACTGTTTATGCAACTTGTCTCCAAATTCGTCCCACATTGCAATTGAACTGACTGCTAGGCAACTATACCATTGCACAACTCTTCCTTTTAGTGAAGTAGCTAAACCTTACTACAACATCCTCTTGAGTTATGTGATGGACTCCACATAACAAAGCCACATTTCTCATGTGTTCAATCAAAGTAGTTCGATCTTCCCCTGTAAAAATTGGCAGACTCTTCAAGGCTGCCATTGGGATGTCATTGTTCTATGCCAAATTTAAGGGGTTGCCTCTATTGAAAGTGACAAAGGTTTGATTCCTTGGAGCAGCCATTGGAGGTAGCTGAATTGGATTTAGTTGTATAGCAAAATGAGATCCCATTGATGAAGGAGTAGACTGAGTTCTTCTAGAATAGATAATTGTTGTTCCTCTTTTTTATGTTACTCTGCTTTTTCTTCTTGATGGTGACAACTGCAAATATTCGAAAGGACCTGAGCTACCTCTTGTCTGAACTTTTCTCATAAACTCTAGAAGGCGTTGATTTCTAGAGTTCTTCTTTGTGGAGTCACCAAGTATGCCAAATGACTTCTATAAAGTCTGGGAGTAGCTGGTTGCATACTAAACTAGTAGTTCACTCTAATTTTTGTCCCATCGAGCGTGCTAGAAACTGTTGTCACCTAGAAATGCACCCTATACGAAGTTATTAGAACTAAGATTTTTGGTGAAACATGGGATCATTTCAAGGCTGTGGGTCACTTGAAGTTGAAATGAACCTCTGGAGAAGGCCAACTTCCTTTGGGTATCACCTAAACTAGAGATTCTATGAAGGTAAAAGGAGAAGGAATGCATACAAATAATGAAACTTAACTGAACTATTTCTATGGTGATACACCAAGTTAATAAGAAATCATGAAACAGACATAGGAAGAACATACACTGGCAAGGAAAAGACAGCGTCTTTCACTTACTTAACATAACCCCTTTAAACTCATGCACTATTCTTTATAGGCTTGATCTACATGCAAATCCTAGGAAGGAAAGATCAATTTCACAACCTTAGGTATGAATACAGATATTAGAAAAACATAGCTAAGAACTTGCATAGTCTGAAAAATAGAAATGAGAGTAATATAAACATTAACAGTAGCTTCCTAGGCAAACTTTTTGTTATATTCCAGATTCTAGTTGAGTTACAAAACATACATCTAGTTGAGAAAGGATTAATAAAAATCACTAACTCTTTTGAATGCACAATTCAAACTATTTACAAAAAGGAAAAAAATGCCTTATATATCAGACGGTGTCAGCCACCTAGGGATTACAAAATATCAGTCTTAGAAAAATCTATCCTAAGATCTTTTGATTGAATTAAATGTTGCACCCCTACGTGTCCCTGTTGTGTGTGTCGGTGAAAAACTACTCCCTGAAGAAACCCCTTAGATATTTTGAAGCTACTAGATGTATTTACTTATGGTCCTTGTGTCCACCTACTGAATCCCCCTGTTGAGTGCCTTTAATGCTCTTAAGTCCAGAACAGATACATGTTGATTCACATTCTATTGATTCTCCTGGCACTGATCAAGCTGCCAACGATTCACCCATAGCTCTCCTTGATTGGTTGGGCACACTAAACACAGACTCCCCTCTGGTCAAAAGCTCCTTCAGTCAAAATCGCATCTTAGCGAGACACTGGAAGTGTCTCATTGATGCGATTATGTCCCTCTATAGCTATCGGCACGGCATGGAAACATCAATGAGATTTTTTATCAAGCATCAAAATTCATACTGATGTTGCCTCTATGGTCGCCAAGATAGCCGATTGTCGGTGAGATGATTTACTGAAGGGAAAACGTTACCCCGAGAACTCCCTCATCGCTTCAGCAAGAGCTTATTGATATCACCCAAAATGCATTTCACTCCACCTGGCTCTGGATTTCTTTCAGTGAGACATTATCAAGTTAGGAAGACTTCATAGTGAGGCTCATTGTCTTGCCGATGTTCCTCCTTTCGCTGAGACTACACCTTGTCGACAAGACATTAATGCGATGGCTGGGAGCTCTGCCGATGTCATTTATGTTGGGGAGACCTTCTGCTAGTTGATGAGACCTCTAGGTGAAGTTTCCAACTCTTGGCAAGCTCATCTTGTTATCGGCAAGACCTTTGGTGTCGGTGAGACATCTCGTCGATCTTCATTCCTTATACTGAAGGCACACCTCTTGAGTGAGACTTCAGTTGGTCACCAGGAGCTTATGCCGAATGCTTTTCCTTTCGGTGAGTTCCTTTTCTTATCGGGAAGATAACCTTACTTCAGCAAGACCTATTGCCAAAGTCCTTCTCTCAGCGAGGCCTTTTTGTTGTTGGCGAGACTTCTCTGGTCGCCGAGACTCACACCGAACTCTTCATTCTTCCTGAGCACTCTTTTGTTTCACTGAGACTTCCTGGGTCACCAAGACCTCCTAGCAGGCTCAAAGACTTACCCCAAATGCAAGTAGTCAGTGTGACTTTCTCACATCGTTGGGACTTCTTACCAAGTGCTATAGGTTATCCCGAAGCCCGTTGTCGCCATGAGTTTCCCTGACTAATGATTGAATGGCATATCGACCAAAGATCCCAATGTGATAAAAGGTCACACCAAACCCTTCATGTCACAATGATAGGCTCTGCAACTTCGTTCAGTAGGACAAAAACTAGGTTATAGCGACCAGTTCAAAATAGAAAGTAGCAAAGCAGCCAGTCGGCCAGACAGTGAAGATGTTATGTTAACTTGACTCTAATGAAGGCTGAGCCTATAACTACTGAGGCATATTTCTAACAGAGCAGGCCTCTTAATTGAATTCCCTATGAAATGTCATCAAATGCATGAAATAACCCTCAATGGAGATATCCCATTTGGCCCTTATGAGCATCTGCAACATAGATGCCTTGCTTGATTGAGCCTGAGGGTGATGATTAGGTAACACCAAGCAAGGGTAATTCTAGGCAACACATGTCACCTACAACCCACCAACAAGCTAAGGTCCAACATGCCCACCTACAACATAAGATATAGGAAAGTAATCAATCTCAACCTTGGGAGACTCTCAACCAAGGGAATCACTCCAATCCTATAGGGTAAGGCAAGCCCTAGGATGCATCATTCCTCCACAACATAAGCCAGGGTTAGGAAACTTAACCCTCTTAAATTCTATACTAAGGCACTCAAAGCAAGAGATCCAATGACTATCTTGAAACAACAAGCACTTGGAACACACAAATCAAGCACACTGCAACCACATGGTCTACAACCACACTCAGGGACACTCAAGGGTCACAACCATTTACACAATGAAAGAGCCACACATCAAGAAGGAGACCAATCAGAATAAACTTCTTGGTAGGCTCAAGGGTATAACTAACCCTCACACAAAATCATTCCTCAACAAGACATGCAAGGGGAAGAAAACAACAACACTTGTTGCTATCCACCACACACAAAACACCAAGTAGGTATCAACCATAAGTAGGGATCCTAGTGCTACAACATGGGGTATACCTCTAACTCTACCTCAAGCTCTTCCCCTAGGAGGAATCCTAAAGGAAACAAGGAACACATCAAAATAGATCATCCAAAAATGGTCTATACACCATACTAAGGCATTAAATCTAATCAACAAGACTATGAATTTAAACAATATAACAAGCTCATGCCACACACACTAAACACGACATAGCATAGAAGGATCATGTAGGCTAGAGCTCCCAGTGTGTGAACATGGGCTCTGATACCAAATGTAACATCCTAGCACATAACACCAAAGGGTAAGAGCCAAAAGAGGACAAGACAATTTTTTTTTAACAAGAATAACCTACACAAAAAGTAGTTGTCGATATGATATATCACAACATACATAGCCAAGCAAGGCTGAGTGCACAACCAAGAGGAGAGGACTAATTTACCCTCTAGAGAAAATTCAAGCAGGAGTAAATAGGATATCTCAAAAAAAAATCTTTGGAACTTCCTGCTCTAAAACTTTCTAATTTGGTGCTCCGGAACATCCTGCTTTGGTGCTCCAGAACTTTGTGCTGTAACATCATAGAAAAACATATAAAGGTCTGATGCACTATAACTTTTGTAGTAGCAACATAGAACAATAATAGAAAGTTGTCTTGCACTAGGAATTTTGCACGAGCAATAGAGAGCAACAAAAAAAAACTATTGTTAGTGATACAAATCTGCACCCTTAATGCCAAGATATGAATGAACTTAGAAAGTTTGGATGTAACATGGGACTTCTTTCAGGTTGTGGGTGTCCTATTCGAAAGAAGACCTCCAAATTATGGGCTGGCTCCCCCTTTTAATGCCAGCTAACTACTGATTTCTGAGGTAAAGGGTAAGAAATGCATGAAACATGAACCTAAACTAAAAATATCTAAGGTGATACACCAAAAACAACTAAGACCTAATAACAGCCTATGACATTAAAATCAATATCATAAAACTCTATTAACACAACTCATTTTCATATGCATTTCACATAAACAATTTATAAGAAGGTTTTTAAAATAGTACTTTTAGAAGGAAACAAAAGTCTCACAACTATCAACACTATTGACTAGCACAACTTATAATCTGTTAACATGCATTTTCTGCTAAACAAATGCCTAAACATGAGACAAGTTTGCAAGGAAAGACAAATTTCACAAAATTAACTAATCAATCACTAACAACATACCATGAAACATGAAATGAGGAGGTAAAATGTTCTATTATATTGATTCAAAGTCACTCAATGTATAACAGTCCATCTAAGTTTCAATACTGCTCCATCCTAAAAATAACTCCAAAAGCTAAATCTATCACTTTGCTAGAAGGAAATAACTAACTCAAAAAACCAAATATGAAGATACTTAAGTAAAAACCCATCAAAACCCCTCAGAAACATCTATCTAAAAGGTTCTGGTCAGATGCAACAATGAGGCCAAAAAAGAACCTTCTAAAGTCACTCCAGAAATTCCTCCAAACAATCCAAGGTCAACCCAAGACCATAGCTATCCAGAAAGTGTGACAAAAAAACCTCCAAAATAGCACATGTTTCTCCAAAACAGTCAAATGCTTCACTCACACACTCTCCTCATGTCTACAATTAATCATTTTGTCTATGAGTCTTGACCCATGCAATATGTGTGCTTTGAAAACACAAGACTCTAAAAAGGAATTAAATATAATAACTTGATTAGTTGATTCATAATACACCACTTAATCAAGTTATTTTACATTTCAAAGAAAAATACAAGAGGGTTCCACCACCTCTTTGAATTACATTACATTTTCATTAAAAAGACATAATAAAAGTGATTTGTAAATCACTTAAATGATATCTTTATACTTTGAAATAAAATGCAACATGTAATGTTATACCAAAATTCTTCCAAAAGCATTAAAAAAATCAAACTCCAAGGCATTTGATCATTTATACTTTACCTCCATTCTGCACTTCAATGCCACAAGTGGTCAATACTCTCTAATTTTCAAAGGAAAAAATAAAGGTCCAAATTTCATCCTATGTGTCATCAAGGACTTCCACACTTCATGGAAGGGATATTTTGAAAGTTTTCAAGGCACCATGATCTAAAGGTCAAGACACCTGGTTTTCAATACATGGCTCCAAATGAACAAATAAGGAAAAATGCCTAAGTCCTAGCTCCACCATTCAGCCCACAAAACACATTAAAATGTGTTTCTTTTTTTTTTTTAAAGACAAGGGAAAAAACCCCCATCAACCCTCAATAGGGTTCAAACCCTAAAACAAAGCAAAAAGTATGGATGAAAATTATGGTTTCCATATTACAAACAATAGGTAATTGATTTTTTGAGCAAGAATCTATATTTTTTTCCACCATTTGAATGCCACTTAATGTGTAAAGGCCGTGACTTGTAGAATATTTCTAACTATTTCTATTTGATTTTTTGTTGTGGTTGTTCACTTCATGATAAAATAACCACCATTGGTGACTTCATGCAGCTCGAATGGAGGATGTTTTAGTAACAAAATGCTAGAAAATTTCAATGCTTGAGCTTGGGTAAGCTTTGTTGACCCAGGTTTCTTTTGGGTTTTTACCAAAAAAAAAGAAATTATTTTGGTCTCAAGCTTAAAAAAAATAAAGCATAAAAATTCTTATTTCTTTCTATATTTTAGATTTAAAGAAGAAACCCCAATATCTTTTGTTATTTCTTGAAGAAATTCACGTTGTTCTCACCACAGCCATAAAAGAAACACTAGCTTTTGTTGGTATTTTCTATAGAATGATTTTTATTAAATATCTCTTCCATAACTCTGCACTTTTCAATGGTTGTGTCCATGTGATTTTGGGTTTTTAAAGAGAAATGAGATATCATGGCTAGCATAAAACCCTAGCTCCCTTACCTCTCATCTGCAACTGGCCATTACTCATATATTTGAAAGTGTTGGGATCTGAAGGTAGAGATTTTAATACTCATTCTAGGTCTTTCAAAATATTGCATTTTCTTCATGAGAGAAACGATAACTTGAAGGTTTGAATTCTTTTGAATTATATTTTGGCTTCACCCATTTATACCTGTAGGAACTCATTTTTGACACAAAGAAAGGGATATTCTATTCAATTTTTCTCATTTTTTTTAAAACTCTCCTCCATGAAACTTCCCTTGTATTAGCTTTGTATTTCATAATAAAATGTTGCCCCGTAAAGAATAAATAGTTTTAAATGATTCAATGACATTGCACAATACAGGCACAACCCTCCACTTCCTTCTTGTGGGTTTCATAAAATTTCAATCTAATCATTTTAATTGAGCCATTTCTTCAATAAGACCATGCCCAACTTCAAAACCTGAACTGGTTTACAATAAAATGCTATCCATTCCTTTTAAAAAAGAAAAACCCTCTCTTCCATACATTCATTAGCTACCCTAGCTAAGTTGTCTAACCTACACAACTAAGTTTCAATTATTCTGTACATTATATCTATAATGACTGTCTCCAACAGTTTTGAGAGGTATTTTGCACATCTTGACTTTTATTAAAGAAACTCTAAGTTAAAACAACTCTTCATCATAATCATTTCCACATGGGTTTCTTCCATAGTATTCAGAAACACTATTGGCACATTTCCATGGTTACTTCCATAGTATTCAGAAACACTATTGGCACAGTTCCATGGTTGCTTCCACAATATTCATAAACACTATAGGCATAGTGCCATTGAATTCCAAATTTTTTACTTTTGTAGCCAATTGGGGTTGCCAAAGACTTTGTGGCACATTACTAGTGTAATCAAGTTTATTAGGGAAATATCTTTTGAAAACCCCATTGATGCCCTAAAAATAAGCTTCCAAAATAGAGATATCAAGCCTTAAAAATGAAACATTACTAAAGTTTCCAACAACTCTTTTTCCATTGACATTTTTAGATGAATTGTTGGGACAACTTACTAGTTTCCTGTCCTTTGTTAAAAACATTCCCTCAACAACAACTTGTGGAACAAAGGACCTTAGGCTTCTTAGGTTTGTACTGAATTTAAATGCATCCTTTTGTAGATCATTAAATTCTGAAAGAGTGGGCCTCATAGCCTGGACTAATGCATTCCTACTACCTTTGTACTTTAATAGTGCAGTAGTTGTGGTATTTAAGATTAATATACTTTCAGGATCACTATGATATGCATGGGTGGAAATGCAATAGAGCTTTGAACTCACTGACATCCCATCTATCATTTTGAGGTATATATTTCTACATTTAAGATTGATATAACCATTGATGGGTCTTAAAACAAACCTCAGGCCTTGTCTTCCTCATTCAACAACTGCAGGTATAAAATAAATGGCTACTCGCTAACCAACAATAGAGAGTCACTATAACTTTGCATTCTTCCATTTTCTTTTGAAAAAAAACCTTCATAAGATGCACCAACAATGTGCTTTATTTACATAATTTGTTGCCCCAATGCACTATGTTGCCCTCTAGGTTGCCATCTAGTTTGACTGTCCCCTAGTGACTATCATGAAAGCTTGGTTGTTATCATGTATTTAATTGAACACATGCATTCCAATGGTGTTCCACTATTCATAATATTGACATAATTTAATATTGTCATTCTTGAAAGCTTATGGTTCACTGCTTTTTGATGCTATGTTCTATTTTGTGGACTTCTATTTATGTTCATAGGTGATGATGTGCTCACCATATCATTGTAATGCATACTTGTTCTCAAGGCATTGATTCTTATCATACTAAACTTGGGTTACTGCTTTCTGGCACACAATCTTGATCCATGTTGGATCATTTACGATGACCAAACCCTTACATGAAACATTGTGAGCATATCCACTAATCCCAACTCCCTTCATATGTTATGACATAGTTGTATCATCTTTTCTCCATTTTCTTGTAGCTGTAGACTCATGACACTCTAACACAAGAGAATTTGGTAATGACCTCTTCCTCTATTGATAAGGGAGTGTTTTCATTCCTAAAATTCTTCACAACACCATAATGTGGATATTCTACTTTTCATGACTCTACAACTTAGTCTCTTCCAAGTTTCATGATTCCTATTAGAATGTGATTTCCTTAATGCATATAAGGCTGCTCCTTGTTTGTGGACTACACTTTTCATTGCATGGCTTATTCATAGTTTATCATTCACTACCAAAGTGAAAGCATCGTTCACTTGCTCCCTTGATGAATTTAATGACTACCCTTGCTATCATGTAGTATACATTCATGATTTTATCCATTGTGGTTGTCCTATTCGTCACATGTAGCATGCATTGTTTCTTGAGGATTGCCCCAACCTTCATGGTTTCCATAACAATGCTTTCTACCACACATGTTTTCTACCTAGTTTGCAAAAAAAATTCTTACCTTTTGATCATGTGCAATACCTAACAAGTGTTGTCTCCCCACTTTGATCCTAGTGGGATGAAACATGTCACCTATATTGGTGACCTAAAAGATCACCATCCTATGTGATATGTGGTTTTCCAATAGGGTTGATGTGAGAGGAACTTGGCAGTACCTTGGATTGATCCTTCTTGTTGACCCGTGTGCTTCATGATGATTTTAGGAATGCCTTGATTCCTTCTTGATTATTTAAGAGATGCATAATTGAACTTGATGCATCTATGATTGAACTTGATGCATCTCTGAAATCACTTACTTATTTTTATAAAATGGATCATGGATCCACTTAAGATGATTGAAATACATGCTTAGAAAAATGTACCTTCATTTTGACATGATGGTTGTAGTGCCCTCCATTTGTGTTGACCTTGTGATGCATTTCAACTTGTTGCGAGGTCAGGTATTGTTTGGACTTTGAGTGCATTTGATTTATTCTGGTCGATAAATGTTTATATCAAATTACAACATTTAAATAGGATTATAAAGTTAAAAGGTATAGTGGTTAATTAAAAGAAAATAAATAATTAAATAAATGTTTTAATATAATTAGGGGTTATGAAAGAATAAAATTACATTGTTAATAGAAATAAATAAAAATAGAATATTGAAAGTTAATTATTATATTGAATATAATATAAATTTATAATAAAATAAAATACGTAGATAATAGTAATATAATAAATTAATTAAGTGTAAGGGAAGTTAGTATAGCAAATAATTTGAGAAATATTTTAAATACTGAAAATGAAAGCTGAACACGCAAAGAAATATTATTTCAATTTGAGGATTCAGTTATGGGAAGGTGAAAAGACTTTCGGTTGGAAATTCGTTCTTGATTTGTAACTAATCAAGAAAGAAAATAAGGGGGTTTTTGTTTCTCGATATAGTGGGGGGAAAGGAGGAGAAGGAGGTCTAGAAAAAAAAGCACAAAAAGACTTTGACAGCAGCTTCTCAGAATAACCTTTCAATACCAGGGTACAGGCAAGTGGCGAAGAAATGTTGCGCCAGTTACAAGGGTATGTTGTTTAATAGCAATCATAGTAGCAATCCTTTCATATGTGAATCTCTGCACCTTTTATCATCTTGGTGTGCTCTTTCCTTAGATAATAGAGAAGATCTAGATTTCGAAGAATGTACAAGCAAGGTTTTGTTTTTTTTTTATATGGTGCTTTTCATGGTTTAGTGATTTGGCCGATACTTCTTAGGTTTAATGATTTTGGTTCCTCTGGTTTTATTCTGGGTTTTGTCTTAGTTGTACTTCTTTGTGGTGTATCTTAGTGGGATTCAAGATCATAAGATCCACGCCTTAGACTTCCATAACCTTCTTTTTTCTCTCATATGCATCGCTTAAGCCAATCATCTGCTCTTATCATCGCATTTTCAAATGTGGAAGTTCAATCAATAATGCCTTTCAGATTTGTACAGTTCCTGCATTTTCCATACAAGGAAGTTGCGTGATCAATTGCTTCACCTCCGTTCGTTATCCCTCTATTTTTCATCCGGATATATGCTCGATGGAAGTCCCTGCTGCAATACTCGAACACAGGAGGGTGCGTATGCTTAAATAAGCTCCCTGATTTCCTTTACATCCTATTTCTGCCGTCAAACCTGAGTATAATAGGAAGTTTAAACGTTCAAATAATCCCTATGATTTTTGTGTTAACCTATCACACCCGCGCGCTGGAACATAATAGGAAGTTTAAAGGTTTAAATAACCTGCTTGATTCTCTTGTCAATCTATCGTAGTTGCTGCACTTGAAAATAAATATTGTTAATTGTGGTGAAGGTTAATTTCCAGATTCCAACTTGAGCGTGTCTCTGGAAACTCGCCAGCAAACAGAAATTTCTATAAAAAGGAAAATTTGTACATTAATTCTCTTTCTCTTAGGTCGCGCATTTGCGCATCACCTTTCTCCTTCCCTTTGGTTTCATGGATAGTGTGTGAGATTTGTTTATAATGCAAGTAGATGGCGATATTTCCAATTTCAATAGTCACTTTCTAATATACTTGGCAACCTGTCACAGCCGCAACACTTGAACATGGTAGGGTGTATAGATTTAAATAAACTCTCAAATTTTATTTATCAGAACCCCTAATGTTATGCGCAAGACGGTGGCTTCTCACATCTTTTTGCAACCGTAACCATCTCAAACGTGGAGGAAACTTGGTTCGGGTGTCTTCTCTGATGCCGTCGATGAGTAGATTGTTCAAGTGAAGAAATTGAGGACCAATGAGCAGATTATTTAATTCTCTTGGTCTGTACAATGTTTCAAGCCTTTGCCTTTTACCTTCGTTTAGTTGAAGCTGAGAGAAATTGATGTTATTGAATACAGTGTTTAGATGAGCTCCTTCGCATAGTCTGGTAATCTAAATTTATATAACCTCCCTGATACCTACACTTACACCTGTTCGTTGCAATTTTCGATCTAAACTTTTACCTTCACTGTATTCTTTTCATTTACTATATGGTCTTTCCCTGTGTAATGCTTATCTGCCCTTGCAAATCTAATGGTTTTATGAAGGTTAATTCAGTTTACCAACTTTTACATCTATCATTCTTGCTCATCATCTAATACTCGTATCTTTGCAATACTTAATCCACTGGTGTAAATGCCTCTTTCCTCATTTCGTCCATGACATATTATTCCTTGCCAAACTATATCCTTTCCGCCTAACTTCTTCACTATCAATCTTGGTAGAATAAGAATATGAGCAAGGGGTTAGGGCTATCATGGAAAATAGCATTAAGTTGTTTATTTTTGGATCTCACTAATGGATGTTATGTGTTCCACCATAATTATACTCAAGTCCAAATTGGGGCATCTCATGTGTAGTAATTATCTAAGTTGTAATGGTTGCTTTATTGTGATTTATGAGTACTTCTATTGAAATTAGGATTCAACAATATAATTGCATATGCATAAAATATATATATCTAGAAATATGAGACTCTTAATATAAATTGACAAATACCAGAATTTCATGTTTATTGTTTTGATTCAGTTAATTATTTGTTTAGAAAGATATTGTTAACACTTGATTGAATATTGTAATTACAATATCTTCTTGTTGGCATCATAGATTTACCTTAGATATATTGTATTAAATAATCAGGATATCATCATTATTGATTAAGGTAGATTTGTTAATAAACTAGGAAAAATGATTCTTTAGACAACATATCGATATAATTATATAATTGCTATAAAACCTTATCTTTTAATTATTATTATTGTTACCAATCCAACACTCTAACCTTGCTCCTTCTGTCTGAGGAAACATATGTTCTTTTAATCATTGTATCTAATTTAGAATGGAAAGATAGGTTAAAAGTTTTTAACGTGAGATTTAAATTATAATATAAAGAATATCTTGAATTTTCTTACATGTTCTCTTAATTGGTGATTTAATTTTATAGTGTTAATTTCATGATATCTTTTAATTGTTTTATATTTCTTTTAGAATGAAATAAATGTTATCTTAATATCTAACTCCTCGCATGCTTTTAGGTTGGCTAATGGATACTCTTGGCAAATAGGTAGAATAAAATATTGCTACAATTACTTGTGAATTATTGTGCCAGGGAATGAATTAGGTAAATAATTAAAGTGAAAATGGTTATTTTGATAGGTTGCTTAGTAAAATATTATTTAACAAAAGATTATAATGGAATAAAGGTATTTAATTTTGTTGTAGATAGATGAACTGTGTATTTAGTTAATTTAAATAATACTGATTAAATGTTAAATGGTTTTAATTACCTTTTTGTTATCTAATGAGTCTGTGAATGATAATTATTGTCAAACTACTTTGTGAAATAATCCATTAGTGTCGTCACCTTAGTATTATAATAAAGTTGTAAATTATGGAACTGACATCTTAGTATTACATTTTAAAGTTATAATTAGGATTCGTATTAAAAAGTTGATGAAGTTGGTTATCTTATAGATGATATAGTTATTGTAAATATAATTATTTGTAGTAAATACTCTCTTAATTAAATTAAGTGGATATGTTAAAATAAGTGGTAAGAACGTTGAAATAATGCTTAAATTAAAGGAAGGTCTTTATGGTTATAATGTGTGAGTAAATGTGTTTTAAACAAAGTGTTTTGATTACTGGTTTAAGTGATGTTTAATTGTTTTAAGTTGGTTGTTATTTATGGGATATTTATGGAGATGTCTCGATGGCCTGTTCATTGTAAGTGTTTTAAGATAGTGTTCTTCAAGGTTGATGTGTTTGATGGTTTCCTTGTATGGAATTATGTGTGTAAAATGGGAACCCGTATTATTATTCATGATTGTTTTAATTTTGGAAGAGTATGCTTGGGAGTTAGTGTCTTGTGGCTTATAACATCAGATTTTATCTTCATTCGCAATATTGCGATATCCTTAAATGTTGGAAATGATTGATCTTTAAAATAATGTTCTTATTAGATTGCTTCGAGTTACTTCTTATTGAATGAATGGTTATATTGTATTTGAATGTGTGGTTCATGGATTGTTTTGATAGACCCTTTCAATGTGACTTTTCCTGAGTTGATTTTTGAGTTGGAGATTTTCTCTCATTTTCTTATGTTTCTATTCGTTGGGAACCAGTATGTGTTCTTTTGTTCTTTACCTAAGTGGAAAATCGGTTAATGTTATCTTTGTCGTGATTGATGGTTCTGCTTGAGTTGTTAATGAGTCAAATTGAAAAGTTCTTTGAGTTATGGGTATTCCGAGAGGAGAAAATGGAGGTTTCCCTTGGATGTCCGATTTAGTTCGTATCAAAGTTGTTGATGTTGTTTAAGGGAGTTGTTGATCTTATTTTGATTGAAAATAGTTCTTCAAGGTTTTGCTTTTATTATTGCTGTCAGTTCTTTGATGGGGAAACCCTAGTGTAACTTTATGAGAATCTTCCAGAGGTTTATTTTACTATTGGTTAATGTTCCTCCTTTTATGTGCCCTTGTTGTGGCAAGTGTTTTGGTTTCATGTTTTTGAAAGGGTTGTACATGAATCGTTGAGATTTTGATTATGTATTTATGGCAAGATGGGTAATGCCTTGCATGCTTTTCTGTTGTGATCTAATGTACTTGTTATGTTGTACAACCCTTGGATTTTGGTTTTTATGTTTTGAGTGTCTAGAGAGAGTGGCTCTAAGTGGGTGGTCGGCGCACAAAGGGGCGCCAGGATAGCCCTCGTTAGAGTGAAATTAAAAAGTGATAATTTAAATAATTAACTAGGGGGTGGGTAGAATCACATTAAAAAGATAATTGATGCATCGTCCGCCGTTTAGTGCTATCACAGGCTAAAGGGGATTGAGAAGGCCGTGGTTGGCAAGATCGTTACCTTGTCTTCATGAAAGGTTAACGATTCCGCATGAGCAACCCTATGGAGTGGCTCCTTGAGATAGGTAGTCTGGATAACCATAGATGGAGGTGGCTCCTAGCGCTCGGATTGTCTGGATAATTCGTCAGTAGACGGAGGCGGCACCTTGCGATAGGTAGTCTGGAGAATCCATGTTAAGCCATGCGATGACACTCTCCTCTAACACTCCTTATTATGTTGCTTCTTTGGAAACCCTCTGGAAGTGGTTCTTTGTCTTGAATTGATGAAACTTAGTTATTTGGGATGATTTATGGTTTTACCCTATTTTATCTTTGGTGTATTTTGTGGTCTTGTATGATCTCATTGATATTTGACTTATGACCTTGTACTCTTGTGGTACTGTGATATGTTGTTATTGTATTGAGTAATTGCGATTCAGAATTGTGTTATGTTTATTAATTCGGTTTGATTTGGAAGTGTTTTATGATCTTCCTTTGGATTACTTGTTTACTGGTCATTACTTTGAGTTATATGATGAGTTTTATGACTCTTGGATGTGGTTGGATTGTGTCATTGTAATTTCTGAGTGTTATGATACTTTTGTATGATGTTGAGTCTTGTGGTTCTCTGTTGGATGTTCTTGGTTGAGGTCTCTTTCTTGTTAGCTCCTAGCACGGGGGGTGGGTCTTCGAACTCACATGGTCGGATGGAACGTGCTAAGCACCCCATTGGGTCCCCAGTCGAGGATCGAGAGGTGTGGATTGGTGCTGTTGTGGCAACTCTAGAGATGTATTTATCTTGGAATCAGTTATGATATTGTGCATCATGTTATCTTGTTGTATGGTTTCTGTTCATGATTGGAAACACTATTGTATCATTGTACTTCTTAAACATTGTACTGTAATGAAATGTTAAACTTGGTGTGGATATTGACCATGGTAGTTGTTATTCAATGTGTTATGTTAATCATGCATATGTTGTATTTATGTGCAGATGGCTTCTTATCAATGAATTTTTCATGTATGTGTTATATTTATTATTGTTTACTTTATATCTTTGGATTTTATTCTTCATTGATGTTGTATGGATCTAAGTCGTGTAATGACTCTTCGTATCCCCCAAGGGATGTATGTGTTAATGAATCTATTTAATTGAAATTCATGTTGTGACTTAATGTGTATTACATGTATGTTATGTTTATTTTAAAAAAAAAATTGCTGTAATTATTGTGTTAATGTCCTTTGGGGTTCGCACAGTGGGGTGTTACAATGGCAACCATATGACTGATGCATTATGAAAAGATGAAGTATAAACTCTTGACAAATAAAATTATATGTTGCAACTTTTGAATTAGATAATGAAAGTTGATCAAATGGTGTGATCCCATATTGATTTAATGCATTAATAGCATGTATATCTTTAATCAAGTTGCTAAATTTCCTATCCCTCTTAAAACATTAGAGGGAAGCATGCTGATCTCTACCCTCATGGCAGCCACACTTACCCCACATGCTATAATTAACTAAATTAGAATAGTAGCAAGAATTTTCCTAAATCTACACAAGGAACAAATAGTTAGAGAAACAAAGCATATCATAGGTGTGCTTGGTCACTTCTTTCTTGTTTTCAAGGAAACTTATGGTATGTTGTTTATTCAATGCATTTAGAAATCATTTTATACATTCCTAGGTGAATGTTCATTTAAGGTTTGAGATCTTTCATTGCTTAGAGCATTGCTCTAACATCATTGTTATTGCCAGATGTAGTAATCATGAACAACAGGGAGCTAGCAGGGACAAGTAGCTCAGATCAGCAATAGTGCAAGACAACACACCTCAAACCAGTCATTCTCAGGCAATGGTTGGTCTCTCTCCTTATATGTACATTTGTATTTATTTACTTATTCATGTATATGCATTTCTTTACTTTCATTGAATAAGTCAAGTTAATCTCACGGCTTGTGTGAGATAGATATGCACTTTTGTATCAATAAAGATTACTTCTTTTTTTAGAAAAGATTTTTGAAAATTCTCCCTTATGTTACATGCACTTGGATAAATGCAGCAATTTGTAAACATAATATTTTTAATTATTTCATTTATGCAATTGAATCTAATATAGGAGAGGATAATATGTACCTTTTACTTGGTTTGAAATTAAAGAGATCTACTTGAATGAGCTATTAGTTAAATTTAGGTAACATTTTTGGTTAGATCTGCTATATATTTGTTTGCTAAACATGAGACCAGCTGCCTAAGCCTATCCACTGGGTATGTAGTCACTCAGAAAACTAACACCACTTGAAAACAACATTGCAACCTACTATAACTCACTAAACTAGTAAGATACACTTTGAAAACTTATTGAAAACCAAACACTACATAATGAAAACTACCTAACTATGCTGAAAAGCACTTAGGGAAAACTAAAAATGCATCTAAAATGAAACTAAACTAACCTACTCTAACCAACAAAGGAGTTGTTAAAAAAAAAACCATTGACAGGTTTTGCAAAGTAACATGCCTTTTTAATTAGCAATGGATGCTTTACGTGATTATGTATTGCCAAAAGAACATGAAACACATGTAGATATTTAATATACTTTTGCAATGTTTCATGAAAGATAAAAATAAACTCACTTGCATTTTGGAAACAATCATGCCTATTGTTGTCCTTAACTGGACAGATGAGCTGAATTTGGTCACTTTAGCTGCAACTCCAAAATTAGCTTCTTCTTCAATTGCATCCTCATACTTGGGCGCAAGCATGACCTCTTGTATTTTAGTGACCTCTGAACTAGTAAAATATCTAATGGGGCAGCCTCTTGAAATGACAAAGGTTGAGCTGCACTTCCTGGCTACTTCTCTACTTTCACGCTTTTCATGGTTGTCCTGCTTTGCGGCTTCACGTTGAATAATTATTTTCCATGTTGATTCTTCCTCCATGGTTAAGGAATAATAACTTACCACCAAGGTAGCTAATAACTTATCAAAGCTATCAGTTCTTGGAAGATTCTTAAAATCATCTTGTTTAACTTTAAAATCAACATTATCACTCAAAGAGATGCACTCCAAAATAGGCTATAGCATGTATTCCTCGATAGCTAAATGCAACAGGTTCACACTCCTAGTCTCCTCCATGTTGAGTGAGCTATGCGGGCCAAGGATCTACTCTTCTTTTTCTTTATAGATGTTAGAGAATGGTTCCAATTGCATGACAAATGGAGGAACCTCACAGGGTAGAGCAGATGGCCCTTTCCAACTTGGAAACCTATAGATAGAAGGCTCATTGGTGGGATCACTCAATGTCTCAACAGGTTTGTCTTGTCTAAAGCTAGGGAACTTGTACTTGGGAACTTTTTCACATACAAGATGATTCGATATTGTAGGAGGAATTGAGCTAAAGCTAGGAAAAGAAGGGGTTGCCTAGGTTTCATACCTTAGTTCGTAATCCTTTGCAACTATCTACTTTGCAAGATATTCCTCATGTTGTTTCTTTTGAATCTCCATCTCGTGCTCTTGAATGTATTTCTTGTAGGCTAACTACTCTTGATGCATTTGATACTCTTGTTCCTTATTGATCTTATCCAACTACCTATGGAAATCTAGCAATATTCTGTCAATATTGCTAATCCCCATATCATCAACATTTTGGGGCTACAAATGAGAACATGACTACTATTTTGGAAGAAAATATATTTCTTGAGGCTAGTTTTGGGCATATACCAACTGATATTGAGATTGAGTAGGAGTGAGAGGGCAGGAAACATAATGAGGATGTTGGTAACTTGCTGTCACAAGGTTATTTGAAATAAAACTAGTAAGTTGTTATGTGTGATATGGCTAGTAAGAGGTCATACATGCATGATTCTCATGGAATTTTGGTTAATAAGTATTTTCATGATATGTTGGGTGATATGACATGTCTCCATGAAATATGGACATGTTTATTCATTTAGAAGCTGGAAAATGAGCAAAATAATATTTACTTGAATCTAACCAACAATTGATCATACGAAAACCAGTAAAACTTCTTCTAGCCACTAGGTATGTAAAGAAAATGCCTCCAAAAGGCTAAAACCACTACTACACACACCAAATAGCAACAATAAAATGTGAAAAAATAAACTAAGAAGTTCACCATCCTAGTAGGTGTGCCAAAACTATTAGTGATTCAAATCTGCACCCTTAATGCCAAGATGTGAATTAACTTAGTAGGTTTGGATGTAACATGGGACTACTTTTAGGTTGTGGGTGTCCTATTCAAAAGTAGACCTCTAGATTATGGGCTGGTTCCTCGTTTTGATGCCACCTAATTACTGATTTCTGAGGTAAAGGGTAAGAAATGCATGAAATGTGAACCTAAACTAAAAATATCTAAGGTGATACACCAAAAAGAACTAAGACATGATAACAGCCTATCACATTCAAATCAATATCATAAAACTCTATTTACACAACTCATTTTTCATATGCATTTCACATAAATAATTTATAAGAATGTTTTTAAAATAGGACTTTTAGAAGGAAACAAAAGTCTCGCAACTAACAATACTATTGAATAGCACAACTTATAACCTGTTAACATGCATTTTCTGCTAAACAAATGCCTAAACGTGAGACATGTTTGCGAGGAAAGATAAATTTCGCAAAACAAACTGATCAATCACTAATAGCATACCATGAAATGTGAAATGAGAAGGTAAAATGTTCTATTATATTGATTCAAAGTCAGTCACTGTATAATAGTCCATCTGAGTTACAATACTACTCCATCCTGAAAAATAACTCCAAAAGCTAAAGCTATCCAAAAAGTGTGACAAAACAGCCTCCAAAAACCCATCAAAACCCCTCACATGTGTCCATCTAAAAGGTTCTGGTCAGATGCAGCAATGAGGCCAAAAAACAACCTTCTAAAGTCACTCGAAAAAGTCCTCCAAATAGTCCAAGGTCAAGCCAAGACCATAGCCATCCAAAAAGTGTGACAAAATAGCCTCCAAAATAGCAGATGTTTCGTCAAAATAGTCAAATGCTTCACTCACACACTCTCCTCATGTCTGCAAGTCATCATTTTTCCTCTGAGCCTTGACCCATGCAAAATGTGTGCTTTGAACACACAAGACTATAAAAAGGAATTAAAGATAATAACTTCATTAGGTGATTCACAATACACCACTTAATCAACTTATTTTACATTTCAAAGAAAAATACAAGAGGGCTCCACCACCTCTTTGAATTACATTATATTTGCATTAAAAAGACATAATAAAAGTGATTTGCAAATCATTTAAATGATATTTTTATACTTTGAAATAAAATGTGACATGTAATGTTATACAAAAGTGCTTCCAAAAGCATTAACAAAATCACACTCCAAGGCATTTGATAATTTATACTTTACCTCCATTCTGCACTTCAAGGCCACACATGGTCAATACTCTTTGATTTTCAAAGTGAAAAAATAAATGCCCAAATTTCATCCTATGTGGCATCAAGGACTTCCACACTTCATGGAAGGCATATTTTGAAAGTTTTCAAGGCACTGTGATATAAAGGTCAAGACACCTATTTTTCAACACATGGCTCCAAATGAACATATAAGGAAAAATTCCTAAGTCCTAGCTCCAACATTTGTCTCAAACAGCACATTAAAATGTGTTTCATTTTTCAAAAGATAAGGGAAAAAATCCCCATCAGCCCTCAATAGGGTTCAAACCCTAAAACAAAACAAAAAGACTTTGTAAAAACTCTCATTTCTCCATCGATCATTTTGGAGCTCCACCTTTGGCTTCCATAGGGTCTCCTTTAATGCTTAGAGAACACATTTTTTGACATGTTTATGGATGAAAATTGTGGTTTCCACATTGGAAAAAACATGTAATTGAATTTTTGAGAAGAATATATATTTTTTTCCATCATTTGAAAGCCATTTAATGTGTAAAGGCCACGGCCTATAGAATATTTTTGACTATTTCTATTTGATTTTTTGTTGTGGTTGTTCATTTCATCATCAAACAACTCCCATTGGTGACTTCATGCAACTCGAATGGAATCATTTTTAGTAACAAAATGCTTGCAAATTTCAATGCTTGAGCTCAGGTAATCTTTGTTAACCCAGGATTCTTCTAGCCTTTTTGCAAAACAAAGCATTTTTTTGGTCTCCAGCTTAAAAAAAATAAAGCATAAAAATGCTTATTTCCTTTCGCATTTTAGATGTAAAGAAGAAAACCCAATATATTTTGTTATTTCTTCAAGAAATTCACGTTGTTTTGGCCACAACCACGAAAGAAACATTGGCTTTTGTTGGTATTTTCCATAGAATTATGTTTATTAAATATCTCTTTCATACCTCTACATTTTTCAATGGTCATGGCCATGTGCTTCTGGGTGCTTACAAAGCAATGAGATATCATGGTTATCATAAAACCCTATCTCCCTTGCCTCTCATCTTTAAGTGGCCATTACTCATATGTCTACAAGTGTTGGGATCTGAAGGGAGAGATTTTAATACTCATTCTAGGTCTATCAAAATCTTGCATTTTCTTCATGAGAGAAACCCCAACTCGAGGGTTTGAAGTCTTCTGCATTAGATTTTGGCTTCACCCATTTATACCTATAGGAACTCATTTTTGACACAAAGAAAGGTATATTCTATTATGTTTTCATCATTTTTTTTTAACTCTCCTCCATGAAACTTCCCTTGTATCAGCTCTGTATTTCACAATAAAATGTTGCCACATAAAGAATAAATATTTTTAAACAATTCAATGCCATTGCATAGTACGGGAACAACTCTCCACTTCCTTCTTGTGGGTTTCATCAAATTTTGATCTAATCATTTTCATTGAGCCATTTCCTCAACAATACCATGCCCGACTTCAAAACTTGAATTGTTTTACAATAAAATGTTTCCCATTCCTTTTTTAAAAGAAAAACCCTCTCTTCCATGCATGTAATAGCTACCCTAGCTAAGCTGTTTGACCTACACCATTAAGTTTCAATTATTTAATAGATTATATCTACAATGACTGTCTCCAACAGTTCTAAGAGGTATTTTCCACATCTTGACTTTTATTAAAGAAACTCTAAGTTAAAACAACTCTTCATCATAATCATTTCCATGGTTGCTTCAACAATATTCAAAAACACTATTGGCACATTTCCATGGTTGCTTCCAAAATATTCAAAAACACTATTGGCACAGTTCAATGGTTGGTTCCACAATATTTAGAAACACTATTGGCATAGTGTCATTGAATTCCAAAACATTCACTTTTGTAGCCAATTGGAGATGCCAAAGACTTTGTGGCACATTAACGGTGTAATCAAGTTTATTAGGAAAATCTCTTGTGAAAACACCATTGATCTCATAAAAATAAGTTTCCAAAATAGAGATATTAGGCCTTAAAAATGAAACATTACTAAAGTTTCCAACAACTCTTCCACCATCGACATTTTCACATGAATTGTTGGGACAACTTACTAGTTTTATGTCCTCTGTTAAAAACATTCCCTCAACAACATCCTATGGAATGGAGGGCGTTAAGCTTCTTAGGTCTGTACTGAATTTAAATGCAGCTTTTTTTTATCATTAAATGTAGGAAGAGTAGGCATCACAAGGACTAATGCATTCCTGCTAGCTTTGTACTGTAATATTGTAGTAGTTGTGGTATTTAAGATTTTTGTACTTTGAGGATCACTGTGGTATGCATGGGTGGCAATGTAGTAGAGCTCTAAACTCATCGACATCCCATTTATCATTTTAAGGTATATATTTTTACATTTAAGGCTGACATAACCATTGATGGGTCTTAAAAAAAACCTCATGCCTTGTCTTCCTTGAATTCAACAACCGCAGGTATGAAATGAATGGCTACTCACAGACCAATAAAAGTGAGTCACTATAACTTTGCATTCTTCCATTTTCTTTTGAAAAAAAATCTTCATAAAATGCACCAACAATGTGCTTTATTTACATCACTCATTGCCCCAATGCACTATATTTCCCTCAAGGTTTCCATATAGTTTGAAATTCCCCTAGTGACTGTCATGAAAGCTTGGTGGTTATCATGTATTTAATTGGACACATGCATTCCAATGGTGTTCCTCTCTTCATGATATTGGCATCATTTAGTACTATAATTTAATATTGTGGACTTCTATTTCTGTTCATAGGTGATGATGTGTTCACCATATCATTGGAATGCATACTTGTTCTCAAGGAATTGATTCTTATCATACTAAACTTGGGTTTCTACTTTCTTGCATACAATTTTGATCCATGTTGGATCATTTATGATGACCAAACCCTTGCATGAAACATTGTGAGCATATCCACTAATCCCCACTCCCTTCATATGTGATGACATAGTTATATCATCTTTTCTCCATGTTCTTGTAGCTGTAGACTCATGACACTCTAACACAAGAGCATTTGGTCATGACCTCTACCTCTATTGATAAGGGAGTGTTTTCATTCCTAGAGGTGTTCTCCACAGCACCGTAATGTGGATATTTTACTTTTCATGACTCTACAGCTTAGCCTCTTCCAGGTTTCATGATTCATGTTAGAATGTGATTTCATTAATGCATATGAGGCTTCTCCTTGTTGTTTGTTGACTACACTTTTCATTGCATGTCTTATTCATAGTTTATCATTCACTACCAAAGTAAAAACATGGTTAACTTTCTCCCTTGATGAATTTAATGACTACCCTTGTTGTCATGTAGCATGCATTCACAATTGCTACCCATATGCATGAGAACATGATTTTATCCATTATTTTTATCTTATTCATCACATGTAGCATGTATTTTTTCTTAAGGACTACCCCAACCTTCACGGTTTCCACAACAATGCTTACTGCCCCACATGTTTGCTACTTGGTTTCCAAAACATTTGCTTACCTTTTGATCATGTGCAATACCTAACACTATTTCCTCACTTTCATCCTAGTTGGATGACACATGTCACCGATATTGGTGACCTAAAAGCTCACCATCCTATGTGATGTGTGGCTATCCAATAGGGTTAAGGTGAGAGGGACTTGTTAGTACCTTGGATTGTTCCTTCTTGCTGACCCATGTGCTTCATGATGATTTCAAGCATGCCTTGATTCCTTCTTCATTATTTAAGAGATGCATAATTGAACTTGATGCATCTATGATTGAACTTGATGTATCTCTGAAATCACTTACTTCTTATTATAAAATGGATCATGGATCCACTTAATATGATTGAAAGACATGTCCAGTAAAATGTACCTTCCTTTTGACATGATGGCAGCCATATGATTGATGCATTATGAAAAGATGAAGTATAAACTCTTGAAAACTCAAATTATATGTTGCATCTTTTGAATTTGATAATGAAATTTGATCAACTAGTGTGATTCCATATTGATTTAATGCATTAATAGCATGTATATCTTTGATCAAGTTGCTCAATTTCCTATCCCTTTTTAAACATCAGAGGGAAGCATGTTGAGCTCTACCTTCGTGGGAGCCACATTTACCCGACATGCTGTAATTAACTGAATTAAAACACTAACAAGACTTGTCCTAAATATGCACAAGGAACAAACAGTTAGATAAACAAAGCATATCATAGGTGTGCTTGATCACTTCTTTCTTATTTTCAAGGACACTTATGGTATGTTGCTTATTCAATGCATTTAGAGACCAGTTTATACATTCCTAGGTGAATGTTCATGTAAGGTTTGAGATCTTTCACTTCTTAGAGCATTTCTCTAATGTCATTGTTATTCCCAGATGCAGGAATCAGGAACAATAGAGATATAGGAGGGACAAGCAGCTTGTAATGCCTGTCATGCAAACCCAAGAGAACAAACATTGCAACCAATTTTTTTTTTTTTTAAAAAAACACAAAGTAAACATGCAACCAAACATTAAATACATTTATGGGGTTGGGGCCCTAGATCGGTTGGATAAATCTTTCCTGTTGCAGGAGGTTGGTCACGAGGTCTAGTCTTCCCAACCCTTGTGGTACCGAAGGGTGTGTTGCGCCAGCACCGCCGGTCACATTAAAAATTTTACCAGGCACACTGCAGTTTATAGGGGGTCGTGCTACCCGATTCTTGTAGTCTAAAAAAAAAAAAAAACATTTACATTGCACATTAACATCTTAACTTTAAATCCTCTGGGGCACACAAGGTTACATCACAAAACAACTATAACAAAAGTAAAAGATAATATTAAAGAACTTATCCAATACTATTACAATAACCATTAATAATAGTACATCCATGAACCAAGAGTGAAAGTATCACTACATCACAAATTACAATCATAATGAATCTCTTATAATAATGTTACAAAGGATCCTAAATATTACATCACTTTAACATTACATGATCTCAATAATGAGTTACAATAAATTTCCCATACATGTGGAATGATACAAAGTATATTAACATTAGAATTACAAAGTGAACATCTAGTACAAGCTCCAACTGAAGGTATGCGATGAAGATAGAATGTTGATGGGGAACCCAACCACGTGAGTTATAAATAACTCACCCCCCATGCTCAGAGATGACAAGGAAGAGATCACGACCATGAATTCCAAACAACTCCAACAGAACAATATAGTGCAAAACTCAAGTACAACATCAATGATTACAATGACATAATCAACAACATTCACAAGTCAACATAATAACTTAAAGTCATAAATCTCATCACATCAAAACAAGGCAATAACCATTAACGAAGTAATGAAAGAACATTCATAAAATATTTCCAAATGAAACTGAAACAATGAACAAAATACAATTCTAGAGGCAATAAGCAATAAGGCAAACATGTGTCTAGTGGAGAGTGTCATCGCATAGCTGTCATGGGTTATCCTAGCCCTTCCTCCAACTTGAGGTGCCAACCCCCATCTATGGATATCCTGGCCCTTCCTCCTACTTGAGGCATCAACACCATAGGGTAGGTCGCGTGGAGCCATTAACCCCTCATAAGGATGAGGTTACGATTTTTTCGATCACGACCTTCTCAGTCTATCATTAGTCTACGATAGCCCTAATGCATAGACGAGGTATCTAATATTTATTATCTTATGTGTTTTACTACCCATCCCCCTAAATTCTATTATTAGGTTTTCACTTGTTATACTACTCTTACGTGGGTTATCCTATGCTATTCCTCCTTTTGAGGTGTTGGCCCCCACGAAGAGCCACTCTCCCTAAGACCCCTAACAAAAATCAAAACAAGGCAAGGGTTGTACGATAATGCATAAAGCATATAACTCAAAAAAAAGGACATGCGAGGTATTACCCATCTCGCAATAACTCATAATGAAAGTCACAACAATCTCGTACAACCCTTCCAAAATAATATTTCTAAAATCATGAAACATAACGAGCACATAATACGAGGATAAACAACCAAGGGTAAAACACGCCTCTGGAAAAGACTAAGGTTTACAACAACAATAATATTCGAGGTTCATAAATACAACAAGGTTCCCACATCTACATAAAAGCCAAAACAATAATAACATAGCAAAGTAAACAATTAAATAACAGTAAGGAAAATAATTCAGCTCAATTTTATCATATTCACTAAGCAGTTTAACATTACAATATCCACACATGGAGATCATGGTACAAAAGTAAATAATACAATTTGTTTATTCCTCACACAACTAAATCATATAACCAAAAACCAATCTCCAATAAAGAAATTTCAAAATGAAAATAATAATTCGAGAATGTCACTTTGCCAAGAACAACTTACAATTATAAATATAGCATCGACCAAATATATCTTTATTTATATTCTATTTATATAAATTTCTTTTAATATAATTCATTAAATATTTAAGAGTTAAATAATTTTCTACACAATCAATTTATATATATAAATAAAATACACAAATCATTTATATATATATATTATTAAACTAAACTATTTAAAACCTAAACAAAAATAAATAAATAATAAAAAAACATGCAGTTTATCACTGCCACATGGGGACTGCACCACAGTCCGTAGGACTGCTGTGCGTGGCAGTTCATGGACTGCTGCGCACAGCAGTCTACGGACTACTGTGCCAACCGTCCGCAGCTATGGGGAGCGGGGGAGGTACAGCCTCCGTCGTCCTTCCCTTCACCCATAAACTGCTTTATAAATTTTTATTTTTATTTTTATTTTTACATACAAAAACCACAATTCGCCAGTAAGCATGGGTTCGCCAGGAATAAATATAGATGCCAGCCAAAACAATATTTGAATTTCAAAAAAAATATATTAAAACGTATATAAATATTTATATATATTCATTATACAAAAATTTTCACAGTAGTATACTCACAGCCAAAACTAATGAATATAAAAACATATATATATATTTCACATATGATATATATATATATATATAAGGATATATTTCAAACCCAAGTCTACTATTCTTAGAGGAAATACATTTTTCCAAAATTCAAATTACAGACACATTGTTTATTTTACAGGCTCAAACATTACATTCTCAAGGCCAAATTGAAAGAATAATCATAGAGCATTTTCATGAAACCCAAATTAATTCTTTTCATAAATTTACTATTTAATATTTTCTAACCCTCTATGGTTTTCTTTTTTTTCTTTCACAAAATATGATATATAATCTTATTTACCAAAAAACTAAAGAAAAAGTAATTTGGAACCTGGAGTCCTGCACTATTAAGAAACTGATGAAGCTTTCTTGATCCCAATGGCCTATTCGAAGCGCTCTCATTCTTGCCCTCAGAACTTCTTCTCCAGATTTATTTGCTCCAAATTATAATCTAAAATTCTATTAAGAAAAAACTCTCCAAAGAATGAAATAACTTTCCAGAAAGCTTCAGAAGATCCTACAATTTCAAAACAATTATTTTCTGCAACTTCTATCCAAATCTTCCTGTCAATGAAAACTCACAATTATTCCATTAAATAAAAGATACCTCTTTTCTTTTTCAAAAACTTCTAAAAAATCCAAAATAAAAGAATTTATCTAATTAATTCCAACTTTTCAGCCAACACTTAATTCTCATCCGCCCTTTTATCTTTTCTGTTCTTTTATTTATTTATTTTTCCATTTATCCATACTTTTTGTTTTAAATCTACTTTTGCAAGCTTTGCTTGCAATGCACATAATTTAATTCATTTAATCTATTTATTTTATAATTATCCTCAACAAGATAATTTAATTAAATTAACAAAACACAAATTTAATATTTAATTAACATTTAACTAAAACACATGACTTTTAAATATTTAAATACAAATTAATCTAAAATTATAATAAACAATTATTACCACCATTTAATTAAATAAATCACAACTTATAAAATACCAATGTAAAATACATACAAACAAGACACTACACAAAACACAATAATAAAATACCGAGATGACAACACAACGACACACAATACCATTCAATCAGGACGGTTTGACAACATGGGATGGGGTGACTTCCTTGTCATCTCTATTTCAACATTATGCTGTTGGGTTATTGGTGCTCGCCCTGTCCTACTGAAGCAAGTGGAATCTAGACTCTGTATCTGCAATCCCTACATCCAAACAAGGTCGTGTACATGTATATATATATATATATATATATATAATTAAATCATTACATTATGAGAAGGAATTGCAGCATAGCAGGGCACTCACGAATGAGTGATGCTACACTTTCCTTTCATCACATCTATTCTAACAACTATAATATTAATGATGAAATAGAATTTCTAATCTAACAAATCATATCATAACATAATTTACTAAATCACTGCATCATAATATATTTCTGAAATCAACTAACATCACCAAACCACAATATCATAAGAAATATCCATGTCCTCAAATGTATAAGCATAATCACCACATAGTCTACTAACCAAACCACCAAACCAAACAATAATAGTAATATCACAATATCAAAGTACCAAACCAAAGCATAGAAAATAATAAGTCTAAATAGTATGAGGGGTATTACACAGCTCAGATCAACAGTAGTGTGAGAAAACACACCTCAAACCAGTCATTCTCAGACAATGACTAGTCTCTCTCCTTATATGCACCTTTGTATTTGTTTACTTATTCATGTATATGCTTTTCTTTACTTTCATTGAATAAGTCAAGTTAGTCTCAATAAAGATTACTTCTTTATTCAGAAAAGATTTGTCACAAATCTCCCTTATGTTAGATGCACTTGTGTAAATGCAGTAATTTGTAAACGTAATCTTTTAAATTATTTAATTTATGCAATTGAATCTAATATAGGAGAGGATAAAATGTACCTTTCTCTTAGTCTAAAATTAAAGAGCTCTTCCTGAATGAGCTATTAGTGGTATTTAGGTAATAGCCACATTACGCCAGAACCTTTGTAGACTATTGCAAGAAGGAAATACACAGCCAAAGATTTGATTTTGCATGAAAATTTCTAAAATAAAAGCCATAATGATCATCATAGTACAAGCAAGTCTTATACCAACACTAAAACTCATAAGCGAAATATAAAACATCACTTTTCCTCTCATTAATTTATATGATTACATCTTCTCTCTCAAGAGAGTACAATATACATAAAGGAATATCCATGAGTACAATGGTATAGTTATGAATAAGATACATCAACTGATAAAATATGTACAAGAGAGAACACCTCTAACTGTTGCTCCAATAAACTATACACTAGCCCCTAATGGTGGTGGCAATGCCTGCTTACCATGTGGACTCAAAAAAGACCACCCCACCATGCTCAGAGTAAGTCACAAGGCCCAAATAGAAATAACATGGCAAGGGTAATATATAGCCAATGCTGACATCAAACATGGAGCAAACATGAAATACAATGCATAAGGTCAATGCCACAACATGGAAATGCTCATACAATAACATCTCTAGTACTACTCATGATTACTAAGGTACAAGGTGCTAGAGTGCAGATTGGATGGAGTGTCATCATGCATGCATGAAGTGGTGGCAAAACAAGGAATAAAGTACACCTCTGATATGGATGAGGATGCTCAATCATGCATGAATCAATGCCCCACAGATGGATAACTCAACACCTACAGAAGGATAGGCCTTCTCAAGTGCATCCTTAGCCTTTACAAGCACTCAAGGCCATGCAAAAGGACTATTATATTATTAGTGTTTACCCCATTATTTTTATTTAGTTATTGCTTGTTTACAATAACTCTACTACTAGTTCCCCTGGCAGCCACCTATGGGCAATGGGCCCATAGAGAGCCACTCCATAAGACCACTCTAATTACCTAGATCTAAGCTCATCTCAATTAAACAAATAAGGATCCTATAGAAAATATGAAATAGTGAAAAGCCACTAAAATCCATCATTAAAACTATTTAACATAGCCAAGCAAAAATTGTTGTGAGATCATTTAAACAACTGATCATATCCACTAACAAATAGTTCAAATACGATTCAGACATTCATCATTAAATTAGTAAAAAAACCACACATATAATCAATATCAACCTCATTAAATCATCCTAGAAAACCACTATAAAATCAATTAACAACTACTAGGTGACTGTAGCATAGAATAAGGATTAGTTGTTGTTCAAACCAATGACAAAGAGGCATAAAAATTTCATAAAAATTCAGAGTGCCTAGATCTAAAATTGGAGCTTGACCCATTTCATATTTTGATGTTTCCAATTGGATTCCACCTTTAGTTTTAAAATTTATGACCAAAAATAAGGTTTTGTTAAAAAAAACACGTTTTTATACTAGGCTAGGCAAAAACATGAAAATTGAAATTGCCCTGATTAAAAATATAACCATGAACTAGTTGAGATATGGGTGTTTCTACATGGAATTAACCTTTATTTTTTATTTGTAATAGGTAGTTAATGATTAGTAATAAAAAAATGTGTTTTACCAAGCGACACAAATTTCGGCAAAAAAAGAAAGTATTCAAAATTCATTTTGGACTCCAACCCAGTTGAGATTTGGGTTTTTTCAAGTGAATATCATAGTTGGATTTGATTTTAAACTAAGATATTTGTACATATTTATAAAAGACTCAAACTTTCCCCAAAAATAAATACCATAACTAGGCTAAAAAGAAAATTCAACAACCAAAATGTCATGACAACACCTACAGTAGCCAAGACTCTCAAAAAAATTAAACACACTCATACATACATTTATAACTCAAAATTCAAGGAAAACACATAAGAATACCTTAAATTTTCCCCAAATGTGAAGTGAAGAAATGCTCTCTTAGCAAGGCACGACGAGATTCCAAAATGGAGTAGCAAGACAAAAAGCTATGATGAACCTTTGAAGCCACTGCCCACAAATTTCTTCTCAAAAATTATCCATGTTTCTTTCCCAACTTAGCTGGCCAAATCGTGGGGTTTTCTCCTCATTCCCAAAGAAAAATTTTTCTTCTCCAAAAAGATAACTCTCCCCAAAACAAATCTTCCTTTTTTTAAGCTCTCAAAAGAAATATATATATATATCAATGATAGGACTACACATTTTCTTTTAACTAAACTCCTCAACATAATTAAATAAACTATTAAAGCTCTCCAAAGCAATTAATTAAAATCACTAAATATACAACATTCTCTATTACACATAAAACTAATAATTTAAATCCAACATTAAAATACACACAAGTTCCCCGATAAGATTTAAATAAGACTCTAACAACTCACAAAAAGTATTAATAAAATCATTTAAAATTACTAAATGAAATATATCATTCCCTCGAATGATTAATAAAAATCATTGAAAACAACATATTTAAAACCTCATGGATATAACCATTCTAATCTCCAATCAATAAAACACTATAAATACCATATATGAAACCACGTCATAACACCAACAACCAAAATATATCCACATAACAAATTAACGAAAACCATGACAAAATACCTCAACAAAACATACTATAAAACACATACGACTGAAAGGTGTTCCAGGCATTACCATTATGTAACTGGACGATAAGACAACAATACGGGAACATTGCACTAACAAGGTACAATGGGCTAGGGTAGGGACATTTGGCCAGTGACTACTCCAGTAACCACCATCAAAGAATATGAGTACACTCAGGCCTGTGGATCCAGGTGGAGTTGATAATCAGTACCTGCATCACTCCAATCACACATCAAAGTACATGTGCATATAACATATATCATATAGTCAAAGTAACATTAATCATTAGGAATAGAGTCACGATATCGTAAGCCTCTTAGATACGAGTGTTACAACATCATCCATTTCTTGTTCATAATCATACAAAAATAATGATAATAGTATATAAACATATAAGCATGTAATCCAGGATAATAACTAATCCTAATAAACTTTCCCATACTCATCAATGTCTAATCTCATTATAACAAAATTTAATAGTTAGAATACCAAATCAAAATCAAAATGCTATCTTACCCAGACTAGGGTTATAAAGGTGTTACACCCTAGTAACATTGAATTGAAAAATTATAATTGTTTTTATTAAAAACTAATATAATATGTAGGTCACCTATACTTGCCACATCCCCTCCTTAATCCCCCTAACTAAGGATCAAATATTAGGTTTCAAATGAAATATTAGCCATCAAGAAAATCCATCTTTTTAATCTATAAATGAAATCATTTATCTTCATGAATCAAGCATTAATTTTCTATGTAAGTCCTATCAATTTTATATACATAGAATGCTAATGTTATATTCATCTATTGAGCACCCACATCATAATTGAGTAAAAATTTTCATTTAGCTCAATTAGAGGTTTGCACGTGTTTTATTTGAGTGTTAAATTCCATCTAATTTGATGTTGCTTTGTTAATTTCATTCACATACATACATATACTAATAAAATATTGTTGAAATGGATCAAATATTAGTGATTGGGAACACTAAGGAATTGACACAACAAGGCATGTTGACAAAATAATGACCAAAAGTATGATTCTAAAATCCAACATAGCATAAACTATTAATGTGTAGGGGTCAGAGTAAGAGTATGTTAAGGTGCTAGGATGATAATTCTAAAAAATTTACAAGATAAGAGGGATCAATGGGCATGAAATAAAAGGAATGTCTAGATGGGAAACTACAAAATCCTACAATTTTAGATGTAGTCCTTGAAAATTCACTAGAAAAAACCTAAACTTAAGAACCTTACATTGAGACATTTAATTATCAATAGTGAAAGAAGCTTATATTGAGACATTTAATTATCAAAAGTTTCTAATCTAATTCATTGATAACTTACACACATAATTAAATTACTCTTAACATGTGAAAAATAAGTCATTTAAGCCTATTATGTAGCCATTAGAGAATGGAGACTATAATTTCTTATTGCATGATTATAGTTTGATTTAATACCTATGAAACATTGTATCACCTCTCTTCATTAATAAAAAGATAATTAAATATGAATGTCAATTATAAATTATTAGTTAAGAAAAAAAAAATATAATATATTGAAATTGAAGCCTAACATGATAGATGGAATCTTCTTGTAGTTATCACAAACCTCACTGATATATGGGATAGACTAAATTACCACGATGCCCCTCCTCCTTCTAATCTTGCTCTAGCCACATAATGACTTTGCTTATATTTTTTATTATATCTTGCTCTAAAATTTAGCCAATTTGTACAATAAGAAGGTGTCATCTTCCACCTAATTTTTCTTAATATGTAATATTATAATTAATAAGAAATAAACTTATTCATAAAAATAATAAATAAATAAAATCAATCCTATTGCCTTTACAATTCTGTTGAATTACTAATCCCTATAAATATTCAAAAAAATAGTATATTACAAGAGCTACATTGTTGAATAATGTCTTACTACACTCTCCATTTATAATAGTGTCAATAGAAAAACAGCCTAATCCTTTCACCTTACAATATTTAACAATTAAGTTTCAAATATATAATATAGCAACAAATTATGTAATTTGTAAGTCACAAGTTGATAGTTCCACTCAATTTCACCCAACTTATTACAATTAAGAAACATCCAATAGTCTGAAAGATCTTCAACAAAAGCAGACAAGTAGGAATTCAGCATTATTTCCTCGATTAGATGGCTGGACCACCATAGCAAAGCCACACATTAGCAAGTCATCTGTATTCAAAATATATCCATTATTCTCTGCAAATCCTTATTGTCGAAAAGCTTTCCCGTACATGTTACAGTTGTATGGATAGATTGTAATTGACAAGCGAATATTATTTCTCCACCCAGAGAACCTATATTCTCCAAATCCTTTCATAGCGTCCGTTTTATTCTCCTTCCACTGAAAAGGACATCGCCACTATCTTCAAATTAAGCCACGGGTTCTTTTCAGAAATAAAAGAAGTTAAAACCATTCAGAAATCGAAATACATCTATTATGTCCCTATATTTACTCGACACCGCAAAAAATCTGTGAATAATTGGAACTTTTGGATAAGGTCCAATTAGATGCTTCTCAGTCATCTTTTCTTTTGCAGAGAATTTAAATCGATAGCTTTCCAACCTCATTGATTAAAGCCGGAGAAAAAGATAAAGATACCAAAACTTTCAGTGCATGTGCAATTAATCTGAACGCAAATCTTTTTCATTGAATATATTCTCTGTCCATTGCATGGGGGCCGGGCTTAACCGGCACACTTTAAGCGCTGAGTGCTTAGGTGGCCGGGTCCATTACCCTGACATTTCCGTACCTATCACATCCACGTCCCCTTTTTTCGGAAAGTCCGTTTCGGTAAACTCTGTTCCTTCGTTTTCACGTTTAAAGTTATTTTTTTACTCCCACATTCCACGCGAAAATAAATACTATGGAATTTCTCCTATAAATCCTCCACCGAAGTAATATAATAGCCTAGTGTTTTAAAACAGAAGTGTGCGCCTATGTGTAGGACATGAATTCGGTGTAGGGGCAGTTTAAATAAAGATGCTGTGGTATTTAAATAATATAAAATTTTAAATAATTAATTAAAATTCGTTTAATAATAAATATAATCAAAGATGATGAATAAAAGTTTTTTTTTTAAGTTTTACAATTAAAAAATTAAAGATATGAAAATAAAATGAAATTTATATAATAAAATAAAATTTAATAATAAATATACAATGAAAGAATTTATTTGAATAAATTTTACATAATAAATTATTTTATATTTTTATTTTTTTAAATATATTTTTGTTATGAAGGTCTTTAATATATTTAATGATTTTTTCTGATAACATGTGTCTTTTATGATAATATATTTATATAATATTATTATCCTACTTTTAAAATAATATAAATATATTAATTAAATTCGTTGATACAAAAGAAGAGTTAGAGAAATTTGTTAAAGAACTAGAAAAATAGATCATGGAACCAAAAAATTATGCATATATTAGATTCAAACTTACAAGAAAGGGTCTTAGCTAAAATTATGGAGCATGAACAAAAGAAAGAACAATTCTTGATCTAGAAGAAAGGGATAATAAACAAATCATAAAAGAGTATAGAAAAATAAGTATGGGTTCCAAGAAATTAAAGTCTATCACTTTTATAAATCCTTATGTGAATGAAAAATTATGATAGTTGAGCATGAGGAAGAATAAAATTCAACGTTGCAAAAATGTGAAGGAGTGAATTTTGGAAGAATCCACCAAGAAGATGAAAGGGATGAATCTTTTCTTAGAAAATAAATCCTTGTTAATTCTCAAGGTTGAAAGTAAAAAAAATCACTTTTTGAAAATATACTTGAAAAATATGTTCCTTTCTAAGAAGCATCCATCAGTTTTCAAAATACTGAGTTAGAAACATATAGATTGATGTCCTAAATAATTATGTTAATGAGTGTGCACTTTGAGGAGAACTCTATTTAATTTTAGAATTAAAATTTTGAGCCATAAGCTAATATTTCTAGTTCAATAGAGGGAGCTAAGAACTTTGACTATATGTATGTTATTAGATATCTTTTACTTCATGCTTTATCATGTTTGATTTGTTAGAATCACCAGCCAAATCACAAGAAAGGTGGAATAATTCAAACTTATCATTCCTTAAGATTATGTAATTCAAGAGTTAATTGGAGACATGTGATGAGAAATGTAGAAGTTTTTGGTACTATAGTAACCAAATAAATAAAAAGGGAAGATATTAAGGAACACATGAACTTCTAGGAATCTTTGTTTGGTTTAATATTATCATTGTTAACAAATTCATCATAACATTTTCTTGGATATTTTAAAGACCAATTAATTTATCCATGGAAAATCATAAGGTAGGTGATCAATTGTATGTTTAGAAAATTGACATTAATTTTATGTTTATTTACTTAAAAGTTATTTTAGAAATATTGTTCATTTACTTAGAAGATTTCATTTTTTTTTTTTTTTTAAACTTAGATAATTCTTAAGTAAATGAAAAAATTATAAAATAACTCTTAAGTAAACAAAAAAAACTTTAATAATTCTTAGATAGTTTTAATTTTTTAAAACATTTAGTTGTGTTTCATGACATATAAAATAACTCTTAAAGTAAATAAAAAATTAAATAACTCTTAAATAGTTTTAATTTCTTAAATATTTAATTATGTTTCAATTTTTATATATGACCATGGCATGTCACTTTATGTCTTACTGCTATTGTAGATATCCATTATTTATTTAGATTTTGGTACTATTATAATTCATTGGGGGAAATATTATTGTTTAATATTTATAATGTAATAAAATTCAATATATATTTTATGAATGAAGAAAAGAAAAGAAAAATGATATTAAATTTGAATATTATAAATTATCCTACTGTTCATTAACATGGACTATCAAATATTTTATCCATCAAATTTTATGAATTATAATATTTTGAAAGTTGTTTATATTTTTTATGTTATTGTTATATTTTTATTTAAGAATTATTTTTCACAAATCATTTTAATAAGTGTTATTGGAATTAGTTTTGTTGTAATCTATTAGAAATTATAATATTGATTGTTGTTATTTTATTCTTGAGAATTTTTTATAATAGTCATTTCAAATTAAAAAAATAATTATAAATAAAAATAACTCTTACCAAATAAAATAAAAAATTTCCAATAGTTATAAAAAAAATATAAAAATAAAATTTATTCAAAATCTTTCATTATAAATAGTTATTATTAAATATTTTTTAATTGTAAAACTTTTTTCATCATCTTTCATTATATTTATTGTTGAACAAATTTAATTAATTATTTAAAATTTTATATTACTTAAATTCAGTGCATCTTTATTTAATTTGCCGTTACACCGAATTCATCTCCTACACAGGCGCACACTTTTGGTTTAAACTACTATGCTATAATATTACTTCGGCGGAGTATTTATAGAAAGGATTCTACAGTATTTATTCTCGCATGGAATGTGGGAGTAAAGAGAATAACTTTAAACGTGACAATGGAGGAACAGAGTTTACCGAAACGGAGTTTGTAAAAAGCAAAACGGTGAATGTGATAGGGTACGGAAATGTCAGGGGAATGGGCCCGGCAACCTAAGCACTCAGCGCTAAGAGTGTGCCGGTTAAGCCGGCCCTTGCAGGGGCTATATAACATTGAACATATCGGGTCCAGCCCCATCTGCAATCCTCCTTCAAATGCTGTGCTTGTTTGATGAAGTGAAATGGTATTAGAGGGCTCGAGAAACTCATGAGGGAGTCTCGCATTAGAGGGGAGCGCGTTACTCAGCCAAGCATGACTTGCCCATATCATCTTATAAAAGACAAATATTATGCGCAAGTCAGGCTTGGCAAAGCATCCGCTCCGCTTCTGCTGCAAGGCACTTCATGATTGTTAATTGAATAATTGGTATCAGTTGTTTCTCTTGCTATTAAATAAGAAGGTATATTTTATTTGGGAAGAGCTTAGGTTGCCGCAACCTTGTGATCAACCTGCCCTCTCATTAACGAGGCCTGGTTCTTGTTTTGCAATGTAATGTCTGCGCATTGAGACGGCTAGCTGTATTAATTACAAAGGGTCATGCAGAGGCAACGAGTTGCTACCTGTTTAAAATAAATTTGAATAATTTTAAATTTTATTATTTTCTATTTGTTTGTTGTTAGAAACGGTTTTCTACGTCGTCCTTAGCATGGTCAACCAGATGTTTTCTTTCAAAAATAACCCTGCGTAACTACAGAAAAGGTGGGGTAAAAAGCATACGATTTGTTAACATTTTATACTGATACATAGTCAAAACAAATTTAACCTGCACGGTACATGCTTGCTTCGCTCAGTTCTACTTTAGGGCTGGATGTTTCGTGGGTCTAAATATTGCAGCTGTATTGTTCTGTTTCAAGATCTATTTTTCCACATGATAAAAATTCTTGATTGTTTAAGCTGGTTCTATTTTCCAATGGATTCTTTTGCAATGGAAACAAATCAAACATGACAAATTATAAGGTATCTTGGAATACCCTTTGGTATTGGCATGTTTTTAACATGTGGATTTGTTTTTTTAATAGATTCAAGAATTAAACTTTTAGCTTGGGGAACAAATTTCATTTTCTGATTAGTAAAATCATAGTTGCTTATAAAATATTTTTTTGTCATGTACGTTTATTACTCATCATGTTGAATGTCTTCTAAAAATGAGTATGAAAACTTAATCAAAATTATTTGATGTTTTCTATGGGCTAAATAAGATAGTAATAAAATATTTATATCAGCATCATTGACTCATTATATTTAGTCTAAATATAAAGGTGGTTTATGACATATAGATATCAGAATTAAAGGGTTTTATTTGGCACAAATATGGCTTATTAAAGCTATCAAAGGTGATAAATTGTGGAAGAACCGCATACAAAGTCAAATTAACTTTGTTGTAGTCAAAGATAAGTGGCAACTAATAAGGTAGTTAGATAAAATCCTTCATGCTTCACTTTTTCTCATTCAAGACCTCATCTCTCCTTGAGTCTATTTGGAAGGCTTGGCAACATATTTGTAATTTTTTAAAATTAAGAGAAAACCCTTTCCAGTATGGGTTAAGCTTTAAAGTTTCCGAAGCAATCTTATTTCTTGTTTAAAAAAATATTATGTAATGTTCAAGACAATTTAGATTTTCATATGATATACTAGGTCTCCCTTGGTCAAATTTTCCTTAGGACTATTCCTCTTCATTCCCCATGTTCCTATCATGAAATAAACTTGTTAAATATTTTTAAAAGGATCTATGTCGAAAGGATTTTTTATTAATTTCTATGAATTGGATAAAATTTTGAGATTTCAAAGTTTCCCATATTTAGATTTCTTTCTTCCAATCTCCACTTTTTCCAACTACCTTGATGGTATTTTTGACTTTTCATCCTAACATACTACCATTCTTTTCCTCTAACCACTGCACTTCAATATTTTACATTATATCTTATCTTTTAGAGTCATGTTATTGGTAATTATTTTTTCTACAAGCCATGTCCAATGCAATCCTTTCTATCCATAATCTTAGACTCATGATTTGTTTCAGAAATATGTCTTAAGAATTGGTTATGTGACATTACATATAAGTTGATACTTTTTTCATAGATTATAAAGTGATCCTCACTCTCAAAGCCCAAACTTTGAAATTATCAACAAAGTTCCCTTCAAGCATAAAGTTCCAATTGAAGGTACCAAGATTTAGTGTTAATAAGGTTTGTAAGGTCATGAAATTTACTAAATATTGTCAAAGGTTTCAAGATGAATAGATTTGATAAATCTTTTGTAAACTTTTTTAACTAAAGGGTGCAAATATTATATCTTGATTGGATTGTCAGTTTGTGAGAGAAATATTAAACCAACAAATTTCTAAATTTTTTAAAAGCTTTGATAGTTGGTAGAGGGAAGATGTGTTAGGTTATCTATGCATTTCAAAAGTTCCTAAAATATTGGAAATGCTTTTCATAGCTAAAAAACGTTAACAAGCTTAGAACCCCATTTTTTTCCTTTTTATCTATGTTTATTTCTTCACTTACTTGATCATTCCATGATGATATTAATAACACAATTTGATGCTTTCAATTACTCCAAGATTATTTTCTTGCCTCATTAAAAACTTCATCTCAAGGGTGTAGGTTCCCATGTAATTTAATGACATAATATTATGACAACCATGTGATCATTAATGCATTGGTTATGCTTTATCTCTTGATTGTATTTGTAGTAGTTCTAGATAGCCTATTTAGTGAATTTCAATAGATTCCATTTTAATGATCTTTAGTTCAGTTTAAAATTTATCCATGAAATTGACTAAGAAATGTGTTATATGTACATTTTGATTCCATAAATAAAAATCCAATAATTTTAAAATTTTGACACAATTAGAATTGTTGGGGATTATCTAGGATCTCAACACCAATTAGTCACCTTTAGTGAAACACATTTATTATATCAGAAGGGGATAATTTTATTGTTACTATTTGTAAATTATTTTGCAGCATTCTATTGAATGGTTTCCTCTTACCACTCGTATTTGCATGACTATAATAAGAATTTTAAAAAATTCATAAAATTATCAGTCATTACAAGGCATGTTTTTCATGGTCCATTCCTTATTGAATATATAAATTTTCTATCTAGAGAAAGATTACTATGTATATTTTATCTTTTTCATTATCATGCACCTTGTGTAGGTATTTAAATAACTTATATTCTATATTGAATTCAACTTGTTATTTCTCTTCATAAATTATGACTATATAACTGACTAAATTAAGCTCCAATCTTGGAAGCGTATGAAAAACTACATACTTGAAATAAATAATACACAATTGGCCATTAGTTTAGAAGTAGGTTGGTAATTAATGTGAAACTTATGACTCAATTATTCACATAGGGAATGATAATTAGTGATCCTTAGAATTTCTTATTCTATGAAACCATGTCTTGTATAACTACACATCACATTCATCCAACGATATTCATATCATCTTGACAAAGGTTTTATTTTTACTAGGTTAGTTGTTTTGTCTACTAACAATGTTTGGGGGCCAAGTTTATTTTGGATACTACTATATAAAATTTATTTAGCATATATCTATTTATAATTAATATTATTAGTGATACTTCTAGGGATACCCTCCTAGTTATAGTTGAGCCCAAAATGAAGGAAATAATGAATACTCATTGTTTCCCTTAAATTACTTACGTTATATTCATGAGCTAATCTACCTCATTTTGTTAGAATGTAGACATACTATTTTATTCAGGCATGGTCATCATCTTCTAGATATCATACACAACCTATATAGGCTTATGGCTTCAATTCCTCATCAACATTATCATAGTTAATAGATATACTATATTGCAACATAATTGTTAATCTTAAACTATCAACAAAAATATGACCATGTGCAAACATAAATGGTAATATTTCTTTGAAGAATATCACTTTTTATATTGCGTACTAATGATTTTCTTCTCCTATTCTCAAAATATACATTTTATTTGAAAAAATCTTCCAACATAATCTTTTATTTGGGAAGCACAAAGTAAAACATGCCACTTCAATATAGAAACAACATACTATTCTCTCTAAATGAATATTATCTATTCACTTGAGATTCAAGTCTTGACATGGGGAACTTTAAAATAGAATCACAAGCATTGTCTTGAATTCTTCATTTCAGTCATCATTTAAAAAAATAAATTATACGCATTCCTTATTCATACTATGCACAAATAGAGGAGAGAAATGCATAAAATATAAGCAGATTAAAGGGAAGTAAATTTTTTTCCTCTTTATCCTTCATTCAAAAAATTCAAACTTAAAGCTTGAAACCTTTAGATTCCATATATTTCAACACCCCTAAAAAATCTATGATAATTATTGAGTCCTTCTACCTATGTTGCATAGGATTTTTCATACTTCTACAAATTCAAGCACCAAACATCAAGTTAGCTTTCTCATTTGCATTTTCTAATGTCCTTGAATTAGCACCTCTTAACAAATTCATACTACTACAAGTACATATCCAAGAACAAGAATGAATTGTGCTCTGATAATAATTAAAGGAATATAAAAACAATAATAAAACTAGAAAAGCACAAAAAAAGATATATAAATCTTGAAATTATTTAATTTATTTCATTCCACATTATACTTTAAAGATAATTATTTTTATATATAGATTTTATAATATAAATGAATGTACAACTACCTATAAACAAATAAATAATTACATAAATTAAAGTTCATTAGTCTTCTTGATGAATACACAATATGGGGAGAGACTTGACTACCCAAATGTGGGTGACAGTGACACATAATTGATAGATTATTCTATGTGGTGTTATAATAAGCATCTCTAATTAACCTAAAAAGTGTTTAATAAGATAGTATGAAAAGGAAATATCCCAAAAAATAAGTAAAATAAAACTCCTACATGAACATGCACTCTTGAGAGTATCTTACATGAGTTAAAATGTTGGACCCAAAAAATCCCAATGAACTCCAATATTCAAAGAGTTCCCCACGAAATAGAAGAAGCCCTTCACAAAGGAATAGCCCCCAAAATATAGAGAGAAGACCTAACCCCCATAGTAGAGAGAAAATTAATGACTAAGAATACCACATAGATAGTAGTACCATTTGGATCAGTGATAGAAAAAAAATAAAAAATCTATAGCCAATGCTAACAACCAACTAAAAATCTACATAGATACCTTCCCTTTCCATTCTACCAATCCAATAACATCTAATTCTTTGTCTTTCGATCATATGCATTCTAATCACATGAACATAGTCTTGTTCACTTGTATTCATCCTACAATTCATATGGAAAAGATTCTTGACCTAACCTCTACACCACATGAATTTCCTCTTAATAGGGAGCATTCTTTGCTCTACATCCCACTCAAGTCAAGGGTAACACCATAATCAATGTTATGGTTGACTTGCCATTTAGGTCAATGTTATTATCGAGGAGACCCTTTTTATTGAGAACATACATAAGGAGAAATATGAGGAATCAAATGCCACAATCCATGCTCATGATGACTTCTCTTTACCTTCTATTGGTTCTATTTCTTTGTCGATCCTTATTCCACCCAAGTCCCTAGATGTCCCTTTTGTCATGATCCCTAAATCTAACCTATTTAGAGTAAGACTATGAATTCCATGGCTAGTCTCCATGAATGTGTTCCCTTCGGTAGTACATAAATGCTTAAAATTCTCTCATGATATAATAGTACATATTATCCATGACACATGATACAAACCCCTTATTTTATATGGAGGATTTTCCCTACACTATTTTTGGCCCACTCTTTTCAGACCTTTATTGCCCCATGCAGACATGTTCTACAAGGCCTAGTCCAAGTACAAGATAGGAATTGTGAAACTTAATGCTACCTTTCAACCTTATTCTCATATCATTTCCATAAAGGATTTTATGTTCTTCCCTTCAAAGGCTCTAGACAAGCATGCTCTTGCAAGTAGACTTTCATCTTCTAGGATTTCACAACTTCTGGTGATTCCATTTGTTCCTTCCATTGTGCCTAGCACAAGAAAATGAAAGGAACTCATGTTGATGATATCTAAACCACAAGTTTTCCAACTCACAAATTTACCCACAATTAACCAACCAACCCTACATGGTAAGGGGAATCATGTGAGTAGAGTTGGATCTTCTTTTTCTTCTCTACATCTTGATCTCTAAGGCCTCCTCTTGTTCTTCCAAATGCTTCTAAATAATAAAAAGTATAGGATCAGATGGCGAAGATCATCATCTCTATTTTTTAGTGCTTCCTATTACTCCTTAGGAGCTTACTCTTCCACCAACATTGTCTGCAAAGACTAATTTTCTAGTGGAAGAAGATACTATAGAGTCTTTTGTGGGTATTATTCTTAGTAGTCATATCCATCAAAATTGACTAGTGTTGGACTATAAATTTTTTTGAGAGGCGTTATCTGCAAGAATGTGAGGCCTTGCAAAAGATTGGGGATGAACCTTCTATCTTTTCTTCTACTCCCACTTTTGATTCTACTTCTATCTCTATCCCTAATTCTATTATTATTTCTTTAGTCTTTCTTTTGGATTCTTCAATAGATCCTGATGAACCTTAACCTAAGAGGGTACAAGTGTTCATTTCTCCTTCTTCAAAGCCTCCCTTAACCACTTCTCTTCTAGCATCCTTCCTTTCTTAAGCCCATAAAATATTCCTCACCCAAATGTCATATCTACTATGGATCCATCTTTCACTTTTGATGAGAGGATTTCACATCTTCCTCTTAAGCAAAAATAAGATCTTGTACTCACTCTAAAGGATAGGAATGAACCAAAGGAAACGAGTTGTCTACCTTTTAGGAGATGGAACTTTGGGACCTATTTCACACTTAGTTCATCAAGAAGTTTTCAATATCCCTCAACCATGTGAACTAGGGGTTTCCTTGGTGTGATTAAATGAGGGTTCACCATTAAATGAAGCTTCAAAGGAGAAATGGAAACACTTATGCAAAAAACCTTAGAAAATTGAAAGCATTAAATCAAAGTGAAAAAAAACATGAAACATAAAAGTACCTAAAAGAATGGAGAGGTAAAAAAAAGATCTGAAAAACTTTAGATATTGTTGTTTAAAGGTGCATTGGGACTGATATGCCAAGCTAGGTGATTTAGTCCTGCTTGTATAGGAATTTGGGTAGAATCTAAAATCTTCTGGTGACTAATCAGGATATACAAAAATATCTCAAAAAAGATTATATAGGGATTTATACAACCAGATGGTGATTTAGTCCCATTACTAGGGTTTGAATGATATTTCTATAGCCTCTAGTGATCTTTAGTACCTTCTATCTTGTGTAACCTTCAAGTTTGAGAACTCTAAATTTTGATCTATAGGTGATTTTCTGTGAAGATGACAACATCTTAACAACTTTGGCAACTTTTTCTTTAAAGAATCTTCAAGCTCCAATTCATCTAGATCCTCAAACACACATTAAGAGGGAGAAAATTTTATTTTTTTAGTGAATAGGGGTTTACCTCGGTCAAACCTTGTTTTGGTAATTAAACCTTGAAATGAAACGAAATAACATGAAGGAATGATGAATGAACAAATGCAATGTTGCAACTCAAAAAATCCTTGGAAATTTGAAGGATAAAAACTTGTGTGAAATGGCTAGCATGAAGGTGGATCTTGACTCTTGGTTGAATTCTTGAAATCTTGACTTGAATGCTTGCTTGAATCATGAAGCCTACATCACAAATGTTAGCTTAAAAAAACACATGATGCATTAAGACATTGAGATGATGCTTGAATCTTGAATATAAGTCTAAAGGTTTGATTATTTGCTCTTGAATGCTCTATAATGCTCTTGTGAAATCTTAGGATGCTTGGAAACTTGCTAGCTTGTTTTCCTTAAAATTGCTTAGATGAAACTATGTGAAATAACCTTGTACTTATACTTTTTTGTGCCCAATTTATCAAAATTACAACACTACAAGCCGACATCAGATCTAGGATAATAAAATACCACAAAGAATTTGAATTAAAATAGGTCCAAGGTAAAGTGGGATTCATACACCAGTTTGAGACTAGGAATATGAGTCCCAATGGCTTAAACCTAGGACACAAACTCAAAGAAGTGCTTTGTTCAATGCAACATTTAAAATCTAGCCTCAAGACCTAGGTGGGACCCATATTCCCAGGGTGGTGTATGGTTCCCAGATCCCTAGATCTAGAACATATAACCAAAGACATTGAATTATGATTTGTTATTTTTGAATTGTTAGGATTATCCTCAAAAAATGAAATTAATTAGGCTTGTGTCCATTCAAAATAGGACCAATTAAGTCATAAATAAGCCAAATTTTAACAAGGACATCCATAAAAGGTGTGAAAATGCAAAGGGGTATATTTTTCTACACTACATTTATCCCCCACTTTAGTGTGAGGATGACCTTGCATGGAACTGACACTAAAGTAGACAAATTCTCATCAAGAAGGGTCTATGTGTACCGATGCTAGTGAGATAGGACAATAGTGATCAAGAGAGATGGTCAATCCCTCAAAATAAAGATCCTATGGAAAACAAAAATAGGCAGAAAAGAACATGCATGTGAATGAAGTATGAAGAAAAAGAAAGGTACAAGCATACATTGCCAAAGACATAAAGAGGAAAGAAAATGAAAAAAAGGGTTGATCAAGCCTTAATTATTTGTCCAACACATTGTGGATCAAGCCTTAGTTGTTTGTCCAAAAAAATTTTTACAAGTGGAAGACAATGTCCACCATGCAAACAAAATGCATACTCACAAGGGCTAGTGGAATTCAGTATCCACTAGGTGAGCCCTTAGAGAAGTGAGACACATATGCACGCGGCTAGTATGTGCCCACACAAACATGCAATTAGTTATGGGAAAGTCATGCCTATGGTTGGATCCCATACATACTAACCATACTAAAGCTATACCTCCTGAAAAATTTGGCAAGGCACCTCACAACACGAATAACAGGATCCATGAGGCAAGAAAACCTTTGTATGCCAACACCCATGAACAAGCAGGATGGCTCCATAGGCAAGTAAAGTGTGTTATTCAAGGTTTCAATATAATAGTTATGGTAAATGTGAAATAGTGTAAGGTACATTCAAACAGGTTTTGCTTAGTTCGTGAAAGGTCTCAACCTAGGGGACATCATGCCTAATGTCTCCAAGGGAGGACCAATCGAAGAATAAAAGATTAAAAACTTAAGGAATGCACTCTACTTGGCATTTACACTAAGAGGAATATAATATTCGAAGAGAGATCACACCCTTCAAGGATATCACATCCAATTTAGTCACCAACAGAAAGACACATCGTATGATGTATGAAGACCGTATAATGAAACCTGAGAATAATTCCAATGTATGCCCCCACTTTAAAGAAATTGCTAAACACCATGTTGTGAGCAATTACTTTAAAGTAACAAATGATAAATACTAACAATAAAGAGGAAATCAGAGCTTATTTGGAAAGCCCTATGCCACATCATATGTTCTCGAATGAAAATAAATTATGAATAAAGGGTTGTCCCCAAAATGTAATGCTAAATATAGAAAGAAAAAGTACATCACAAGTGAGGAAACTTAAGGTATTCCTTCCCGATCCCAACTTGCTCTTATGTATACATGGAAGGTGGTCAAATAGCCAAAAGAGACAATGAAAAGTGTCATATGAGGACAAGGCTACTTAACCCCCTTTCCCACACTTAGTGCAAGACAAGGGTGAGCTAAGGTGATTGATGAGAAACATGATAGAATGAAAATCAGTATCAATTAGAGGAACTAGGTACTTCAACACAAGGAAGAGCACTGCAATCCTTAAGATGCTAAATTTTATTACCCAAATCCTTAAATTCATTAGTAGAATGACCATGAACTCTATGATATGCACAAACTAAACTCTTTTTGTACCATTTTTTTCATGTTTTTGGAGGGAGAGATATTAAGTGATCTTGGAGGAGTCTTCACAAGATACTCTCTTGATCAACAGTAGGGGATATTTCTTTCTTAGTGAACCATAAATTTTTGGGGATAGGCACTCCCTTACACTTCTAGGGTTTTTCACCTAAAAGGAGAAAGGTATCCCACAAAAACTTAGGTGGTGCACTCAAGAATAATGAAAATATGATTAAAACTTTTCTAAATAGAATACCCTAGGTGAAAAAAATGATAAAAGAGATGGATTATTAATCCAAAACTAAGAAAATATACCTTGTTTGAAAACACATTGTGATATACATAAAGAGAGATTGAACACAATATAAAATAAGATAAAGAAGGATAATAGAAAGAGTGCACCAAGAAACTGATAGAGGTCAGGGTGAAGACTGTAGATGCTTCAAAAATTATAGAAAATATAAATTTTTGGCCAACTGGGACACTTATGCCAAGTTGGGCGACTTTGTCCCAAATCTAGAAAACTATTCCAAAGCTTGTTTAAGCTAAAAGGTTATCCAAATCTACATAAACTTCTAAAAAATAGGTAAAGTGGGACTAAGTCACCATTGATGGTGACTTGGTCCACTTTGGATTTTCTAATAATCAAAAAGTGGAAATGGAAGCCCTCAGTCACCACTTTCTATTCCTCAAGGTATCTGAATCTAAAACCCTAATTTTATAGGTTGTAAGTGACCTTTTGTGGATATATTGACCTAGCCAATAAGGAGAAGTCTTGAACAAGTTTGCAAATTATTCTTCAATGATTTACAAACCTTCAAAGTTCCTAAATATGCAAACACATAAAGAAACAAAGAGAAATGTTGAATGTTAGGGAATAGGGGTTTTCCTTGCTAAAACCCCTTTTAGGTAATTAAACCAAATGAAGAAATAGGATGATGCAAGAACATGAAATAATGGAATTAGTACATTTCCATGATCATTGATCTTGGATTTTTGCAATAATAGATGAAGAATCTTTCCTTAAATGCCTTAAAATGATCTTGAATGCTCTTCAAATGACCTAACCCTAGCTTGCTTGACTTGATATGGAGAATGAATCATGAATTAATGATTAGGCTAATGAATTAGGCTTTAAAAGCTTGTTTATATAGGAAATCCACCTAAAATGCATGTTAATTTGATCTTTAAGGCCGAAATGGAGAAAAATTAAACTTAAAACCTAATTTTTTCCACTCAAACCTTGAAAATATCCCAAATAGGACTAATTCCCCATGTTGGGTGACTTAGTCCCACCTGGATGGGACTAATTCACCCAGATGGGAAACTTAGTCCCATTTGGCAGCTCGATTGTCGGGGAGTGAAGAAATCAAGTTTATATGTTGATTTTATCAGGTCTTTGATCAAAATAAACCTTAGGATGCACAATATGGGGTTATAGGGGCCTATTAATGATTATGTAAAGGGTAATTGGGGCTAGGGACACAAATTTCAATGTGAAAGTGTGATTAAATATAATTTACAATACTAAAATGAGGTCCACATAGCCTAAAAGGTCACAATATCCAACGTGAATGTGTTAAACACATTACACCACTAGATTAGAATCAGGTTTAATTTACAAGCCTTCTAGATTAATGTGATAACGCAATTAAATACATTTTATAACATTGAATTAGAGGAAAAATAGGTCCATTAGACTAAGATGCTAAATAAAAGTTTAGAAAAGTGTGAAAGTAATTTATAAAACCTTTACAAGACATCTTTGAATACATTTGCAAGGGTCCAAGACCTAATTTGGATGTGTAAAACACCTCACAACACTAGACCAAGGTGAAATTAAGTCCAATTTATCATTAATTAATCCAAAATCAAGTGTGAAAATGTCAAGGTATGCATTTTTTGCACTACATTTAGCCCCCACTTTAGTGAGAGGATGAACCTGCTTTAGACTCACACTAAAGTAGACATTCAAGAGGGTTCCAATTGTACCAATGTGGATGAAAAAGAATGAAAAATATCAAGGCATCAGTCAAGCCCCTAGGATCCAAGATCCTACAGCAAACCAAGATAAGCACAATAGAACACAAAAGTTGAATGATTTGCAACAAATCTAGATATGCAATCATGTAATGGCAAGAAATAGAAGGAAGAAAATAGTGAAAATAAAATGGCTGATCAAGCTTCAACCCATTTTCCAACACGATGTGGCTTAGATCTAGGTTTTTTGTTCAAATATGCATACTCACTTTGAGGTGACAAAACTCTTGGCTATCCATTGGGTGAAATGTCCTAAAAGGTGAGACACATACACTCATGGATGGTATGCACTCACACACATGCAAGTGGATATGGGGAAAGTCACACCTTAGAATGGGCTTCCCACTTGAACCATACGAAAGTTATACCTCTTGATAACTTTAATAAGGCACCACAATGAAAATGTTTTTTGTAAATATTTTTGAATGCCATGTAAATATTTTGTTAAAGGGGATTTTACTTTATTCATGTAAGGTCTTCTTCTTAGGGAGCATTGTGCTTGATGTCTCAAAGAGAGGAAAATTCAAGGTGTCACATCATTTCCCATGGGATGCCTCATTCACATCATCCCATGTTACTAGACCATGCACTCTTGGAGGGAATCAAAGATAATGACACCACCAAGAAGAGGAAAAATCACAAGAAAAAAGAAAAGTATCAATGTGAAAATTTTTCCAAAAGATGTCATCATTGTATGATCCCACATTAAAGATCTTGCTAACACCATTACTATGAGAAATTTCTTTAAAGTAGCGAATGATAAAGGAAAGAAGACATGAGAGATAGCTTGGAAAGCCCTATGCCAAGTTGCATGTTTCGAAATGAAGCTACATCATGAATAAGTATGTCACATGTGAGCCAACTTAAAGCATATCATCCACATCCCATGCTTGATCTTATATGTACATGAAAGGTTAACGACTAGCCAAGAGAGACAATGACAAGTGACATATAGGAAGAAAGCTAATTCCCTTTCCCCCACTCAGTGTAGGACAAAGGTGAGCCTAGATGATATGCTAATATGATACTCCTCGCAATACGTATTTAATGAGATATCTATCAGCTTAGGATGTACCAAGGTTAATGTTTTCTTGGAAGAATTGTTTGAAGATTTTTGTTTGGAGGGGAAATAACCAAGATCACTAAGTTGTATAGGGACATGGATACCTTGTTCTATAGCATCACATCCTTTCCCAAGTTTTTGTTCAAAACATTTTGTCACTTGTTTTGGATTGGATGTTTGTTCAATTTCCTCAATTTTTTTCTTGGATGTTGTCTTTACTTATAAGGTGGTTGAAGGGAATGTTTTTGACATTACCTCTTTTTCTCTTCCCTTTTTAGATTCTTTTGTTATGATCATGTATTCCCCCATGGATGTAGAAATGAAATAAAATATTTTTTAAGCTTCTTCCAATAACTTTGTGGCTTCTTCAATTTGTTTTTTTCTTTCTATATTGTTTTCCTTGGTAATGATCATAGCACGTGTAACCTTTTTCTTTTGAGAAGTAGAAGATGACTTGTCATGAAATCCTAACGTTTGGTTCAAGGGTTGATCCATATCAAGTAGTTCAGGATGCTTCAAAGGGAGGTTGATTGTTGGTTTGCATATTATATTGTTGATGTTTTGGGTATGTGCAGGATCATCATGGAAAAAATAGACCCCTAAGTGGCAAAAAATTAGAAAAATCAGAGTTAGGCAACTTGACATAAAAATTTGAATAAGTTATCTATATTATTTTTAAAATATGTGAAAATAGAATCTGTAGAAAATTGAATGTAGTTTCTAAAATACTAGGTTTATTTAAAAAATAAATAAATCTATTTGGTGAAAATTTGAAATTCCAATGCAGTAGTACTTATATTTTAGGGAAAAAATAAGAAGTGGGTGGTTGTCTGACCACCCTAACCACAACAAAATCATAATTATTTTTTATAATATTTTAGATATAAGTAGAGGACTCATGCCCTGATGTGATTCACAGTTTTTTGTAATTTTATTCCAAGTAAATAATTAATAATGATTTTTTTATTACAACTTTTTAAAAAATATAAAAACTAGTATGTCTAACCACCTTAACTTGGTTAAAACTTCATGAAATTCAAGTTTTTTTTCAATCCTATAGTATGCAAAACATAGAATGTGACACATATTTTGGATTCAAAAAATGTGATACCATTTGAAAGCTATATTTTTTTTCAATCAGCCTATCAATTAGGGCTTTAGTCATAATTTAAATAGAAAATTAATAATAATTAGTTAATAAATTCAAAGTAAAGCACAATTTATATTGTTGGAAAGCTAAGGATATCCTTTGAAAACCATTTTCATTTCATCAATTTTGGGTAAAAAAAATGTCATCAGCCACATGGGCCATCATATCACTTACATATCACCACTTTTTGGCCCATCATGATCATACATATACCCTTTTCCTACACCATGATACCTTCCCTATTAGGAGATTTTTTAGGAGAACTGCAAACTAGATGTTCATGACATTCAATGTTTGGTTCTTCAATATTGACTTCATCACAAGTAAGGGAATGATCTATGGTTAGATTTTATTGATTAGAAATGACGGTGTTTCTTTGTTCAATAATGTTTTCCTCGTGATTCACGTTGATGATATCTTGTAACACCATAATATCCTCTTCACTAATAGGAGAGATATGAGGAGAGGGGGGAATTTGATTGTTGTCCATAATGTCATCCCTTTGCTCTAAGGTGTCATTCTCTTGTGCCATAATATCTACCCTAGTAGGAGAGCCTTGAGGAAAGTGACAAACAATAAGTTCATCACATTTCATGGTTGGATTTGGTAAAGTAGCTTCATTGCTCATAGGAGAGGCATCAAGAGAAAGATAATTAGGAGTTTCATGGTTAGCAATGATTGGAATTTTTTTTCAAATAGGTCTTCCCAAATGGTAGGGGAATCAGTGAAGGGGGGAATAAGATTCTCATGAGTCTCAATAAGGATATTTTCTAACACTAAACTATCTTCTTCATGTCTAGAGAAGATATTAGGAGAAGAAAAGGTTTGATTGTAATGATTATCTACATTTACATCCCCATTAATGTAATGTATTCTTGAGTAGGAGAGGTAGGATTGTAATACCTCTCAATCATATCATCCACACAAATGTATTTGTCATGATCATTCACGATTTTATCCTTATTCACTAAATCATTTTCACCAGTAGGGGAGGTGTTAGGAGATGAATGGAGACTATGTAAGGTAGTGACCTTGATTTCACCTTCATGTGTCATAATGTCTTTGCACGGGAGAGAAGAAGGAAGACAAGCAATACTTTCATTATCTTCAATGATTGTATCTTTTTTCACTAAGATACCTTCATCACCAATGGGAGAGATATTAGGAGAAGACCAATTATGATTATCATGATTATCGATGCTTACCTCCTTTTGTGTCAAATATTTAGTGGATGATCTTAGTGAGAGGAATTCCTTAAGGGATACATCTAACATGTCTAAATAATCACTACTAAAGGGATTGGATGATATACTTTTTCTAAATGTAAGCATTTTTTAAATTGTTTCTTGTGATGTGTTTAGTTTTTTCTTTTCATTTTCTAATGAATCTGATCTAAATGAACTAGGAACTAATGCTGAAAATGAATATTACAAAAATCTAATGCTATCCATAATGTCCATGAATATAAACAATGATTATTTATAATGATCTAAGTGTAATAGAAGCTATGCAAACTTAAAATGCAATGTAAAGACATAGGATGAATTGCAAATTTTCAGATTTCACACAAGGTAATGTACTGATTATACTATGCAATGATCTGAAAAAGAATTGTTGTGAATGAAAAATTGAAATTAAGTAATGCATGAAATGAGAAAAATTAAGCTAGACTTAGTGAAATGCATGTAACAAGAACTTAACCAACTAATACAGATGTTAGAAACCAAGATCAAATTTGCAAACTAGAATATCCTTCCATAGAAGAGAAAAATAGAAAAAGAAAAGATTTGCAAGAGATGTGCAAATAATTATTATTCAAGAATTCAATAATTACATGATAATGATTTGCTTTATAAAATCAAAGATGAATAACCCTAATATTATCTTGAGCAACAAGATAGCTCAACAAGATAAGGATGACAACTAATTAACCTAGGAATTGAATAATAACCTAACTAAACTTATGCAAATGTGTAATTAAATATTAATTACACATACAACCCCCCATAAGTGCAACTTAGGGAGAAGAAAATTATTATGCAAATATGAGTCCCGACAACAAGGCCTGATCAAGTACTCATTTAAAAATGCAATGATGAAGTAGAGAAGGAAAACCCAATGGGACAAAAAGCCTCTACAATGAGATGATTGTTGCAAAGAAGCACTGGAAGAACACTATGGAGTAACACTGGAACCACAATCTGAAAAGCAAGGAAATATACCTCTGTCTACAAGAAACCAAAACCATAATCATAAAAATGTGACAACAGACCCAATGCCACAGAACACTGGAAAACTCACAAACTAGAACAACCCTGAAATATGTGAAGCAACAATAGATGAGATGATGACAGAATCTGGAAGCCATGTATGTCGATGTCGATGCCAAAGTGTGACTGAAACTCTTCCATGGGAAGGAGTACCAAAAATAGACTCTCGAACATTAACCATAAAAACATGGCCCTCAAACTGAGAAGAATCTAAACCAATGAGGATCAAGAAACATAATCTCTCAATTGAAGTGTGAACCAATGAATCCGATATGTTTCAAGCTATAGAAAAAATGTGGCCAAAAGAAACTAGGAAACCAAATAACCCATACGAGCTACCAACAAATCAAAATGGATATGGAGATCAAAGTGCATGCACACTCTAATCAGATTATTATGCAAGAAACCCCCCTGATGGAACTTTATCTTAGTTCATTTATTGCAATAACCTAATGAATGTAAAAGGAGAGAATGCTAATGCATGCATAAACAAAAAATAACATGATTTGGTATTGAAATAAAGTACAAATATTCAATTTTCACCTTTCCAACTGCCAAAAACATCCAAGTAGTCTCCAAAACACCCATCGGGACAAATATGGAATAATGATAAACTTGCGATAGATATAGAAAAAATTGCATGGATAGAAAGACAGAGCTCCTCAATACTTTCCAACATCGCAAAGATTGTGAAAATTGAATATCGTGGCAAAAAGTTATGAGCTCAAAAGCCCAAAATTAACATCTAACTTCAAATAGAAATAAATGAAAATAAACAGCAAAATACTGAAAAATAAACTGCACCACAGGAAAGTGCTCAGAACTAGCTTTCTGGTGATATCTTGTTTACCTGATTTCGATACTGTATGCCCAAGTTATGACCAAATGAAAAAAACTGCTCCTTTAGGAAAAATCAGGGCTAGGAGGGGCACAGAGGGCCGTACGGCCGATGACGTCATTTTGACGTTAGCACTTCACTGTGTTAAATTTGATGGCCATTTGGCCATCGGGGCAAGAAACACCCCCTCCTTGTTGGAAATTTTTTTCCAATCACCGATTTATTCCTCTGACAGTCAGAATATGCTCTTTATAGTCCTAGAATATTCTGCCAGAAGATTCGCCACCAGCACTGAATGGAGAGCCCTAGATCGTCTATGTGACCGGGGCTGGTGGCAAAGAGCCTGTGGGGGCTGGCTCAGATGGCCCCCAGTCCACCATGTGACCGGGGCAGTGTGCTCAAGGGCTGGCGGAGGAATGACGGTGGTGGCGAAGGCTAGAAGGGGTCGCTGGTGGCGGGAAGAGTGGCAGCGGTGAAGTTGGGCGGTGGTGGTAATCCGGTGGCCACCTAGTGGCCGCCCAGTGGTGGATCTGCTCTACACTGGAAGTGGCAACACACACTCCAAAAAAGACACCTTTTTTGAATTTTTTTTTGTTTTTCGTGCATCGAAAGACATGTTGGGGAGGTCATAACCCCCAGACAAAAAAAATTGCCTTTCGGACCAACTGCTCAGAAATCATTGAAACGAAGGGCATTTTTAGGGTTTTTAGTCATTGCAAATGTGATGGTGACCTCTTTTCCTGGTCAAACTGCTCCAAAATTTTGGCTACCCCCAGATCTTGCAAAAAAACTCCAATCTTGAAACCCTCACAGATCTAGCAAATGATGGCCAAAATCTGCAAAATAAAAGCCAAACCTAACTTTTTCCAACACTCTGAATCCAATGGTGAAGCCCGATCTGATCCAAAATGCTACATAGATGAACTCAAGGTATGATACCCTCGAGGAATCCCGAACAAACCCTGCAATGATTTTCTCAAAAATCTAAGAAGGGGCTGCAAATCAAGGCTTTGATACCATGCTAGAAACCAAGATCAGATTTTCAAAACAAAATATCCTTCCACAGAAGAGAAAAATGGAAAAAGCAGAGATTTGCAAGAGATGTGCAAATAATTATTATTCAATAATTCAATAATTACATGATAATGATTTTCTTTATAAAAGCAAAGATGCATAACCCTAATCTTATCTTGAGCAACAAGATATCTCATCAAGATAAGGATGACAACTAATTAACCTGGGAATTGAATAATAACCTAAGTAAACTTATGTAAATGTGTAATTAAATATTAATTACACCAACAACAAATAGTTAATGGCAACAAACAGAGGCTTAAAAAGAGGGTTTTTTAGTGATGTAAATGGTAGTTTCAGGGGTGTATAGGGACTAATTCACCCAAGGTGACGAATGAGTCCCAGTGGTGATTTTTTTCATAATTTTTAGATTTCGTTGGTTAATTTTTATGTTTTGTGTGTTGTATTATGTAGAGTTAAGATGCAAATTCAGAAATTTAGAAATTTTTAATGATTTGACATGCAAAAATGCATCCTATATGTACTTTCACTAATGCAAAATTTGAAACCCTAGAATGCAACTTAACTAATTAAAAATGCAATAAAATCTAATTCTAGGATGATGATGGACTCCAAATAAGACAAGAAGTTATTCAAAATGTTGGTTCACGAAAATGAACTATAATTTTTTGTGGATAGGCATTCTCTTACACTTATAGGGTTTTTCACCTAAAAGGTGAAAGGTATCCCACAAAAACTTAGGTGGTTCATTCAAGACTAATGCAAATATGATTAAAATGTATCTAAATAGAATTCCCTAGATGTGAAGAATTGATAAAAGAGATGGATTATTAATGAAAAACTAATAAAATACACCTTGATTGAAATCACATTGTGATATGTAGAAAGAGAGATTGAATGCTATATAAAACAAGATAAAGAAGGAAAATAGAAAGAGTGCACCTAGAAACTGAAAGAGGCTAGGGTTAAGACTGCATATGCTTCTAAAAGTTTGGAAAATCTAATTTTCTAGCTAATTGGGATACTTATGCCTAGTTGGACGACTTAGTCCCAGATTTGGAAAACTATTTTGGAGCCTATTTCAACCAAATGGTTATCCAAATCTATAGAAACCTCTGAAAAATAGGTATATTGGGACTAAGTCACCATTGATGGTGACTTAATCCACTTTAGCTTTTTTGAAAATCCAAAAGTGGAAATGAAATCCCTTGATTTGCACTTTCTGTTCCTCTAGGTATTTAGATCGAAAGCCCTAATGTTTGAGGTTGTAAGTGACTTTTTGCAAATATTTTTCCCTATATAACAAGGAGATGTCTTCAACAAGTTTTCAACTTATTCTTCAATGATTTCCAAACCTACAAAGTGTCTAAATCTACAAACACATAAGGAAAGAAAGAGAAATGTTGAATGTTAGAGAATAGGGGTTTTCCTTTGTCAAACCCCTTTTACGTAATTAAACCAAATGAAGAAATAAGATGATGCAAGAACATAAAATAATGGAATTAGTACCTTTCCATGATGATTGATCTTGAATTTCTAGAACAATAGATGAAGAATCTACCCTTGAATGTCTAAAAATAATCTTGAATGCTCTCTAAATGACCTAACCCTATCTTGCTTGACTTGAGATGGAGAATGAATGATGAATGAATGATTAGGTTAATGAAATAGGGTTTAAAAGCTTGTTTATATAATAAATCTACCTAAAATGCCCGTTAATTTGATCCCCAAGGCTAGCATGGAGGAAAATTAAACTTAAAACCTTTTTTTTTTTTCAAACCTTGAAAATAGCCCAAATACGACTAAGCTACCAAATAGGGTGACTTAGTTCCACCTAGATGGGAATCATTCACCCAAATGGGCAACTTAGTCCCATATGGGTGCTTTTTCTAGTTGGATTGTTAGTGAGTGAAGAAATCAAGTTTATATGTTTATTTTATTAGGTTTTTGATCAAAATAAGCTTCAAGATGCACAATATGGGGTCATAAGGTCCTATTAATGATGATGTAAAGGGTAATTATGGATAGGGACACAAATTTCAATGTGAAAGTGTGATTAAATACACTTTACAACACTAAAATGAGGTCCACATAGCCTAGAATGGCACAATATCCAATGTGAATGTGTAAAACACATTACAACAATAGAGTAGAATTAGGTTTAATTTACAAGCCTTCTAGATTAATGTGATAATGTAATTAAATACATTTTATAACATTGAATTAGGGGTAAAATAGGTCCATTAGACTTTGATGCTTAATAAAAGTCTAGAAAAGTGTGAAAGTTATTTACAACACTTTACAACACATTTACAAGACATCGTTAAATGCATTTGAAATGTTTCAAGATCTAATGTGGATGTGTAAAACAGCTCACAACACTAGACCAAAGATAAATTAAGTCCAATTTATCATTAATTAATCCCAAATCAAGTGTGATAATGTCAAGGTATACCATTTTTTGTGCTACACTTAGTAGAAGTTGTCATACACATAATAGATGATAAGGCCTTAGATAAAGATGGAGATAGAGGTTGAAAACCTAGATCTCTTTTGAAAATTTATGGTATATAATTCACTTGTTCTCTATCATTTCTCTCCATGCTTTCATTGTATCCATGCTTAGAAAGGGGTTTGTATCTAAGACCATAACAGTCTTCTAACTTAGATGAAGGGTTTTTATGCTTCAAATAATGATTGACTTCCTCATGAGAACACAAATCATTTTTATGTTTCTTAAAGTTATGTATCATACTCTCATGAGGGATGGGGTTTGGAGGTCCCCCATCACCACCATGGGGTGATGGTGTTGAAGTAGAACCAAGTTAAGAACATGAAACACAAGGAAATTTAGGTGTAGATTGTGAGATTCCATACTCTCCCATAAAGGAGGGCATAAAATATAATGAACCACAATCATCACTAAATTATGTCTCTTAAAATGAATCTTTTGTTTAATGATTCTTTGGATTTTGAGGGTGAGATTTTTGACTCATCATTGAAATGAGGCATAAAATCTAATGAACCCAAATCATCACTAAAGAATTTTGTTGTAGGTGAAATACAATTATAATTAAAAAAAAAATTATAGGTACTACTTTAGAAATTGGAATGAAAGTATTAGGGGAGTTGGAAGTGTTATGATCATGTTTAACTTGAGATTTATCACTTTGTTCATTTTCTTCAACTATGTATATATTGTTGTTGTATTCAAATTCCATCACATGCTGAAGGGTAGATGGGACTCTTTTCATAGCATGAATCCATGGTCTCCCTAGGAGAAGGTTTTATGAAAGAGGTCCTGGCATGATATGGATAAGGGTAGGAAAAATTATAGGTCTGACCTCAATAGGCAATGTGATCATTCCTAATTGTTGTCTATTAACATTTTCAAAGCCAAAAATATTAACATAATTGAATTTAACAATTTTCTTGTCCACATAAATTTTATCTAGGAGATCAATGCTACTGAAATGAAGAAAATAACATTTGTTCCGCATTTCAAGGAGATGGAACAAAACAAGAGGGATTAACGTTCCTTCCTCCACCTATTTCCTTCAAGTTTCATTCAAAGAAGCATTAGAGATCTCAATATAGGGATGGAATGAAGGAAATAGGTTTGCAATTAGGTTTCCTAGGGATGTGATTAAAGACAATAAGGGGGTTCACCACCAAGAAAAGGCTTGAAAAGAAAATTAATGAAATTAACATGCAAAACATAATGATCTAACCTAGAAAATGAACTCAAATTAGAATAACAAACAATATTTTAATAGAGGTGCACCAAGAAGACTGAAGATGCTTGAAACAAAGTCTGAATTGAAAAAAATATGAATTTTTAAGCACACTAGGATTAATAAACTAGTAGGGGAGATTTAATCCCAGTTTAGGGTTTTGGGCCAAATCCAGAGTCTAGAACTGCTAAACAATGATCTATAGAAAATCCTTGAAATATGCTATATTGGGACCCATACACCACAAATGGTGATTTAGTCCTAATATCAAGGTTGATCTAAAACTTTGATGTCCTTTAGTGATCTCTTATAGCTTCTCTCCCTTCCCTTCTCTGAGTTTGAAACACTAAATTCTGACCTATAGGTGACTTTTTGTGATCTTGCAATGTAGATGACAACTTTGACAACTTTGCAAATTTGAAAAAATTTCTTCAATCTTTCTCTTCAATGGATCCACAACCTAAATCTAAAATTCACACATCAAAGAAAGGGAAAAATATTGTTTTGTTAGTAGATAAGGCTTTTCCTTGGTCAAACCCCATTTTGGTAATCAAACCTTGAAATGAAATGAAATAGAAAGGAATGATGAATGAAAAAATATGCTATGTTGCAACTCACAAAACCCTTGCAATATAGGCTACAATCATGTATGCAATGGATAGCATAAATGTAGATCTTTACTCTTTATTGAATGTTATAGATCTTGACTTGAATGCTTGCTTGAATCGTAAGAACCTACATGACAAATGTTAGCTCAAGAACAAACATGATGCATGATGACTTTGACATGATGCTTGAATCTTGAATAATGCTCCAAAATCCTTAATAATGAACTCTTGAATGCTCTTTTAAACTTTCTTTATCACAAATTTGCTATAATGCTTTAATACTTGAATTTCTAGACAACTCAAACTTTCTAGGAGAAAATATGTGAAATAACCATGTATTTATACTTGTTTATGCCAAATTTCCAAAAATTACAATGCTACAAGATGACATAAAATCTATGAGAATAAAATCATTCCAATAATTGAATTCAAAATTAGGTCTAAGCTAAGTGGGACTCATACTCTAATTGGGGTGTATAAGTCCTAGTAGGCTAAGCTCAGGACACAAATTTGAAGAAATGTTATGTTTAATACCCAATTCAGGACTAGGCCCCAAAACTTAGGTGGGATTGACATGCCCAAGGTGGCATATGAGTCCTAAATCTCTACATCTAGGCCATACAATAAAAAAAAATTAAATATGACTAGTCATTTGATATATGTTAGGATTATCCTGAGAAAAATACATTAAATAAGGCTTGTGGATGCAAAATAGCACAAAATAAGGCATAAAGAAGCCCAAATTTAGCAAGGAGGGCACAAAAAACCATGAAAATTTAAGGGGATACATTTTCCTACACTACATTTAGCCCCCACTTTGGTGAGAGGACGAACTTGCTTCAAACTCATACTAAAGTAGACAAAAATTACATCAAGAGGGGTCCAAGTGTACCAATGCTAGTAAGATAGGATGACAATGATATAGAGGGTTGCACAAGCCCCAAGCATCAAGATCCTATGGAAAACCAAATAGGGACAAGAGAACATACATGAAAATGATGTAAGGAGAAACAACAAGGCACAAGCATGCATTGTAAAAGAAAAAGAGAAAGAGAAATAAAAATAAAAGAAGGTGGATCAAGCCTTGACCATTTGTCTCACATGTTGTGGAATAGATCTATGCTATTTTTCCAAAAACATTTATAAGTAGAACACGATGTCCACTATGTAAATCAACACACACTCACAAGCACTAGTGGAACCTCAAGTCATCCATTAGGTGAGCCACCAACAAGACACATATGCATATGGCCAATATGTGCTCACATAGAGAAGCAAGTGGTGATGGGAAAGTCATGCCTAAGTTCAACTCCAATAAGTACAACTATACCAAAGCTATACCTCTTGATAACTTTGATAAGGTCCCACACAACACGAATAGTAGGAATTCATGAGGAAAGAAAAGGTTTGTATGCTTGATACCCATGAAAAAACATGGCTCCACACACAATAAAATTGTGCTATGCAAGGTGACCATATAACCGATATTGTAAATGTGAAAATAGTGTAAGGTGTAGTGTCAAAAAAAGGGTCCTTTGACATTTTTTTCACTCATTTGGGTTCTTCTTATGGATTTTTTCTTAATGTTACCTTGATTTACTATTTTAATGTGGATAACACATTCACATTAGGTCTTGGGACCTTGTGAACAATAGGATTTAAATGCTACCTTACCTTAGTGTTATAAAGTATTGTAACACACTTTCACACTTTTCTAAGGTCTTCTTAATAAAATAACCTATTTTCATCATTTACCAAGCCTTATTTAAAAGTGTTGTAACATAATTTCACACTTTCTAGGTTTTTAATTAATGATTGGGATTTCTTATGCTTTAATTGGCCCCATTTTGCATCCATAGGCCTTATTTATGTGTATTTTTGAGAATAATCCTGATAAATATCATTTAAAACATCAAAATTGCAAAACCAACCTTAAATTCCTAAGGTGGTAATCATTCACCATTATGGGCGAATGAGTTTGGTTAGGTGGGACCCATTCACCCAAGGTGGCGAATGAGTCCCCTTCAACTCAAAATTCAAATTTAATTCAAAATTCAGGCAATTTTTCATTCTCCAAGATCTAAGGTCAGCCTGTAGAGTTGTAATTTTGGGAATTATTGCATAATTGAGTATAAATACAAGGTTCTTTCTCTAATTTCATCCTAACTACCTAATGAAGCACTCGAGCATTCATGTGTATAGTTCACAACACCATTTGAGAATTCATAAGAGCATTCAAGGCATTTCAAGGGAAGAATATCAAGCAATCAAGATCTTCTTCAAGTGTCTTTCATCATGTCAAAGATTTCTTGAATCATGTTGTTTTAGAGCTAACATTTGTGATGTAGGGTTATTTGATTCAAGTAAGCATTGCATTCAAGATCTATCAACATCATTCTAGATTTCAAGTCCTCATCCATTAGATCCATCACTTACATGTTTTCAGCATTCTATTACAAGTTTTTGGTGAGTTTCAACATCATTATTTTTTCATTCATCATTCTCTATTCTATTTCATTTCATTTCAATGGTTTAATTATCAACAATGGGTTTGACCAAGGAAAACCCCTATTCACTAATCCCCACAACATTTTTCCCTCTCTTCACATGTGATTTGTAGGTATAGGTTGTAGATTTTTCAAGGAGCGAGATTGTAAAATTTTTCATCAAGTTTTCAAAGCAATTCAAAGTGTTCAAAGTTGTCATCAACCCTTGGAAAAGCTTGGAGAAGGTCTACAGGCTGAATTTTGTAGTTTTGGATCTCAAAATCAGTTAGGAAGAGAAAAGTAGATTGAGAGCTATAGAATCCAATTTTGAATTTCTATAAATCTAGAGGTGGACCTATTTATCACTATTGGTGAATGAGTCACATTGTACAAGCCTAAACAATATTTTTTGTAGATTTGAGTCCCCTTTGGTTGAAACCTACTCCTGCACATTTTCTAGAAAACTAGAATGATTCACCCAACCTAGTGTATGAGTCCTAGTAAACTTCAACATAATAATTTTTAATGATCTAGACCTCCATTGTTCATTCTTTAGTTACCCAGGTGCACATTTCCAGTATCACAACTTTTTGTTACATTTCACTTGCATTCTTAGGTCATTTAGCACTAGTTTACATATCACACTATGTTTTCAAACAAATTGTATTTTCCAAGTTTACACTTGGTGGTGAACCCTAATTTGATATTATCATTTCCCTAGAACCTTTCGTTTGTCATATTTCAATCTCAAGGGTTTGTTCTTGAGTGAATAAGTGTAATTTTGTCTCTCTCCTTTATACGACCAAAACCCTTGAAGCAAAAGAGAGAGCACAAAATTTTCTTATTCATTTTGGTGAACCAACATATAGAGCATCATATTTCTTATTTGGAGTGCATTTACATCCTATATTTATCTTGCATTAACATTGCATTAATTTTTGCTTTGTTTTTCAAAATTTGCATTACTGAAAAGTTCATTTAGATTGCATTATTGCACTAAATTTCATTGAAAAAAACTAAAATTTTAAATTTTCATTTCAAAATTGCACTAGAAAACATAAAAAGCATAAAAATTAATTCAAAATTTTTGAAAATTTTCAAAAAAATACTACTTGGACTCATTTGCCACCTTGGCTGAATCAGTCCCTTTACATATTTTTCATTGAATTTTTTATCATTTATAGTTCAGTTTCCTTTCAAGAATTTCAGTTTTAAGCAATTAATTCTTGTTAGCTTACATTTTATTTGCATTCACATTAAATTTAGTAGCCTTTGCATGAGTGTTTTTTGTCCTATTGTTGATACCTTAGTGAGAAGAAGTTCAAGAATCATGGAATCCCACAATAACACACTGATTGTGGATATTGGGTTATCTAGAACTTCCACTCTTAGTAAACTAGTACATTAGGCGTGAATAATACCCTTAGCAACTCTTTTCCTTCAAGTAGCATGCAAGTTGAACCAAGTGATGATGATATTCCTCAAGAGAAAATAATTCAAATTCATGAGGAGTTAGTAAATCAGCAACATCAAATAAGCCTTGAAAAAATACCAACTACCTCAATTCCCACCATAGAAAACATTCATCGCATGCTTGTAAGTGAAGATAGCCTTGACCTTGTGAAAAAAAATAATTTAGATCTTTGTAAAACATCTTCCTTTAAACTCTAGTGCTCATATACCAACAAACACTATCACAAGCCAAGGAGGAACTCAAATTCCTCCTTCAACAACCATAGCCTCAATACCTACCTATACCACTCCCCAAGTCACAACAACAATGCAACAAGTTAGTAAGGTGATTCCTTCCTTGGGTATTCCTACTAGCATCCCTAGTTCCTATGTGGCAACACATGTTCTATCTTCTACCACATTACCACCTATAAGAATTCCATTCACTTTCCCTACTAATATATACACTCCATCACCACCTTCACTTCCATCTCATACCACTCATAATGATCCTCTCATAGCACAACTTTTCCAAATAGTTCCATCCTTTCAAAATAAAATTTCCACTATAGTCCAAAATCTGAATGCCCCCCCTGACATACTATGTCAAATGTAGTCCATTGTCTTTGGAAATATTGTGAACACTGATTCGAAAAGGAATAAAGGTGCCTAGATTTGAGAAATATGGAGGGAAGGGAGATCCTTCTAACCATGTTAGTTCTTACACTGCCTTATGTTGTGACTTTGTCCTTGATGATAAATTATTGGAAAAACTATTTCCTAGGTCCTTAAAAGATATTGCATTGGAATGACTTTCCACTTGACTGAACAATTCAATTTGTTCTTTCAATGAACTTGTTGATGCATTTGTAAACCATTTCCAAGTGCATATGACTCCCAAGATTACCTTGGTTTATTTGATAAGATGCAAGCATAATGAGGGTTAAAAATTCACTAACTTTATCTAATGCTATCAATCACTTTATTCTGAAGTCGATGTCTAGGTTCCTAACCCACACCATTTGAAGATGTTCATAGAAAAATTACAAAGAAAAATTCAAGAAAAGTTAACCATGATGAAATTCCCATCCTTCATGCATTTATGCATTGCCATCCATGATTATCAAAATTTGTTTAGTAGTCGAGATACAAGGTCCACTTCTACCTGAATTGAGAAATCCGAACCAATAAAACAAAATAATTCCCAAGCCTTTAGAAATCAAAACAAATGGTTCCTTCAATTTAACACTCCTCAACAAAAAACTCAAAATGCTAACAACTAAGTAGCTACTATCAAAACCATGGTGCCCTTTAGTTATGGTGATCCAAAAATTTAATTCACTCCCTTACCTAATACCCTTCATAACACAATCTCCCAACTCCTAGAACAAAAAATGATTACCTTGCCACCTATTAAAACACTTGACCCTAATAATATTTTACCCCCGAGATTTAAACCTAATGCTTATTGCCACTATCACCGACAAAATGGACATGACACAGAGCATTGTAATCATCTTAAACATCTTGTGCAATACCCCATTGATTCTGGCTATTTATCCATTGGAGTTGTTAGCGACCAAGGATATAAGTCCATAGCTCCTCTGAACCAAAACTTGAAATTTTTTACCAACCCAATTCCCAAACACAATGTTTCATTTGTCAAATCTAGTGAAACTACAAAGAATGATGTGATAAATGTTGATACAGATATTGAAAACAATACTCTTGTTCTAAACAATGCTATCAATATTAATCCTATGGATGAAATGATAGGGGTGATAGATGTCATCCCTCGTAAGGGCTGACCTAAGAATAATCTTGACATGTCTTTCTCCTCTAAGGATATATTTAAAAAAATTCCTCATATTCCTCTCTACATAGGCATGAAAATCTATGACAAGCCAACTAATGGGATACTAATAGATCCCGCTTGTGGAGAGAATGTGATCACTGAGGAATTCTTACTTTCATGAAATTTATCAAGATGACTATGATAAACCAAAACAATGGATCATGACACACAATTTTTTTTATTTACTTATGATTAGATCGATCACCCTTCCATTTCAAATAGGACCAAAACCATTACATGTCACATTCTCCATCATCCCACAGTTGGACCAATTTCATGTGAAGCTAAGCCACCCATGGCTTTTCTCCATGAAATATGTCCCTTTGGTTGTGCACAAATGCTTAAAGTTTCCCTTTGAAAATGGAATATTCACTTTCCACCATAGTGGGTTTAATCCCTTGTCTTCCAAAGGAAACTTTTCCCTAGATTCCTTTTGGCCAAAACTGATAGAACCTATAAAACCTTGAGAAGACTTATTTTTCTTGTCCTATGAGAAGTTCAAGGAAAAGAAGATAGCATAACTATCTCTTAGAAACATGTTCCCATCCACCTCCATACCTTTCACCCTAGAAAAAACTATACTTCAACCTAAATAAGAACCAAACAATAAAGACAAACCAAAAAAAAAGCTTCACCTAGATCATCCAAAAAACCAAGAAACAATGAAAACAACCCCATCACACCTACTAGAATAAAACAACTTTACAAAGAAAATAGGAAAGTGGATGAACAACCTCCTATAATTCCTTCCATTTATCCCCTTAGGGAAGAAAAATAAACCTATGGTTGATCAACCTACTCCTACACAAACACAACTTGAAAATAGAACCAAAAGAAATCAAGGTGCTAGAGAGCGTAGACGTGGATGTCATGCCCTTTCTTGCAAGTTACATGAAGCCTTAAATAATGAAAATAAAAATCCAAACTTGACCAAAGAAATGCATTATGACCCTCCACCCCAACCAAAACAAAATGATCCAATACAACAATCACAACAAGAGATGAACTCTTTGATGGAAATTGTCATTCATCCTCTTGTTGTGATTAACTTGGATGACAATGAGGAAGCAACTAAAATAGATGAAAAGGTGCATAATGAATTGAACACATTGTTTTCCTCTTCCATGTGCTTAAATGAGAAATATCCTGTATAGAGTGATGAACCTAGTACTTCTCCTAGTTCAGCACTTTCCCTTGTCCCTTTGGCTAGTTGCCCACCCTTTGCATACACAAAACATAATTGGGAGGTGGATGACTTTCTCATAGGTTGAGTCACATTCTCCTTACTAGTCTTTTGCATTTTCTCTTTCTTTTTCCTTTTCTTTTGTGTGATTGCATGTGTGTAATGTGATCCCATGTGATGTTTTGATTGATGTTCTCTCTCTTTGTGACATTCCTCTATTTGTACCTTCATTCTTCTCTATGTCATGCATCACTTTTTCCTTATCTTTTTCTTTTTCTTGTGTTTTCCTTTTTGGGATGATGCAAGGCATTGGGAATTTCATGTCTCCTTCATGTTGAACCAAAAGGATTTCTTTTTACTTTCCTTTTCATTTTATCTTTCTCTTTTTTCTTGTGTTTTCCTTTTGGGGATGATGCAAGGCATTGAGACATTCATGTCTCCATCATGTTGACCCAAAAGATTTTCCTTTTTCTTTCACCTTTTCTTCTTCATTTGTCTGGTGTTTTCTTTTTGGGGATGATACGAGGCGTTGAGACACCATATGTCTCTTCCATGTTGACCCAAAGGGTTTTTCCTTTTTTTTCACTCTCTTTGTGTCATTCTTCCAGTTCTATGTGTATTTGGGGGATTATGATAGTTCCAATGTCTCTAAAAAAATCATTGCAAAAAAGAACATACTAACCCCAAATCCATAGATCCATTATGATTTTGGTGTTTTCATTTTGGGGGAACCCCTCTCTTTTCTCTTTCTTTCACATGGCATAGCTTTAATCATAAACACATGACTTGGCATAAGGCTTTCCAAGTTGGCTCTCATTTCTTCTTTATTGTTTCATTTTTCATTTTGCTACTTTGAGGTAATTGCTCACAGTATGGTGTTCATCAATTCCTTTAAAGTGGGGCCATACATTGGCATTATTATTTCACATTTTTTCTTTTTTTTGGTTCTTAGTGCAACCTTCTTACTTCATATGATGTGTTTGTCACTTTGTGAATGAGATTGGGTGTACTTTCCTTCATGAGTGTGATCTGTCTTAGCATATTACATTCCTCTTAGTGGCCTGATGCGATGCAATGCACCCCCTAAGTTGTGAATTTTCTATTTTTTGATTGGTCCTCTCTTCGAGAGATTAGGAACAATGTTCCATAAGTTAAATACCTCACATGAACTAAGCAAGACTCCTTTGAATATTCCATTGCATGTTTCATTTTTTATTTGTTATATGGCCACCTTGTATAACACAACTTGCATGCCCATGGAGCCATCACGTTTGTTCATGAGCTCCAAGCAAACAAATTTTTGCTTGTCTCATGAACCTCGAAAGATCAATTTTATTTGTGTGGTGCCTTATTAAAGTTATCAAGAGGTATAAATTTGTTATGGTTGAGTAGGAAGCCCAATCTGAGGCATGAATTTCCCCATATCCACTTGTGTGTGTGAGTGCATACCAAACATGAGTGTATGTTTCTCACCTGATGAATAGTCAGAAGTTCCATCACCTCATAGTGAGTATGCATTTTTCTAGACATAAGCCTAGCTCTGATCCACGTCATGATAGAAAAATAGTTGAAGCTTAATCCAATTCTTTTCTTTATTTTCCTTCTTTTTGTCTTTGACAGTGTATGGTTTTCCTTGTTGCTACTCTTTATATCATTTTTTGTGTGTGTTCCTTTGTGCTTATGTTTTTTGTTCCATGGGATCTTGATCCTGGGGGCTTGATCACCCCTTTTGATTGTTGTTGTCTCATCTTGCTAGCATTGGTTCATTGGATCCCCTCTTGGTGCATGATTGTCTACTTTAGTGTGAGTTTGAAGTAGGTTCATCCTCTCACTAAAGGGGGGCTAAATGTAGTGTCAAAAAAGGGTACTTTGAATTTTTTGCACTCATTTGGGTCCTTCTTATGGATTTTGGCTTAATGTTGCCTTGATTTATTGTTGTAATGTGGATAACACATTCACATTTGGTCTTGGGCCCTTGTGAACTAAAGGATTCAAATAGTACCTTACCTAAGTATTGTAAAGTATTGTAACACACTTTCACACTTTTCTAAGGTCTTGTTAATAAAATAACCACTTTTCATCATTTACCAAGCCTTATTTCAAAGTGTTGTAACACACTTTCACACTTTCCCAAGTTTTTCATTAATAATTAGGATTTATTATGCTTTAATTGGCCCCATTTTTCATCCACAAGCCTTATTTATCTATATTTTTTTAGAATAATCCTGACAAACATCATTTAAAACATCAAAATCATGAAACCCACCTTAAATTTGTAAGGTGGGAATCATTCACACCATTATAAGCAAATGAGTCCCCTTAGGTAGGACCCATTCACCCAGGGTGGTGAATGAGCCCCCCTTCATCTCAAAATTCAAATTTAATTCAAAATTCTAGTGGTTTTTTATTCTCCAAGATCTAAGGTTGGCCTATAGCATTGTAATTTCAAGAATCATTGCATAATTGAGTATAAATACAAGGTTCTTTCTCTCATTTCATCCTAACTACCTAATTAAGCATTCAAGCATTCATGTGTATAGTTCACAAGAGCATTTTAACATTCATAAGAGAATTCAAGGTATTTCAAGGGTAGATTATCAAGAAATCAAGAGCTTCTTCAAGTTACCTTCATCATGTCAAAGATTTCTTACATCATGTTGTTTGAGAGCTAACTTTTTTGATGTAGGATTATGTGATTCAAGCAAGCATTGCATTCAAGCTCTATCCACATCAAGCTAGATTTCAAGTCCTCATCCCTTGGATCCATCACTTAGATGTTTGCAACATTCTATCACAAGGGTTTGGTGAGTTTCAACATTATTATTTTTCATTCATCATTCTCTATTTTATTTCATTGTATTTCAAGGGTTTAATTACCAACAAAGGGTTTGACCAAGGAAAACCTCTATTCACTAACCCCCACAACATTTTTCCCTCTCTTTGTATGTGATTTGTACGTCTAGGTTGTATTTTTGTCAAGGAGCAAGATTGGAAAATTTTTCATCAAGTTGTAAAATCAATTCAAATTTTTCAAAGTTTTCATCAACCCTTGGAGAAGCTTGGAGAAGGTCTACAAGCTAAAGTTTTGGATCCAAAAACCAGTTGGGAAGAGCAAAGTAGATCAAGAGTTACAAAATACAATTTTGAATTTCTAGAAATATAGAAGTGATTGATTCACCCCTATTAGTGAATAATTCCCACTATACAAGAATAAACAAGATTTTTATAGATCTGAGTACCCTTTCGGTTGAAACCTACTCTTGCACATTTTCCAAAAAAAATGGATTGATTCGCTCAACCTAGTGCATGGGTCCTAGTCAATTTCAACACAATTTTTTTTAGTGATCTAGACCTCCATTTTTCCATCTTCAGTTTCCTAGGTGCACATTTCTAGTTTCACATCTTTCAGTCACACTGTAATTGCATTCTTAGGTCATTTAGCATTAGTTTGCATATCACACTATGTTTTCAAACATTTTGTATTTTCCAAGTTTACAGTTGGTGGTGAACACTCATTTTCTATTATCATTTCCTTAGAACCTTCAATTTGTTAGATTTCAATCTCCTTTGCATTGAAATCTCAAGGGTTTGTTATTGAGTGAATAAGTGTAATTTTGTCTCTCTCTTTTTTAGGTCCAAAACCATTGAAGTGAAACAAAGAGCACAAAATTTTTCTTATTCATAAGGTACATTCAAAAGAGATTTTCTTAGTTCATGTAAAGTCTCAACTTAGGGGAAATCATGCCTAATATCTCCAAGAGAGGGAAAATAAAAAAATAGAAGATTCACAACTTAGGGGATACAATGTGTCACAACAAGCCACTAAGAGGAATATAATATGCTAAGACAGATCAATCTCTTAAGGGACATCACACCCAATGTAACTGTAAAGTGAAAGACAAGTCACATAAAGTAAGAAGACTACACAATGAAACATGAATTGTAAATGAATAATTCCAATGTATACCCCCACTTTAAAGAAATTTCTAAACACTATGCTATGAGAAATTACTATAAAGTAGTAAATGATAAATGATAACAATAAAGAGGACATGCTCGAGCTTATTTAGAAAGCCCTATTCCAAGTCACGTGTTACCAAATGAAGCTACATCATGAAAAGGGGTTGCCCCCACAATGAAATCTCAAAATTGCATAAGGGATCCACATATTTGGGGTCAATAAAAATTTTGCTACAATGTTTTTATAGAGATCAAAATTGTCATCCTTCCCAAAATACTCATGGAATAGGAATGACACAAAGAGAGTGAAAGAAAAGAAAAACCTTTCAGGTCAACATGGAAGAAACTTAAATATCTCAACACCTTGTGTCATCTACAAAAGGAAAACATAAGATAAATGAAAATATAAAGGAAAAATATTTTTGGTCAATATGGAAGAGACCTAAATGTCTCGATGCCTTGTATCATCCCTAAAAGGAAAACACAAGACAAATGAAAAGATAAATGAAAATTATTTTGGGTAAACATGGAAGAAACCTAAATGTCTCGATGCCTTATGTCATCTAAAAAAACAAAACACAAGATATAGAAAAGGGTAAAGGTTTATGAAATAGAGAACAATGTAAATACAAATAGAGGAATGCACAAAGAGAGAGGTACATAAAATGGAATGATATGGGGAGATCACATTACACACATGCAATCAAACACATAACATGACAAAAGATATTAAAAGTAGGACTATTAGGGAACATGAAAGTCAACCTACAATAGGTCATCTACATCCCAATCCTATTCATCATACACAAAAGGTAGACAACTAGTCAAAGGGACAATGGTGAGTGTAGTACTAGGGTCATCACCAAGTCCAACACTATTCCTACGAGAATTATCATTTAAGCTCATAGAAGAGGAAAACAATGTATTCAACTCATTATTCACTTCTTCATCAATTTTAGTAACCTCATCATCATAATCCAAGTTAATCACGATGGGAGATCAAATGATAATTTACAAAGAGGGATTTATCTCTTGTTGTGGTTGCAATATAGGATCTTTTTGTTGTAGTGAAGAGGGAGGCTCATCATGTATTACTTCAGTTAAGTTTGGGTGTTGATTTACTTTTTTGTTCCCACTGTTTAACCTTCCAGCAAGAGCATGGGATCTATGCATACACTCTAGAATTTTTGTTTCTTTTAGTACAATTTTAAAGTTGAGTTTGTGCAGGAGTGGGTTTATCAACCATAAGTTTTTTTTCTTCCTAAAGGGGAGGAATGAAAAGAACCATTGGAGGTTGTTCAACCATTTTCTTTTTAGCTTTTTAGTCTTGTTTTATCTTAGGAGGCATGATGGGATTGTTTTGGTTTTCTATTGCTGTTTTGTAGGAGACATGAAAAGTATCTATCATGGATTGGTCTTGGTTATTTGGAATTTCTTTAGGTTCAATCATAGTTTTGTCAAGGATAGGAGGCTTGGTCATATGTTGTAGCATGTTTCTATTTGATATATTTTCTATGCATTTCACCTTAAAATTTTGATAGGATTTGAAAAAAAAGTCTTCATGAGGTTTAATAGGTTACATAGCCTTAGAACAAAATAAATCCAATGAGCAATTCCCATGAGAAGATACATGATTAAAGCCACTATGATGCATAGTAAAAATTTCACTGTCAATGAGAATCTTTAAGAATTTATGCATGATCTATGGGACAACTTCCATGGAGCATAACCATGGATAGCCAAGCTTCACATGGAATTGATCTGACATCAGGATGATGGAGAATAGGACATCTAATTGTTTTGGCAAAACTTTTAAAGGAAGGGTGATCAATCCCATTGTAGGGAAAGAAAAACCATTATGCCTTTTTATACATGCTTTCAACTTATCATATATTTCTTGATAGAGTTCATGCACAAGTTAGAATTCTTCAATGATCACATTCTCTCCATAGATGGGATAAATTAATATCCCATTAGTGGGATTATCATTGATTCAGTAAGCAATGTAAAGAGGACCATCGAGTGAATTTCTAATAATATCTTTAGACAAGAAAGTAATGTAAAGAGGATTTTTAGTTTGGCCCTTATGAAGTTGAGTTTTGATCAATGCAACCAAACCATTGATAGGATGTTGCGCCATAGTATCTATCAGACCTTGTTTAATGTATCAATGTTGTCATCATCTGTGTCAACATTCATCACATCATTCTTCATAATTTCACTAGCTTTGACGAATGAAATGTTATGATTAGGCATAGGGTTGGTAAATATTTGTAGGTTTTGGTTAGGAGGGGCAACCAACTTATTTCCTTTATCATTAACTCCTCCAATTTGAAATTGATTGGAATCAATGAGGTATTGCACAAAATGTTTAGGATGCTTACATTGTTTTGTATCATGTCTATTTTTTCAGTGTTAATGGAAATAATAATTGGATCTAATGTTTGGAGGTAAAGGTTTATTAGTATCAGGATTTTTAATGGGAGGTAAGGTGATTAGTTTCCATTCTAGAAGTTGTGAAATTGTGTTAAGGAGGGTATCAAGTATGGGAGTAAATTTCCTAGTCGGATCCCTAAATGTGAAAGGACTTTTCTTTGTTATAGCAGCCACTTGGGTATCTAAAAGGTTCATAATTTTTTTAATTTTTGAATTCAAACATTTTTGGTCAACTAGTGGTGGGTTTTGTTTAACAACTACAAATTGATTTTTGATAATCATGAAGGGCAGTACACAAGTGTACAAAGGAAGGAAACTTCATCATTCTAATATTATCTTATATCTTAGATTGCTAGTTCTCAAGGAAAATACATTGTAGGTGAGGGTTGAGAATATTTATGCTGATTTGGGAATAAAGTAATTGGTATCGTGAAATAAAGTCAGTAACATTTTCATCATCCTTTTTCTTACATCTCATCAAATCAGATTAGGTCATTTTAGGAGTCATTTTCATTTGGAAATTGTTTATAAAGTTCTTAACAAGTTCATTGAATGAATGAATTGAGTTATCCAATAATGAGGAAAGTTAGTCTAAAGCAGTGTGTTTCAAGGACCTAGGGAAAAGATTAGCCAAGAGCTTATCCTCAAGGACAAAATCACTACATAAGGTGTTATAAGTGGAGACATGATTAGAAGTATTTCCTTTCCCTCCATATTTACCAAATCTATGAATCTTTATACCTTGTGGTATCGATGTTCTCAATATCTCCAAGGATAAGGGATTGATTTTGACATAGTATGTAGGTTGGCAATTTTGATTTTGGTTTATGGTAGAAATTTTCATTTGAAGGGATGAAATATTTTGTAAAGGTTGGTTGAGAATGAAATCATTGGTTGTATTTTTGAGATGGAGGTGAATATAGTGGTAGTGTGTATGTGTTCGAGGGGGAAGTGAATGGAATGCTTATGGGAGCTAAAGTTGTAGGATATGTCATGTGCAAAGCTACAATGGTACTAAGAATTCTATCAAAAATACCCAAGGTATGATTGACATTACTAGTAGGCTGCATTATTGTTGTAACTTGAGGGTTGGTATAGTTAGGAATAGAGGAAATGGCTATGGGGGAAGGAATATGAGTTCCTCCTTTACTTTGGATGTTGTTCAAAGGTTGAGCACAACTAGTAAGTTCACTAAAAATCTCAGCTAGATTACATGCAAGTTCTATTCCTTCTTCACTTTCAATCATATGATTTATTTTACTGATTGTAGGGATAGCAATGGTTGAAATATTTTCTATACTTAGATGATGTTATAGGTTTTCTAAGTCTTCATGGATTTGGATTATATTTTCTTTAGGAATGCCCTGTTTTGAAGCTTTTGTTTCCTAAAACTTTTATGTTTCAATTTTCCTACATTCTATTACATTCAAATCATTAAAAATAAAATAATTTACATTCTTTGCAATTGTGGATAGAATTAGATTTGTGAACTTTTCATTTTCAACATTAGTTTACACTTCAATTAGATCATATTAAATTTGAAATACATTAGAAATCAAAACCAAAAACAAGACCTAACACCTAAGCTACTTGGAGAAAGTATAGTTATTTAACTATGTCAAATATTTCATTCCAAGTTAACCTAACCCTCAATGCTTTTAGTAGTGATGACTTTGACATGTTAGATGAATCCCTTGAGGATTTCATCTCAAAAAGTTCATCCATAAAGCTTGTTATGACAAACCAAAAATAATATATGTTAAAGTGATCCAACCTCAACTTATCATATACCCACCTTCACACAAAACTTAAACTCAAAACAAACCTAAATTTTCCCTTTATCCCCCTAAAAACAATGTTTTACATAAATCAAATAATAATACCATTTCTCACATATATAACACCCAAAAAAAACCACAACCAACACAAACAACATTAACATCCTTACCTTTACCTAAATTTGTTTTTCCTAGTGCGCCTCATTTGCCTTCAAATAGTGGAAAGGAGTATGACCTTATTGAAAAACTTAAGAATACTCCCGTGAAAATATTCTTATGGGATTTGATTCAAAACTCTTCTAATTGTCACACTATACTTCAAATAGCCTTACAAAAAGTTTTGATCCCTCCTAATACAAATTAAAACAATGTACTAGCTCTAATACAAGGAATGAATATATTTAATGTAGACATTAACTTTCACCAACATGAGCTCCCTCGCTTGGAGATGAGAAAGAGACATGATGCCTTCATGATAATAGCCAGATTCAATAGAACAAGAATAAAAAGGACCCTTTTTGATAATGGTTTATCCCTTAATGTATGCAATGTGAAATCCTTAGATAGATTAGGCGTAGATAAATAAAAAATGGAACCTGACTCCTTATCGATTTGAAGATTTGACAATGTAGGAAAACAAATGCTTGGTGTGATTAATTTACATATTATAGATGAAAAGGATACCTTACAAACCCCAATTCTTGTTATGCCTCATGATCTTTCATAAAATATTCTTTTAGGAAGAGTGTGGATTCATGAGATGCATGTGGTGCCTTTGACACTTTTCTTGCAAGTATGAATGAGTATGGTGGTGTTTTCATTAATGCTTTCATTGATGTCAACATAGTATAGGTTGTTGTAGAGAAATGGTTCAACAATTGATTGCATGTGGTGCATATATATTTGAGATACTATGGAGATGTTGTGAGTAGATGGAGCTATCTTTATGGTCTTACAGGTGTGCTGATATGATGATTTACCAAGTGCTTTTGAGAAAATTAATAAATAGTGAATTCAGAAGTGTGTGTGTGTTCAAAATGTGCTAAGGTATGTGCTCTAAATTTATTCTATGTTGATCATATGCTTGTGTAGATCTAAGTGTTGTTTAATGGTATCCTTGGGTGATATATCTTTGATTATAGCTTTTGGTTTGATGAAGAGTGAAAATTGAGTTCATCAGTTTGTGAACTAGTATGGTAGAATTGTTTGTCTGTGGACTGGGAGAAATGTATCTACTCCATAGTCCTCTGCTATTTTTTTTTAGGTCTTTTGGATCTAGAAGTATACTTTTAATGGTTTTATCTATGCTCTATCAAAGGTGTTCATGGTTTGGTGCTTCAAAAGACTAGTTTCAGAGTTACTATGTGTTTCTATACAGTTTGAATGGATTGATGGAAAGTATTTTGTGTATGAAGGTTGTTGCATTAGTTGCAGATAAATCCAATGGCATATAAGATGTGTTCCTATGCATGGTGAAGTGTGTTATGTGGTCCAAATCTTATCTTCTTGTTGTAGAAGTGTGTACTTCAAAGTTCATTTGTGCTTTCATTAGGTTTGGCCGACTTGGTGTTTACACGTCATGTGAAGGATAAGTATCAATTAAGGAAGGATTTGATTGATCCAAGATGTTGTTTTGGGTCTTTGTTAAGTGTTGGTTTGGTCCACTCTCATTTTCTTCCACTATGGCAATGTTGAGTTGCCGACCCAATTTGAATTTGTAAAATGAAGAGTGTGTATAGCCGAACTTGGAGAAATTTTCTAAGGTTGAAGATGGTATAAATAGAAGACAATATGTTAAGGATTATACACCACAAGTGTGAGGAGCAAGGTTGACATGAGAGATCATGCGAAAGTAAGTTGAGGAAGCGAGGAATTCAATGTGCTAGACTCATGAAGGTAATCAGTTGATGGTGTCTGCAATTCTTTGATCGAAGTTGTAGATGTATGAAAGTTGTGGTGTATATTCTTTTATCTTTCTTTATCTATAGGTAGTGAGCCTCCTTTTGGATAGTGAGTCCTATCTAGATAGTGATTCCTATCTTGGTTAGTGAGCCCTTTTGTAGTGAGCCTCTTTGTAAATGATTTTGCAATTACTCTTAAATATTGTGAGTTAATCTTCACCATAGTTTTTTCCTTATTGGGTTTTCCACGTAAATTTGGTGTTTCTTGTGTTGATATTTCTTTATGTTATTTTCACTTCATGCTCATACTTAATAATAGATTAAATTGGATGTGGAGCTAATAATTATTTGAGATTTGTGAATGTGACTGGTGAAAATTGATTCACCCCCCATCTCAATTTCCTGGCACATTTCAATACCTTCATCGTATCATGAAGCATGTATATAATAACAAGGTATACCAAGTTGAAATAGACCCTGAGCCTAAAAGTTTCTTACAAGTTAAAAAAGGAACAACAACTCCTCTAAGCACATTAATTCCAACATCAACATAGAACCTATGAAGGAGGAAAGATAAGATGTTGAAAAAGCGTTGAAATTATTCGATGAAGATTGGGTTCCTTGGAGTTCACACCCTCATTTATGGGAGAGTACATAATCACAAATAAAGAAGGTGAGAAGCAAAAATAGAAAACAGTAACATGCACACAGAACATAGAAGAACAATCACAAGCATCTACCTCATCCACTTTAGAAGAAGACACAAGTTATACAAAAAACTTTGAGGAGATAGATTATTAACAACCAACAAACCCAAAAAAATTTGAAAGACTTTATAGTAGAGGATTTGAAATTATGAAACAATTGGGGTATGGTGGGAAAGGATGCGGAAAAAAAGAACAAAGAATTTTTGTTCCTATATAACCTTATACGCAAGAGACAAAAAGTGGTTTGGGATATAGCCCTTCTGAGATTATGGAAGAAATAAAGAGATCCTCATTAAACATCAACACCATCATGTGAAATCCTAAAACAACTCTCACATTGAAGCATCTAGAATCGATTGATACAAATTGTGAAGAATCATTGGAGTTTATTGAAGATGATGAAGTTGTTGGTGTAATTAAAAGTGTTGTACCTTTTCCTAGGTCATGATTACACCTTAGTTAAGTTTACTTAGGGACCACATAGGAGGTAGTTGGAGAATTTCCACTTTTGGTGGACTTATATGTTATTACTTTATTACATCCACCTTTCATGGACATATCATGTGATTACCTCTCCACCTTTTGTGGGTGATCTTCCATTTGTGGTGATTATCACATTATCACTTTTCCACTTTAGGTGGAGTGATATCTTTTCATAGTTGTCTCATGTAATAAGATTATGACACTTGTCATAATATTATGCCCTTCTATGTACTCACCTAGTTGTATAACCAAGGGGTTGCCTATGTACTTTTGTTCATTCTATTCTATTTTGCATCATTGGTAGAATACAATTTATTCTTTTCATATTGTTTCTACCTCTCTTATGCTTGTGCCTTTTATTAGGCCTCTAGACCTTGGGTGGCTACCTTCATAGCTAGTTCTTACAGGATATTAGAGCTATTGGACTGCCTTTGGATTGTCATTTTTGAGAGAACTTGGTGTATTTGAAGGTTGGTGTATTTTAAGATCTAGGGATCAACACATTTATGGAGGGTCCTACACCAAATCTGACCCCACCATTGCATCTAGGAGGCTATTTCCATGAATTTTGACCATAAACTTGGTCATATTTAGTAAAAGTAAAATTTGGGGAAATTTAATTTATGCAGGCTGGTCATATGACCAACCTGTATAGTTGGTACAATTTTTTTTTTTTTTTAAAGTTTTCTATGTGAATAAATTGTTTATTAAAACCTTCGTTCAAAAAATTATATTCATAGTTTTTATTTAAAATTGTAAAAGTTTTATTAAAAACAAAAAAAACAAAAAAAAAGCAAGATTTTTTTTCAGGGGGTCTGCAAACCTGCCCCCGTACTCTTGTGAACTCCTATAGAGTTTGCAGGGCCCATACCAATTGAATGCATGACTCCTGACTGACCGCTTTTCCTACTTTGGTAGCAACCTTCCTACTCTCAACTCCAACAGTTTCCTCTTGACTCCCAGTGTCAATGATGTTTATTTTCTGGTAGCCTCCACACCTTTACCAGTGACTGTTCTCTGGCATGTCTCCCAGCATCGACCCATACCACCTTCCGGCCATGCCAAGATAATGTATTTTTTCTGATGTTCGCTCGGATCAAGTGCAACCTAGTCCATGATACCAAGCCCATGACCATCACCACCCCACCACATCACCTACCATGCAGGCCTCCACACAAGATGGACATGGAAGTACCAAGTTGGAACCATACCAGTCACATCACTCATTCATATGCACAACAAGTTGTACAGACCTAACACATGCCATCCAAGTCAACAAAGTGAGTCAGCGTATGGATCTGCCACATCATTGTTAAGTCAACAAACCATACAAGCCATGCAATAGGGTTTTTTTTCCCATGACATTCATATGGACATAAATTTTAAGTTAGTGAAATGCTGACATGAGCACTCCTCTTTTAAAAAATTAGAACCCCTCTCCATTGACCTTTTCAATTTTACAGTTTAACTTTGAAGGTTTATATCTTGGCCATTTTGAGGCCTTTTTCAGTGCATTTTTTCTTTTATTTTGGCTAATTTTTCATGTACTCCATAGTGGTGCAGTCGTTCTTTGATTTTGGTGGATAGAGTTTTCCTAATTTTTAGTTTTTTCCAAATTGTACCTATTGAATCCTCATTTCTACAACTTTCGAGGCTCCATCCAGGCTCATATGAACTCCTTTTCAGGTGTCCTTTTTATTTAAAGTGCATGATTTTTTTTTAAATTCACAGTGGTGCTATCACTTTGTAGTGATTGTGATAAAAAAATGTACTTTCAGCATATGGTCTATTTTAACCTATTTTGGCATTTTTAAAGTTAAGATCTCAGTTTGTTCTTTTGTATCAGTCATTTGAGTCTATTTTCACCTACTTAAGGCTGTTGTAAAACATTGAAAATTAGAAGTCCACTTTGCTTGGCTTGCAACTTGGCCATTGTACACACAATGAGTATAAAGTGCCAAATCATCTTTTTTGGGGGGCTGTCTTGTGTGATTGTGCACCTCTCTCTCTTGTTCTCTTTTATTTTATGCTACTATGGGTTCTCCTAAGATTCCTTTGTTAACTCCACATAACTATGCTTCTTGAAAAATTGATTCTTGGAGTAAGTTAATGGAAAACTAATTAACTCGCTATATTGATGGAACTTTTGTTGCACCATCTAATCCTAAAGTTGGTCCTATTGCTCATATGGATTGGCTCACTAAAAATACTATGGCTCTTGAAATTTTGAAGAAATATGTATCAAAAAGTCTCATCTTTGAAATTGAAAAGTGTAAAACAATCAAAGAGGCTTAGGAAAATTTTGGTCAATTGTATGGCCAAGTTGATGAGATTAGATGTTATCAGCTTGAAAATGATCTCACAATGTTAGATCCCAAGAATTTTGATACAATTCAAGACTATGTCACTAAGGAAAATGAGCTAAGGGCACAACTTAAGTATTGTGGCACTAACAAGAAGGATGCACAATTGGTCTACCATTTGTTGGGAAAGCTTCCATTAGACTATGCAACATTTGTTTCTAGCTTCCAAACCCATTGCTTGATAGTGGGTAGTTATTTTTCTATTCCATCATTTGATGCATTTACAAAAATTTTGATGCTATAGCAAGAAAAGTTGATATGCACAGGGGTTCTTAAGTCTTCAAAGTACAATCATCCTCTACACAACAAGGGAATTCTTCATTTTATCCCAAGAAGGGAAATTCAAGCAAGAAGGGGAGACCAAGTTTTTCATATTGGAAGAGAGTTAGTCATGATGAGCATCATCTCCACACTAAGAAAATTGATGAGTTGACAAACATCATCAAGAAAAACAACATCAATTTTCCTTCTGCATACAAGAAGAAGGATTCATCTCCTTCCACTTCCTCACAATCAAAAGGAAAATAGAAAACATTTTTGGCTACTACAGGTTCTTCACAGCAATGGATACTTGAATACGATGCTACTCATCACATGGGTTCTAAAAGGGAGTACAGTTTTCTTCTTTGGAGCCATCTAGGGTACCTCACATCTTCATAGGTGATGATACTTAAGTGGAAGTTGAAAGAAAAGGTTAAGTTGTCATGGATGATGAAACATTTGAGAATGTTCTCTATGTTCCTAACTTGAGTACCAATCTTCTTTCAATCTACCAAATCACTCACTTTGGAGATGACAATAAAGTTAAGTTTCTACAAGATTTAGTTGTGGTCAAAGAACTTAAGGATGATGCCTTCGTTGTAGTGGGACAAGCCAATCACAACACATGACTTTATTCATTCTCTTACTTTGTGCCTAAGTCTCCTACAACCTTGCTCACTCATTCAAATTTAGAAAGTAACCTATGACATGAGCAGTTTAGACATCTCAATTACCACTATCTTTAGTAGCTTATCTCCAAGGATATGGTTATAGGGCTCCCTCAAATCAACTTTTCTGAAGGTGTATGTTTAGGTTGTTCCCTAGGTAATCATCCAAAAGTTATGATTGACAAAGGGAAGTCTTGGAGAGCTTTATAAGTTCTTCAATTGGTTCACAATGATGTAGTAGGTCCATTTCTAGTGCCATCGTTTAGCAAGGCCTGCTATGTCCTCACCTTCATTGATGACTACTCTTGCTTCACATGGGTCTATTTTTTTGTTCACAAGAGTGAAGTGTTTTATAGATTTCTAGCCTTCAAGGATCATGTTGAGAAGCAATCAAGGAAGCAAGTCAAGATTCTTCGCACAGACAATGGAAGGGAATATGTGAACAATAGATGTGAGGAATTTTGTACTCTTGAGAGGATTGATCTTCAACATTCAGTTTCCTACAGTCCATAGTAGAATGGTGTTGCTGAAAGGAAGAATAGGACCTTTAAGGAGATGGCTAGCTGCATGATTCATGCTCATTCTCTTGTTCCTCAATTTTGGGTAGAAGCTTTTAGTTATGTCACAGACATCCAAAATTGGGTTTCCCATAAGGATTTGATGGGTGACTCCTTTTGAGGCTTGGTGTGGTAGAAAACCGGTTGTGAGACACTTCAGATTTTTTGGTTGTCCAGCTTGGGCATGCATACCTCTAGAGAAATGAAAGGCATTGGAACCTAAAAGTAGGCCTTACATCTTTTTTGGATATCCTAAAGGTGTTAAGGCATATAGACTTTTGGATCCAGAGACACATGAGCTATTGATTGAGAGGAGTGTTCACTTTGAGGAAAGCTCTCCTTGCTTGGCCTCCAATCCTCCTCTTCCTTCCTCCATGGTAGAAAATGATGATAGTGACTCATATGATGATTCTCCCTCAACTTTGAATCATAGGATCATACCTTTGCAAAGGTCCAGTTTTAGTTCAAGAGCCTCATCCTTCATCTCCTACTAGACCTCATTGGGATCGATAAACTCTTGAGTCAGGATTTTCCACATGATTTTATTGCCACTATTTCCGATCCAGAGTCCTTCAAGGAAGCATCAAGAGTTCTAGAGTGGGATTCAACAATGGAGGAAGAGTATAGTTCCTTGATGAGGAATTGCACATGGGATTTAGTTCCACTCCCTAAGGGGAGAAATATGGTTTGATGAAAGTGGATCCATCAAACCAAGTATGCAGCAGATGGAAGTGTGGATAAATACAAGGCTCTGCTTGTAGCAAAAGGTTTCTCACAGGTTCCAAGTGTTGATTATATAGAGACCTTTGTACCTATTGCTAAGATGAACTCAATTCACTTGAAACTTTCTATTGCTACAGCTCATGGTTGGGTTGTACATCAGATGGATGTGAAGAGCGCATTTCTTCATGGGGATATTCATGAGGATATTTACATGGAGCAGCTATAGGGATTCATATAGGGTTCGTCTTTGGTTTGTAGATTAAGGAAATTTATCGATGGCCTCAAATAGGCCCCTAGGGATTGGTATGCTAACATGGATTCCTCTCTTCTCTTATTCAAATTCGCCAAGTGTCATTTAGATCCAAATGTATACATTTTATGATAGGATGAATCTCATTTGCTACTTGTGCTCTATATTGATGACTTGATCATTACAGGGATTACCTCATCCATCATTGGCAGTGTCAAATTTTCTTTATAGGATAGATTTGCTATGACTAACTTGGGCCTTTTGCAAAATTTTCTTGGGATTGTGATCACTTAGTGAGCTTCTAGGATTTCTCTTTCTTAGCCCAAGTATACTCTTGATATTCTATCTCGGTTTGACATGGTTGATTGTAAGCCTACTCTGAATCCCTTTCTTTCAAGATTCAAGCTTGAGGCTAAGTGTTCTACTCCACGTGTTGATGCCACTCTATATTGTTAGCTTGTTGGGAGTCTCATCTACTTGACACACACATTCCTTTATATCTCCTTTGTAGTTGGCATGGTTTCACACTTTATGCAGGAACCACATGAGCTTCATTGGAAAGTATCCAAATCCATCTTGCATTACATACAGGGTACACATCATCATGGGATTCACTATGCATTAGGTATAAGAATTACCTTGGTGGGATATATAGATTCTAATTGGGTTGGTGATTTTGATGATCATAAGTCCACTTTTGGCTACAACTTTCATCTTGGTTATGTCCCCATTTTTTGGTAGAGTAAGAAGTAGCATTCTACTGCTCTTCCTTTGACTGAGGCTAAGTCTCAAGGGGATGTTAATGCTACTATTGAGGCTATTTGGCTTCAAAATATCCACATTGAGTTTGGATTAACTATTCCACATCCTACAATCATTCATTGTGACAATTAGAGTTCCATCTAGATCTTGAATAATCTAGTTTAACATCAGAGGACCAAACACATCAAGATTCATATGCACTACATTTGGGAGCTGATATAGGAGCAGGTCATTGATTTACAGTATTGTCCTACAAAAGAGCAAGTTGTAGATATCTTCACCAAACCATTCATTGAGAGTATATATCATCATTTGCGAGCTCTCTTGGGGGTGTGAAATTTTTTATCTGAGGAGGTCACTTGACCTTTTTCATTCTCTCTTTTCGGGGGCCTTTTTCCTTATTCAAGGTTTTTCCCTTCTCATATTTTGAAGTGCAATTTTTGTTTTGTTTATCTCTTTTGATGGGGAGTTTTTACCCACATTTTTTTCTCCTTTTCTTCACTTTATGAGAGACTGCATTGCATTTGTACATGGGTACCTAACATGGCCTAGTAGTTAGGACACATCTTGCATTGTTTTCTTTTGTGTACATTCTCCCTATGTTGCACTTAAGGGGGGGTGTTGGTGTAACTAAAAGTGTTGTACCTTGTCCTAGGTCATGATTACACCTTAGTTAAGTTTACATAGGGACCGCATAAGAGGTAGTTGGAGAATCTCCACTTTTGGTGGACTTATCATGTTATTAATTTATCACATCCACCTTTTGTGAACATATCATGTGATTACTTCTCCAAATTTTGTGGGTGATCCACCATTTGTGGTGATTATCACATTATCACTTTTCCACTTTAAGTGGAGTGATAGCTTTTAATAGTTTTCTCATGTCATAATATTATGATACTTTTCATAATCGTATGCCCTTCTATGTACTCACCTTGGCTATATAACCAAGGGGTCTCCTATGTACTTTTTCTCATTCTATTCTATTTTGCATCATTGGCATAATACAGTTTATTCTTGTCATATTGTTTCTATTTCTCTTATGCTTATGCTTTCTATTATGCCTCTAGATCTTGGGTGGATACCTTTATAGCCAATTCTTATAGAAGCCTTGAAAATAATGCTAGGATTTTATGGAAAACCATTCACAAATAAGAAATGGGTTACATATGCTATGATTAGTACCAAACAAAAAAAGGGAAAAGAATAAAGCGTTGAAGTTGACATGAGAAAAGAAGAATATAACCCTGAATTTCTGAAATAAAATGCAATTCCCTTAGGAGATACAATGGAAATATAAATGGATATCAATAATGAAGTCAAGGTAATTAAAATAGGAAATTTCCTTGATGATGAAGAAAAAGAAGACCATGCAACTTTACTTCATGAATTTCCTGAACTGTTCACTTGGACTTATTCAGATATGCCTACAATTGATCCTAAGATTATAACAAATAATATAGTTGTTGCTGAAAATGCTAAGCCCATTAGACAAAAGATTTGGAAAATGAACCTTAAGATAGCCTTAATAGTTAAGCCAGGATTGAAAATCTACTTGATGTTGGTTTTATCATGACTATAGATTATTCTCCTTGGATCTCAAACATTGTCATAGTCACAAAACTAGATAATTGTATTAGGATGTGTACAAAATTTCATGATTTGAATAAAGCATCTTTAAAAGATGACTTTCCCTTTCCTAATATTGATATGATAGTAGAATTGACTGTATGGCATTCTTTGTTTTCATTCATGGATGGATTTTATGGGTACAATATTTTTTTTATAAACCCTCAAGATTAATATAAGAAAAAAATTACAACTTGGGGAACATTTTTGTTGGGGAATGATGCCTTTTGGATTAAGAATACAAGCACAAAATATCAACAAGTGATGAAATTGATATTTAACGATTACATACATAATATTTTGGAAGATTATGTTAATGATATCCTTGCTAAATCTTTGACAAGACAAGACAATGTAAATTTCCTTGAAAAAATATTTGAGCGGGTGTGAAAGTACAACATGAGATTCAATTTGAAAAAGTGTCTTTGGTGTTATAGTGGAAAAATTCTAGTTTTTATTAGATATCATAGAGGCATTGAGGTGGAAATGAAGAAAATTCATACTATAGTTAACATGCCACCTCCTAGAAACATCTCTCAATTATGCAAATCCAAGGAAGAATTCAAGCTATTCATAATTTTGTGGAATATTTAGCAAACCAAATGTTACCATTTACACATCTCCGTAACAAAGATCAATTTAATTGGAATTCAGATTGTAAATAGGCTTTTGAGAGTTTGAAAGACTATCTTGATACTCCTCCTATTTTACAACCTTCTATGCAAAGCAAACCATTCATCCTATATACAACAACATCAACCCATGCTCTTGCAACATTGTTGGATCAAAAAGATGAAAATGGTAAAGAACATCCTATTTATTACATTATTTGAACCTTGATTGATTATAAGAAATGATACACATTGATAGAGAAACAATTTTTGGCTCTCGTATTTGCTACCAATAAGTTGTGACATTAATTATTGAATGTTGAAATACAAGTGATGAAAAAAATTGACCCTTTAAGACACTCTTCACAAAAATAGATTTACAAGAAAATTAGCCAAATGGGTTATGTTGTTGACTAATTTTTACCTTAAATTCTTGTCACAAAAATAAATTGAAGGACAAGCCTTGAACAACCAGCTAGCTGATGCTCCTTCCCCCTAGCATTATGTAATCAAGAAACATTCCTTGGTGAGAATGTATTAATAATTCAAGAGCATGAAAAGGCATGGGAATTATATTTTGATGGCTCTAAGTGCAAAAAAAGCTCTGGTGTGGGAGTTATAATTGCTTCACCTATAGGAAAACCTATTCCCTTTTCATATCAAAATTTCTTATGCACAAACAACACTTCATAATATGAAGTGTTAATCGCTAGTTTACACATTCCTTTAACTTTAGGAGTCTGAGACATCAAAATATTTGGTGATTCATAATTAATAATTAAACAAATAAATGGAACATATCAAGAAAAGAATGAAAAACTATCAAAATACAAAGATCTCACAATGATTCTATTAGAAAAATTTGATTCATTTACCATTGATAACATTCTATGTGCTCTCACATTGCTTTGTTCTCAACAAACAATTATTTGTGTGTCTTGAATAATAAGTTAATTATTTAAATTAACTTTTTGATGGTTACTTGAGAATTCATACTATTCAAGATAAATTTTGTGTGTTAGATTAGATTAGATCCTTATATTACTTAAATGTTCTTTAAAATAGATCATAGGTGCATTTAATTAAATAGCATAACATACTCAATCAAAATGTTGCATCTAAGAGAAAGTATAATAAGTTTAAATTAGATCACATAAACATGTTAAACCATGGAGACATTAATTAAATAGTATTCCAAATAATATTTAATCAATAAAATTCCCATTAAACACATAAACACAAATAATAAAACATCAAATGCTCATATATATATCAAATTTTTGTGTACATGTCATCAATACATACAATTCTAATGATGCTAATGAGGCCTACAACTGCTAGATCCCTCAAGATATGGTGTTCATATATGTCTAGAGGTGGTCTATTGGTATGTGATTGTGGTTGCAATCCACAAAGTGTAATAAGAGAAAATTGTAAGCCTCGTACCTATCCAAGGGCCTCCTGATGCGCCCCTGCAATTTGATCTCCTTCAAAATAATGTTTGGCTACCTTTGAATATAGTCTCTTGAACTCTACTATGGTCTGAGAAGATTGTACATCCTAGGTAGCCTCACTTATGTGGATGCATCTCTTGAGACTATCATACACTTCCCATGATTTGACATACAACCTAAACAACTTTGGATCCCACTCCACAATGGGTAGGAGCACACAGTCTGTATTAGTGGCCTCCTCATGGACTGATGGGGGCACTATCTCTATAGCCACTTGATGATAGAGATCATGATCTCTCATAGCTTCTACAAGATAGAAACCATAAATATAATCACTACACATCATGATATAAATGTATACATAAAATTAAATCATAAAACATAAAGCATAAGCATAAGGCATGGCAGTAAATAAAATATCATCACCTATCTCTCTAGTAGGTTGTGTGAAGACAACCTCATTGTGTGTAGGGGGCATGGAGGATGTGTTAGTCTCTCCATGGATGTGGGTGTTGGTGCTTGCTGCAACTGCTAATTGTGATCTAGTAACATGAATGGGTGACGACTCTCCCCACTCGTGGCCTACTAGATCCTCATCTACTACCTCACCACCCTCATTCATCCACTACTCCTCCTCATCATCCTCCTCTTCATGAGCCTCATGGCCATCATATTCAAGATCTACAGTCTTGTCATACTCCTCAGCTATCACATATGTAAATATGTCTATAGCTCTATAGTGTGTCTCCTCAGCCCAGTCCTCCACCTCAGCTTCCTCATCTATGAGTGGCTCTGAATCACCTATCAGCTCATCCATTAGGAATAGAGATCCTATCATGATACTTTGAACCACACCTATAGGCATCGATGGTACCAATGTCATCAGTGTTAGAGACCGGAAGCATTTCATGATCCTAGAACTTAGAGTAACTATAGACATCCTTGGCAATGGACCATCTAGAATCACTAGGTCTCACACACTTTATATTGATCCCGAAAAATGGTCATGCCCTAGGTGTTATCTGACTCTTTCCAAACTATCACATGACATGATCATACTAGAAAGGTCGTACTATGTAATCATGTTTGCCTAATAAGAACCTGTCCATTTGCAATCCCCTCATCTATCAAGTCTCATCTAGAAATTGTAGCACAAGCTGGTAAGGTCTCCATAGGATCTTATCCTCATCTAGTTGGTCAAATCAAACTCTTCAAAAATGTAGGACACCATATTTCCAAAACTACCAAAGTGGATAGCTAAAAGGTCATGGATACCCTAGGGTTGTCGGACATGGAAATCCCATCAGTCTAGTATATGTGATATGATCTAGGAAGAACACCGACATCATCATACAATGTATTGTGCTATCAACCTCACAAAATGAAAACCATCCAAGGTCATAATATAGATGCGCTAGAATGTTGTGCCCCCAAACATACAAGATCATGTGTTTTTCCATCCCCCAAATCATGTGTACTAGTAATCCCTCTAAGTGCACTACCTGGCTATAAGGGATGACTACTAGTGCCACTATCAACATCATAATACATGAAAATAGTGGGTCCCATGAGTATAGTAGAATTTCTAGATCAATCTGTGGCCTCACCATCCCATCATGCACTAGACCTCCAATGCAGTACTGCATGTCATATTTCATCTCCCATAATTTTTGCTCTGCTAGGAAATGTACTTTCTCACCTTGAATCAGAACTCAAAGTATGCAATGTCCATCATCTATCATAATGGTCATCTCACTAGTAGGAAGATGACATGTACATGTATCTATGTTCCATCACTTTACTAATGGAATCAACATAGGATTGTGGTACCTCAATGGGGGAATGATATGCCCAATATACTCTCATCATTTGTAGGATCTATGTCTCCTCTACTGAAAGAGTGGGGGCTAATTCCTAGAGGTGGTTGATTTATCTACCTAGTAGACACTATCATGAATGGGTAGGAATCTAATAAAAAAGAAAAAAAATTATCCTATAAGCACTTTAAAATCTTCAATCTCTACATAAACAATCAAAAAAGTGTACAAAAGTTGTTCTAGTGTACTCTCCTAAAGGTCCTAGACACTTTAGACCCCTTTTGGGACACTTTACGAAGACACATGACACTTTCTTAAAAAGTGGGACACTTCACGAACAAAAGGGACACTTTTCGAAAAAAGGGGACACTTTACAAAACAAAGGGACACTTTGTAAACATTTTTCCAAGGACCTAATTTAATATAGAAATGCATATAAATCATAAAATAAATACGTAAGTACAAAGCTAAGGTAGAAAAATTAACTCACCTGATGATAGTGCTCCTCATGGGCCACTTGATCTTGTAGCACATCCAATCTCATGGGCTTGTAGTCTTGTCAGTTTGGCATCTTCACTCACTCTTCAATCACTCTCAAGCTACAAAAATGTAAATGAAAAAATAGTTATAATTTACTTCACTTTTTACTCTTCTATAAGCTAAAATTAGGGTTTTTACTATATTAGGTTTTAAAAGTGCCTTTCATTCAAATCAACATAATGGGTGCTAGAGACCTCTGTCTTCAACACTATTTGTTGCATTGGAATCATGATTCTTCTCATGTTCTCATCAAGTTTCTATCATCATGTGGTATGGTACTTGGAAATGCCCTATGATACCACTTACCTTATTTGATGTGGCTAGATTGCTACCTTGATTTCACCTCTGTAAAGCAAGTGAAATCAAAGGGACATACATCTACCCTCGAATTTTATTTCTAGAAGTTAGATAAGAGGATTTTTTGACAACTAAAAAATTCATGTTGTTTGATGCAGTTCCTAACATTATGCTTTTAAAGATAGCTATAGTGGGGGCTTCATTCTCCTGTACTATGATTAAACTCATATGTGTATCCTTTTATGAGATAAAGTGTATGGATAGATTCCTTTAGCTTTCATATGCATGTATAGTCATATGGGTGGTAAAGTGGGGGATATATGTAATGATGTAAATTAACCTCCATTCTTTGAAATATAGAAATTTCTCATCTAATCTAGACCTATTTTAGTATCCTTGCATTAATTACCCTTTAAATCATCATTAATAGGCCCCTAAGACCCACTATTTTAGATCTCAAGGCTTATTTCGGCTAAAAATCTAACAAAATAATTTAAAACACCAAAAATCCAAAAAACCCACCTCAAAAAGCTAGGGTGAGACTCATTCGCCACCTTGGGTGAATAAGTCCCATTTGTGGTCCATTTCAAATTTGAGAAGGAAAATCACCTTTTTAATTCAATTTTTTTGGTTCAGGTTGGCCTTTGGGATCTAAATAGTAGTAAATTAGGTGTTAATGCCTATATAAGAAAGTTTCTAAGTCATTTTTATCATCTAAGAAATCCAAGCAAGCATTTTTAAGAGCAATTTCAGGAGACAAGTATAAAGCATTCTTTCATAAGAGCATTCAAGTTTCAAAAGAAAGCAAATTTGAAGCCTTGGAGTAGCATTAAAGTGTTTTTAGAAGTCTTCAAGCTCACTTTCATTCAAGATCTAACATTGTCAAGGGTTGATCATGGTTGTCTATGGTGAATCATGATGGATTCTAGGTTGAGGAGATGCAACTAGCCATCAAGCAAAGCCTAAAGACTTATTTACTAAGTGATTCCATCCTCCATTATCACTCTACATTTAGCCTAAGGAAGGTACAAGAATCATTAGGTCTCATTTGAGTGATCAAAGATCTCTCAAAGTGAGTCATTCATCTTCATTATTTCCATTCATGCATCCCATTCTTATACATTAGAATAGGTTTGCATCACGTTTCAAGTATCTTAGTCTTAGAAAAACTTAAGGCTGGGGTTTGCATGCATGCTTCATTATTTCCATCAAGGTTTAAGTACCAAACTAGGGGTTTGATTGAAGCAAACCCCCCATAAGAAAATTAAGTCTGTGTTTTGTTTTGTAGGTATTTTCTCATATTTAGATCTTAAAATTTGTTTGGGAGGAAATAGTAGGTGTTGAAGTGCAGATCAAAACTTTAAATTTGCAAAAAATGAAATGGGATTGATTCTCCAAGAGTGGCGAATGAGTCCCACTATAGGTGATTATTATAATTGTTTGTAGATTGAGATACCCTTTTCTTGAAATAACTTCCTATGTAGAAATCTAGATTAGGGACCAATTCATCCATATTGGAAAATGAGTTCTAGAAGGTCAAAAAGTCAAAATTTCTAATGTTTTAGATTGGCAAATGAGTTCCAACAAGTCAAAAAGTCAAATTTTATTTGTGTTCTAGGTCATTTTATAGGTCATTGCATCGAATTAGGGTTTAGTGTTGCATGTTACATTTCATTTTTATTTCCAAGTCTAAACTTGGTGGTGAACCCCTTATTATTTTACATTCATCCCTTAGGACAACCCTCTTGCAAGATCTCTTTCTCCTTCACATTGAGATCTCAAAGGTTATCCTTCAATGAAATTGGAAAAGTGGGTGTGCCCTATGTCCTAAAACCATATGATAGCATTGTACCACATTTTCATCATTTCAAAACTTAACACTTCTTGGAGTTTGGGTCCCATGTTTAAGGCATTGGGACTCATATGCCCAAGTTGGTGTATGATTCCCACTTAACAAGACCTATTTTAAATAAAATTTTTGGTGGGATTTTATTATCCTAGATCTAATGTCAGCTTGTAGTGTTGTATTTTTAGAAATTTTTGCATAAACAAGTAGAAATACAAGCTTATTTCACATAATTTCTCCTAGAAAGTTTACAAGACATCTAGAAATTCAAGTGATCTTATGAACATTCTAGTGAGAGAATTATAGAGCATTCAAGAGTTGATTATCAAGCATTTAGAGTAGCATTCAAGATTCAAGCATCATGTGAAAGTCTTCATGCATCATGTGTGTTTGTGAGATGACATTTGTGATGTAGCTTTTCTTGATTCAAGGAAGAATTCAAAGACATTATTGCATATCAAGATCAAGATTCAAGATCCACATCCATTAGTCATTTCACACAATTTTATAACATTTATTTCAAGGGTTTGGTGAGTTGTAACATTACATTTGTTCATTCATCATTCCTTAATGCTATTTAATTTCATTTCAAGGTTTAATTAGCAAAATGAGGTTTGAGAAAGGAAAATGCCTATTCCCTATCACAACAACATTTTTATCTGGTTATTTGACATAATAACCCGACCAAAATAACCCTGGACAGAATAACCCAGTCACAATAACCCAGGGACAAAATAACCTGGGGTCATAATAACCCAAGCCAAAATAACCCATGGTCAGAATAAGCCATGGAC
>VDFB02047230.1:357546738-357670090 GCA_007258455.2 Sequoia sempervirens
TTTTAAACATTGCATTCAACTTGCAATGATGGAAATTGACCCCCCTTCTTGGAGATAGGGAAATTATCATTTAATCTACACCTATTTTAGTATCCTTGAATTAATTAACCCTTTAAATCATCATTAATCGGCCCCTAAGACCAATTATTTTGGATCTCAGGGCTTAGTTTAGCTAAAATTCTGACAAAATCATCTAAAACACCAAAAAACCTGAAAACCCACCTCGAAAAGCTAGGGCATGACTCATTTATCACCTTGGGAAAATGGGTGCCCTTAGGTGGGACCCATTCACCACCTTGGGAAAATGAGTCTCATTTAGGGTCTTTTCAAATTTCAGCGGGAAAATCACCTTTTTAATTAAATTTTTTGGTTGAGGTTGACCATTGAGATCTAAATAATGGTAAATGAGGTGTTAATGCCTATATAAGAAAGTTTTTAAGTCAATTTTATTTTCTAAGAAATCTAAGAAAGCAGTTTCAAGAGAAATTTCAAGATACAAGTATCAATCCTTATTTCACAACAGAATTCAAGTTTCAAAAGAAAGGAAATTTGAAGCCTTGGAGTAGAAATTTTTTTTTTGTAGGTCTTCAATCTCACTTTCATTCATGATATATCATTGTTAAAGGTTGATCATGGTTTTCTATGGTGAATCATGATGAATTCTAGGTTGGGGAGATGCAACTAGCCATCAATCCAAGCCTAAAGACTTGTTTCCTAAGTGATTTCATCCTCCACTATCACTCTACATTTAGCCTAAGGAAGGTACAAGAATCATTAGGGATCCTTTGAGTGATTAGAGATCTCTCAAAATGAGTCATTCGTCTTCATTATTTTGATTCATGCATCTCATTCTTATACATTAGAATAGGGTTGCATCATGTTTCAAATTTATTAGTCTTAGAAAAACTTAAGGCTAGGGTTTTCATGCATGCTTCATTATTTCCATCAAGGTTTAAGTACCAACTAGGGGTTTTAGCAAGGAAAACAACCCTTAAGTAAATCAAGTCTATATTCTATTTTATAGGTATTTTCTCAAATTTGGATCCAAAAATAGTTTTGGAGGAAAACTTAGTTGTTGAAGTGTATCAGAACTTTAAATTCCTGAAAAAATCAAATATGGGATTGATTCACCAAGAGTTGTGAATGAGCCCCACTATAGGTTTTTCTCAGAATGGTTTACAGATTTAGATACCCTTTTTCCTAAAATAAGTTCTTGTGCAAAAATCCAGATTTGGGACTAATTTTCCCATATTGGTGAATGAGTCCCAATAGGTAAAAAATTCAAATTTTCTAGTGTTTCAAAGCTTCAATCAGTAATTTACAAATTTCTAGGTACACCCCTTTCATATTACTACTTTTTTGTTCTTTTTTATTTTCATTTTATGTCATTATAGGTCATTACATTGAATTAGGGTTTAGTGTTGGGGTATATGCAAGATCATGATGGGCCAAAAAGTGGTGATATGATGGGTATGTGTAGGGTATGTAGCTGATGAATTTTTTATCCCAAAATTGATGAAATGAAAAGGGTTTTTAAAGGATACACTAAACTTTCGACCAATATAAATTATGGTTTACTTTGAATTTAATAAATTATTATTATTCATTTTCTTTTTGAATTATGACTAAAGTCCTAATTGATAGGCCAATTGCTTTCAAATGGTATCATATCTTTTGAATCTGAAACATGTGTCACATTCTATACTTTGCATACTATAGGATTAAAAAATGAATTCATGAATTTTTACTGTAAGCTATAGTGTCGACATACAAGTTTTATATTTTAAAATTTGCAATAAAAATTCACAATTAATTATTTACTTGGAAAAATTTTTACAAAAAAATATGCATCACATCAGGACATGAGTCTTCTACTTATATCTAAAAATTCATATAAAAAATTATTACTTCTAATTGTGGTTAGGGTGGCTAAATGTACACTCTACTTCTTATTTTTTCCTAAAGTTTAATTACCACCATTGTTCTTAATTCTTTTTCCAAATAGATTTTCGGCTTTAAATAAACCTAGTAGTTTAGAAACTACATTCAATTTTCTATAGATTCTATTCTTAGATATTTTTGAAATAATATAGATAACTTATTCAAATTTTTACATCAAGTTGCCTAACTTTGATTTTTCCAAAATTTTCACCACTTAAGGGCTTTTCTTTTCCATGATGATCTTGCACATACCCGTTGCATCTTACATTTAATTTTTCTTTTCAATTCTAAACTTGGTAGTGAACCACTTATTATTTTGCATTCATCCCCTAGGACAACCCTCTTGCAAGATCTCTTTCTCCTTTGCATTGAGATCTCAAGGTTTATCCTTGAATGAAATTGGAAAAGTGGGTTTGCTCTATGTGCTTAACCATATGATAGCATTGTACCAAATTTTCATCACTTCATTTTTGTGAACTTACATTTAGAACATTAAATTACTGATTCAGATTGTATCATCATCCTATATTTGGCATGCATTAATATTGCATTAGCATTTGCATTAGTTAGCTTGCATTCTAGGGTTTTCAAAATTTTCACTAGTGAAAGTTCATATAGCTTACATTTTTGCATCTCATTTCATTAAAATTCATACAAAATTTTCATGTACATTTAGGATCTAGATCATACAACATAGAAGCACAAAAAAAAGTAAAAAAAGTTTGAAAATTTTGAAAAAAATCCCTACTGGGACTCATTCACCACCTTGGGCGAATCAGACCCAATACAAATTCTAGACTACATTTTACAAAGTTAAATGCCCTGTTTTAAAGCTTTTGTTTCCTAAAACTTTTATGTTTTAGTTTTCCTACATTTTATTACCTTAAAATCATTAAAAATAGAATAATTTACACTCTTTGCAATTGTGGATACGATTAGATTTGTGCACTTTTCATTTTCAACATTAGTTTATAGTTCAATTATATCATATTAAATTTTCAATACATTAGAAAACAAAACCAAAAACAAGACCCAACACCTAAGCCACTTGGGGAAAGTATAGTTATTTGAATATGTCAAATCTTTCATTCCAAGTTAGCCTAACCCTCAATGCTTTTAGTAGTGATGAATTTGACATGTTAGATGAATCCCTTGAGGATTTCATCTCACAAAGTTCATCCATAAAGCTTTTTATGACAAACCAAAAATAAGATATGTTAAAGTGATCCAACCTCAACTTGTCATATACCCACCTTCACACAAAACTTGAACAAAAAACAAACCTAAATTTACCCTTTATCCCCCTAAAAACAATGTTTTACATAAATCAAATAACAATACCATTTCCCACACATATAACACCCAAAAAAACCCACAACCAACACAAAAAACATTAACATCCTTACCTTTACCTAACTTTGTTTTGCCTAGTGCCCCTCATTTGCCTTCAAATAGTGGAAAGGAGTATGGCCTTATTGAACAACTTAAGAATACTCCCGTGAAAATATTCTTATGGGATTTGATTCAAAACTCTTCTAATTATCACACTATACTTTAAATAGCCTTACAAAAAGTTGTGATCCCTCCTAATACATATGAAAACAATGTACTAGCTCTAATACAAGGAATGAATATATTTAATGTAGACATTACCTTTCACCAACATGAGCTCCCTCCCTTGGAGATGAGAAAGAGACATGATGCCTTCATGATAATAGCTAGATTCAATAGAACTAAAATAAAAAGGACCCTTGTTGATAATGTTTTAGCCCTTAGTGTATGCAATTTGAAAGCCTTAGATAGATTAGGCATAGATAAATAAAAAATGGAACCTGACTCCTTATTGATTTGAAGATTTGACAATGTAGGAAAGCAATTGCTTGGTGTGATTACTTTACATATTATAGATGGAAAGGATACCTTACAAACCCCGATTCATGTTATGCCTCATGATATTTCATACAATATTACTTTAGGAATACCATGGATTCATGAGATGCATGTGGTGCCTTCGACACTTTTCTTGCAAGTATGATTGAGTATGGTGGTGGTGTCATTAATGCTTTCATTGATGTCAACATAGTATAGGTTGTTACAGAGAAAGGAAACAATTGATTGCATGTGGTGCATGTACATTTGAGATACTATGGAGATGTTGTGAGTAGATGGAGCTATCTTTATGGTGTTACAGGTGTGCTGATATGATGATTTACCAAGTGCTTTTGAGAAAATTAATAAATAGTGAATTCATAAGTGTGTGTGTGTGTTCAAAATGTGCTCTAGTATGTGCTCTAAATTTATTCTATGTTGATCCTATGCTTGTGTAGATCTTAAGAGTTGTTTAAGGGTATCCTTGGGTGATATATCCTTGATTATAGCTTTTGGTTTGATGAAGAGTGAAAATTGAGTTCATCGGTTTGTAAACTAGTCTGGTAGAATTGTTTGTATGTGGACTGGGAGAAATGTATCTGCTCCATAGTCCTCCACTATTTTTTTTAGGTATTTTGGATCTAGAAGAATAATTTTAATGGTGTTATATATGCTCTATCAAAGGTGTTCATGGTTTGGTGCTTCGAAAGACTAGTTTCAGAGTTACTGTGTGTTTCTATACAGTTTGAATGGATTGATGGAAAGTATTTTCTGTATGAAGGTTGTTGCATTAGTTTTAGGTCAATCAAATGTAATCTATGATGTGTTCCTATGCATTAAAAAGTGTGTTATGTGGTCCACATGTTATCTTCTTATTGTAGAAGTGTGTACTTCAAAGTTCATTTGTGCTTTCATTAGGTTTGGCCAACTTGGTGTTTACACATCATGTGAAGGATAACTATCAATTAAGGAAGCATTTGATTGATCCAAGATGTTTTTTTGGGTTTTGGTTAAGTGTTGGTTTGGTCCACTCTCATTTTATTCCACTATGGCAATGTTGAGTTGCCAGCCTAATTTGAATTTGTAAAGTGAAGAGTGTGTAGCCGAACTTGGAGAAATTTTCTAAGGTTGAAGATGGTATAACTATAAGATGATATGTTAAGGATTATACACCAAAAGTGTGAGGAGAAAGGTTGACATGAGATATCATGTGAAATTAAGTTGAGGAAGTGAGGAATTCAATGTGCTAGACTCATGAAGGTAGTCAGTTGATGGTTTCTGCAATTCTCTGATCAAAGTTGTAGTTGAATGAAAGTTGTGGTGGATATTCTTTTATCTCTCTTTTTCTGTAGGTAGTGAGCCTCCTTTTGGATAGTGAGTCCTATCTAGATAGTGAATCCTATCTTATTTAGTGAGCCCTTTGGCAGTGAGCCTCTTTATAAATGATTTTGCAATTACTCTTGAATATTGTGAGTTAATCCTCACTGTAGTTTTTCCCTTATTGGGTTTTCCACGTAAATCTAGTGTTTCTTGAGTTGATATTTATTACTGTTATTTTCACTTCATGCTCATACTTAATAATAGATTAAAGTGGATGTGGAGTTAATAAATATTTGAGATTTGTGAATGTGATTGGTGAAAATTGATTCACCCCCCCCATCTCAATTTCCTGGCATATTTCACTACCTTCATTGTATCATGAAGCATGCCTATAATAACAAGATATACCAAGTTGAAATAGACCCCGAGCCTAAAAGTTTCTTACAAGTTAAAAAAGGAACAACTCCTCTAAGCACATTAATTCCAACATCAACATAGAACCTATGAAGGAGGAAAGATAAGATGTTGAAAAATTGTTGAAATTATTCAACGAAGATTTGGGTTCCTTGGAGTTCATACCCTCATTTATGGGAGAGTACATAATCACAAATAAAGAAGATGAGAAGCAAAAACAACAAATGGTAACGTCCACACAGAACTTAGAAGAAAAATCACAAGCATCTACCTCATCCACTTTAGAAGAAGACACAAGTTATACAAAAAGCTTTGATTAGATAGATTATTAACAACCAACAAACCCAAAAATAATTGAAATACCTTATGGTAGAGGATTTGAAATTATGAAACAATTGGGTTATGGTGGAAAAGGATGCAGAAAAAAAGAATTAAGAATTTTTGTTCCTATATAACATAATACGCAAGAGACAAAAAGTGGTTTGGGATATAGCCCTTCTAAGATTATGTAAGAAACAAAGAGACCCTCATTAAACATCAACACCATCATGTGCAATCCTAAAACAACTCTCAGATTGAAGCATCTAGAATCGATTGATACAAATTGTGAAGAATCATTGGAGTTTTTTGAAGATGATGAAGTTATTGGTGTAATTAAAAATGTTGTACCTTGTCCTAGGTCATGATTACACCTTAGTTATGTTTACTTAGGGACCACATAGGAGGTAGTTGGAAAATTTCCACTTTTGGTGGACTTATATGTTATTACTTTATTACATCCACCTTTCATGGACATATCATGTGATTACCTCTCCCCCTTTTGTGGGTGATCCACCATTTGTGGTGATTATCACATTATCACTTTTCCACTTTAGGTGGAGTGATAGCTTTTCATAGTTGTCTCATGTTATAAGATTATGATAGTTGTCATAATCTTATGCCCTTCTATGTACTCACCTTGGTTGTATAGCCAAGGGGTTGCCTATGTACTTTTGCTCATTCTATTCTATTTTGCATCATTGGCATAATACAATTTATTCTTTTCATATTGTTTCTATCTCTCTTATGCTTGTGATTTTTATTAGGCCTCTAGATCTTCGGTGGCTACCTTCATAGCCAGTTCTTATAGGGTATTAGAGCTATTGGAGTGCCTTTGAATTGTCATTTTGGAGAGAACTTGGTGCATTTGAAGGTTGGTATATTTTAAGATCTAGGGATCAACACATTTCTGGAGGGTCCTACACCAAATCTAACCCCACCATTACATCTAGGAGGCCATTTCCATGAATTTTGACCATAAACTCGGTCATATTCGGTAAAAGTAAAATTTGGGGAAATTTAATTTATGCAGGTTGGTCATATGACCAACTTGCATAGCTCTACATAAATTTTTATTTTTACTTTTAAATTTTTCTCTACTTAATAAATCGGTTATTAAAAATTCTATTCAAAAATATATCTTACAGCTTTGATTTCTAAAATTGTAAAAGTTTTATTAAAAACCAAAAACAAAAAAAAAAAGCAAGATTTTTTTTTGGGGGGTCTGCAAACCTGCCCCTGTACTCTTGTCAGCTCCTATAGAGTTTGTAGGGTCCATACCAGTCGACTGTATGACTCTCGATCGACCACTTTTCCTACTCCAGTAGCAACCTTCCTAATCTCAGCTCCAATAGTTTCCTCCTAACTCCCAATGTTGACGATGTTTATTTTTGGTAGCCTCCGTGACCTTACTAATGACTATTCTCTAGCTGCGTCTCCTAACATTGACTCCATACCAACTTCCATCCATGCTAAGATAATATATTGTTGATGATAACCTGGCCAGACTGTAAGTGTGGACTCCTAAACATGACACACTAGCCCCATGACAAATCCACCACCAGCCTAATACCACATCACCTACCATGCAGGCCTCCACACAAGATGGACATGGAAGTACCAAGTTGGAACCATACCAGTCACATCACTCATTCATATGCACAACAAGTTGTACAGACCTAACACATGCCATCCAAGTCAACAAAGTGAGTCAGCGTATGGATCTGCCACATCATTGTTAAGTCAACAAACCATACAAGCCATGCAATAGGGTTTTTTTTCCCATGACATTCATATGGACATAAATTTTAAGTTAGTGAAATGCTGACATGAGCACTCCTCTTTTAAAAAATTAGAACCCCTCTCCATTGACCTTTTCAATTTTACAGTTTAACTTTGAAGGTTTATATCTTGGCCATTTTGAGGCCTTTTTCAGTGCATTTTTTCTTTTATTTTGGCTAATTTTTCATGTACTCCATAGTGGTGCAGTCGTTCTTTGATTTTGGTGGATAGAGTTTTCCTAATTTTTAGTTTTTTCCAAATTGTACCTATTGAATCCTCATTTCTACAACTTTCGAGGCTCCATCCAGGCTCATATGAACTCCTTTTCAGGTGTCCTTTTTATTTAAAGTGCATGATTTTTTTTTAAATTCACAGTGGTGCTATCACTTTGTAGTGATTGTGATAAAAAAATGTACTTTCAGCATATGGTCTATTTTAACCTATTTTGGCATTTTTAAAGTTAAGATCTCAGTTTGTTCTTTTGTATCAGTCATTTGAGTCTATTTTCACCTACTTAAGGCTGTTGTAAAACATTGAAAATTAGAAGTCCACTTTGCTTGGCTTGCAACTTGGCCATTGTACACACAATGAGTATAAAGTGCCAAATCATCTTTTTTGGGGGGCTGTCTTGTGTGATTGTGCACCTCTCTCTCTTGTTCTCTTTTATTTTATGCTACTATGGGTTCTCCTAAGATTCCTTTGTTAACTCCACATAACTATGCTTCTTGAAAAATTGATTCTTGGAGTAAGTTAATGGAAAACTAATTAACTCGCTATATTGATGGAACTTTTGTTGCACCATCTAATCCTAAAGTTGGTCCTATTGCTCATATGGATTGGCTCACTAAAAATACTATGGCTCTTGAAATTTTGAAGAAATATGTATCAAAAAGTCTCATCTTTGAAATTGAAAAGTGTAAAACAATCAAAGAGGCTTAGGAAAATTTTGGTCAATTGTATGGCCAAGTTGATGAGATTAGATGTTATCAGCTTGAAAATGATCTCACAATGTTAGATCCCAAGAATTTTGATACAATTCAAGACTATGTCACTAAGGAAAATGAGCTAAGGGCACAACTTAAGTATTGTGGCACTAACAAGAAGGATGCACAATTGGTCTACCATTTGTTGGGAAAGCTTCCATTAGACTATGCAACATTTGTTTCTAGCTTCCAAACCCATTGCTTGATAGTGGGTAGTTATTTTTCTATTCCATCATTTGATGCATTTACAAAAATTTTGATGCTATAGCAAGAAAAGTTGATATGCACAGGGGTTCTTAAGTCTTCAAAGTACAATCATCCTCTACACAACAAGGGAATTCTTCATTTTATCCCAAGAAGGGAAATTCAAGCAAGAAGGGGAGACCAAGTTTTTCATATTGGAAGAGAGTTAGTCATGATGAGCATCATCTCCACACTAAGAAAATTGATGAGTTGACAAACATCATCAAGAAAAACAACATCAATTTTCCTTCTGCATACAAGAAGAAGGATTCATCTCCTTCCACTTCCTCACAATCAAAAGGAAAATAGAAAACATTTTTGGCTACTACAGGTTCTTCACAGCAATGGATACTTGAATACGATGCTACTCATCACATGGGTTCTAAAAGGGAGTACAGTTTTCTTCTTTGGAGCCATCTAGGGTACCTCACATCTTCATAGGTGATGATACTTAAGTGGAAGTTGAAAGAAAAGGTTAAGTTGTCATGGATGATGAAACATTTGAGAATGTTCTCTATGTTCCTAACTTGAGTACCAATCTTCTTTCAATCTACCAAATCACTCACTTTGGAGATGACAATAAAGTTAAGTTTCTACAAGATTTAGTTGTGGTCAAAGAACTTAAGGATGATGCCTTCGTTGTAGTGGGACAAGCCAATCACAACACATGACTTTATTCATTCTCTTACTTTGTGCCTAAGTCTCCTACAACCTTGCTCACTCATTCAAATTTAGAAAGTAACCTATGACATGAGCAGTTTAGACATCTCAATTACCACTATCTTTAGTAGCTTATCTCCAAGGATATGGTTATAGGGCTCCCTCAAATCAACTTTTCTGAAGGTGTATGTTTAGGTTGTTCCCTAGGTAATCATCCAAAAGTTATGATTGACAAAGGGAAGTCTTGGAGAGCTTTATAAGTTCTTCAATTGGTTCACAATGATGTAGTAGGTCCATTTCTAGTGCCATCGTTTAGCAAGGCCTGCTATGTCCTCACCTTCATTGATGACTACTCTTGCTTCACATGGGTCTATTTTTTTGTTCACAAGAGTGAAGTGTTTTATAGATTTCTAGCCTTCAAGGATCATGTTGAGAAGCAATCAAGGAAGCAAGTCAAGATTCTTCGCACAGACAATGGAAGGGAATATGTGAACAATAGATGTGAGGAATTTTGTACTCTTGAGAGGATTGATCTTCAACATTCAGTTTCCTACAGTCCATAGTAGAATGGTGTTGCTGAAAGGAAGAATAGGACCTTTAAGGAGATGGCTAGCTGCATGATTCATGCTCATTCTCTTGTTCCTCAATTTTGGGTAGAAGCTTTTAGTTATGTCACAGACATCCAAAATTGGGTTTCCCATAAGGATTTGATGGGTGACTCCTTTTGAGGCTTGGTGTGGTAGAAAACCGGTTGTGAGACACTTCAGATTTTTTGGTTGTCCAGCTTGGGCATGCATACCTCTAGAGAAATGAAAGGCATTGGAACCTAAAAGTAGGCCTTACATCTTTTTTGGATATCCTAAAGGTGTTAAGGCATATAGACTTTTGGATCCAGAGACACATGAGCTATTGATTGAGAGGAGTGTTCACTTTGAGGAAAGCTCTCCTAGCTTGGCCTCCAATCCTCCTCTTCCTTCCTCCATGGTAGAAAATGATGATAGTGACTCATATGATGATTCTCCCTCAACTTTGAATCATAGGATCATACCTTTGCAAAGGTCCAGTTTTAGTTCAAGAGCCTCATCCTTCATCTCCTACTAGACCTCATTGGGATCGATAAACTCTTGAGTCAGGATTTTCCACATGATTTTATTGCCACTATTTCCGATCCAGAGTCCTTCAAGGAAGCATCAAGAGTTCTAGAGTGGGATTCAACAATGGAGGAAGAGTATAGTTCCTTGATGAGGAATTGCACATGGGATTTAGTTCCACTCCCTAAGGGGAGAAATATGGTTTGATGAAAGTGGATCCATCAAACCAAGTATGCAGCAGATGGAAGTGTGGATAAATACAAGGCTCTGCTTGTAGCAAAAGGTTTCTCACAGGTTCCAAGTGTTGATTATATAGAGACCTTTGTACCTATTGCTAAGATGAACTCAATTCACTTGAAACTTTCTATTGCTACAGCTCATGGTTGGGTTGTACATCAGATGGATGTGAAGAGCGCATTTCTTCATGGGGATATTCATGAGGATATTTACATGGAGCAGCTATAGGGATTCATATAGGGTTCGTCTTTGGTTTGTAGATTAAGGAAATTTATCGATGGCCTCAAATAGGCCCCTAGGGATTGGTATGCTAACATGGATTCCTCTCTTCTCTTATTCAAATTCGCCAAGTGTCATTTAGATCCAAATGTATACATTTTATGATAGGATGAATCTCATTTGCTACTTGTGCTCTATATTGATGACTTGATCATTACAGGGATTACCTCATCCATCATTGGCAGTGTCAAATTTTCTTTATAGGATAGATTTGCTATGACTAACTTGGGCCTTTTGCAAAATTTTCTTGGGATTGTGATCACTTAGTGAGCTTCTAGGATTTCTCTTTCTTAGCCCAAGTATACTCTTGATATTCTATCTCGGTTTGACATGGTTGATTGTAAGCCTACTCTGAATCCCTTTCTTTCAAGATTCAAGCTTGAGGCTAAGTGTTCTACTCCACGTGTTGATGCCACTCTATATTGTTAGCTTGTTGGGAGTCTCATCTACTTGACACACACATTCCTTTATATCTCCTTTGTAGTTGGCATGGTTTCACACTTTATGCAGGAACCACATGAGCTTCATTGGAAAGTATCCAAATCCATCTTGCATTACATACAGGGTACACATCATCATGGGATTCACTATGCATTAGGTATAAGAATTACCTTGGTGGGATATATAGATTCTAATTGGGTTGGTGATTTTGATGATCATAAGTCCACTTTTGGCTACAACTTTCATCTTGGTTATGTCCCCATTTTTTGGTAGAGTAAGAAGTAGCATTCTACTGCTCTTCCTTTGACTGAGGCTAAGTCTCAAGGGGATGTTAATGCTACTATTGAGGCTATTTGGCTTCAAAATATCCACATTGAGTTTGGATTAACTATTCCACATCCTACAATCATTCATTGTGACAATTAGAGTTCCATCTAGATCTTGAATAATCTAGTTTAACATCAGAGGACCAAACACATCAAGATTCATATGCACTACATTTGGGAGCTGATATAGGAGCAGGTCATTGATTTACAGTATTGTCCTACAAAAGAGCAAGTTGTAGATATCTTCACCAAACCATTCATTGAGAGTATATATCATCATTTGCGAGCTCTCTTGGGGGTGTGAAATTTTTTATCTGAGGAGGTCACTTGACCTTTTTCATTCTCTCTTTTCGGGGGCCTTTTTCCTTATTCAAGGTTTTTCCCTTCTCATATTTTGAAGTGCAATTTTTGTTTTGTTTATCTCTTTTGATGGGGAGTTTTTACCCACATTTTTTTCTCCTTTTCTTCACTTTATGAGAGACTGCATTGCATTTGTACATGGGTACCTAACATGGCCTAGTAGTTAGGACACATCTTGCATTGTTTTCTTTTGTGTACATTCTCCCTATGTTGCACTTAAGGGGGGGTGTTGGTGTAACTAAAAGTGTTGTACCTTGTCCTAGGTCATGATTACACCTTAGTTAAGTTTACATAGGGACCGCATAAGAGGTAGTTGGAGAATCTCCACTTTTGGTGGACTTATCATGTTATTAATTTATCACATCCACCTTTTGTGAACATATCATGTGATTACTTCTCCAAATTTTGTGGGTGATCCACCATTTGTGGTGATTATCACATTATCACTTTTCCACTTTAAGTGGAGTGATAGCTTTTAATAGTTTTCTCATGTCATAATATTATGATACTTTTCATAATCGTATGCCCTTCTATGTACTCACCTTGGCTATATAACCAAGGGGTCTCCTATGTACTTTTTCTCATTCTATTCTATTTTGCATCATTGGCATAATACAGTTTATTCTTGTCATATTGTTTCTATTTCTCTTATGCTTATGCTTTCTATTATGCCTCTAGATCTTGGGTGGATACCTTTATAGCCAATTCTTATAGAAGCCTTGAAAATAATGCTAGGATTTTATGGAAAACCATTCACAAATAAGAAATGGGTTACATATGCTATGATTAGTACCAAACAAAAAAAGGGAAAAGAATAAAGCGTTGAAGTTGACATGAGAAAAGAAGAATATAACCCTGAATTTCTGAAATAAAATGCAATTCCCTTAGGAGATACAATGGAAATATAAATGGATATCAATAATGAAGTCAAGGTAATTAAAATAGGAAATTTCCTTGATGATGAAGAAAAAGAAGACCATGCAACTTTACTTCATGAATTTCCTGAACTGTTCACTTGGACTTATTCAGATATGCCTACAATTGATCCTAAGATTATAACAAATAATATAGTTGTTGCTGAAAATGCTAAGCCCATTAGACAAAAGATTTGGAAAATGAACCTTAAGATAGCCTTAATAGTTAAGCCAGGATTGAAAATCTACTTGATGTTGGTTTTATCATGACTATAGATTATTCTCCTTGGATCTCAAACATTGTCATAGTCACAAAACTAGATAATTGTATTAGGATGTGTACAAAATTTCATGATTTGAATAAAGCATCTTTAAAAGATGACTTTCCCTTTCCTAATATTGATATGATAGTAGAATTGACTGTATGGCATTCTTTGTTTTCATTCATGGATGGATTTTATGGGTACAATATTTTTTTTATAAACCCTCAAGATTAATATAAGAAAAAAATTACAACTTGGGGAACATTTTTGTTGGGGAATGATGCCTTTTGGATTAAGAATACAAGCACAAAATATCAACAAGTGATGAAATTGATATTTAACGATTACATACATAATATTTTGGAAGATTATGTTAATGATATCCTTGCTAAATCTTTGACAAGACAAGACAATGTAAATTTCCTTGAAAAAATATTTGAGCGGGTGTGAAAGTACAACATGAGATTCAATTTGAAAAAGTGTCTTTGGTGTTATAGTGGAAAAATTCTAGTTTTTATTAGATATCATAGAGGCATTGAGGTGGAAATGAAGAAAATTCATACTATAGTTAACATGCCACCTCCTAGAAACATCTCTCAATTATGCAAATCCAAGGAAGAATTCAAGCTATTCATAATTTTGTGGAATATTTAGCAAACCAAATGTTACCATTTACACATCTCCGTAACAAAGATCAATTTAATTGGAATTCAGATTGTAAATAGGCTTTTGAGAGTTTGAAAGACTATCTTGATACTCCTCCTATTTTACAACCTTCTATGCAAAGCAAACCATTCATCCTATATACAACAACATCAACCCATGCTCTTGCAACATTGTTGGATCAAAAAGATGAAAATGGTAAAGAACATCCTATTTATTACATTATTTGAACCTTGATTGATTATAAGAAATGATACACATTGATAGAGAAACAATTTTTGGCTCTCGTATTTGCTACCAATAAGTTGTGACATTAATTATTGAATGTTGAAATACAAGTGATGAAAAAAATTGACCCTTTAAGACACTCTTCACAAAAATAGATTTACAAGAAAATTAGCCAAATGGGTTATGTTGTTGACTAATTTTTACCTTAAATTCTTGTCACAAAAATAAATTGAAGGACAAGCCTTGAACAACCAGCTAGCTGATGCTCCTTCCCCCTAGCATTATGTAATCAAGAAACATTCCTTGGTGAGAATGTATTAATAATTCAAGAGCATGAAAAGGCATGGGAATTATATTTTGATGGCTCTAAGTGCAAAAAAAGCTCTGGTGTGGGAGTTATAATTGCTTCACCTATAGGAAAACCTATTCCCTTTTCATATCAAAATTTCTTATGCACAAACAACACTTCATAATATGAAGTGTTAATCGCTAGTTTACACATTCCTTTAACTTTAGGAGTCTGAGACATCAAAATATTTGGTGATTCATAATTAATAATTAAACAAATAAATGGAACATATCAAGAAAAGAATGAAAAACTATCAAAATACAAAGATCTCACAATGATTCTATTAGAAAAATTTGATTCATTTACCATTGATAACATTCTATGTGCTCTCACATTGCTTTGTTCTCAACAAACAATTATTTGTGTGTCTTGAATAATAAGTTAATTATTTAAATTAACTTTTTGATGGTTACTTGAGAATTCATACTATTCAAGATAAATTTTGTGTGTTAGATTAGATTAGATCCTTATATTACTTAAATGTTCTTTAAAATAGATCATAGGTGCATTTAATTAAATAGCATAACATACTCAATCAAAATGTTGCATCTAAGAGAAAGTATAATAAGTTTAAATTAGATCACATAAACATGTTAAACCATGGAGACATTAATTAAATAGTATTCCAAATAATATTTAATCAATAAAATTCCCATTAAACACATAAACACAAATAATAAAACATCAAATGCTCATATATATATCAAATTTTTGTGTACATGTCATCAATACATACAATTCTAATGATGCTAATGAGGCCTACAACTGCTAGATCCCTCAAGATATGGTGTTCATATATGTCTAGAGGTGGTCTATTGGTATGTGATTGTGGTTGCAATCCACAAAGTGTAATAAGAGAAAATTGTAAGCCTCGTACCTATCCAAGGGCCTCCTGATGCGCCCCTGCAATTTGATCTCCTTCAAAATAATGTTTGGCTACCTTTGAATATAGTCTCTTGAACTCTACTATGGTCTGAGAAGATTGTACATCCTAGGTAGCCTCACTTATGTGGATGCATCTCTTGAGACTATCATACACTTCCCATGATTTGACATACAACCTAAACAACTTTGGATCCCACTCCACAATGGGTAGGAGCACACAGTCTGTATTAGTGGCCTCCTCATGGACTGATGGGGGCACTATCTCTATAGCCACTTGATGATAGAGATCATGATCTCTCATAGCTTCTACAAGATAGAAACCATAAATATAATCACTACACATCATGATATAAATGTATACATAAAATTAAATCATAAAACATAAAGCATAAGCATAAGGCATGGCAGTAAATAAAATATCATCACCTATCTCTCTAGTAGGTTGTGTGAAGACAACCTCATTGTGTGTAGGGGGCATGGAGGATGTGTTAGTCTCTCCATGGATGTGGGTGTTGGTGCTTGCTGCAACTGCTAATTGTGATCTAGTAACATGAATGGGTGACGACTCTCCCCACTCGTGGCCTACTAGATCCTCATCTACTACCTCACCACCCTCATTCATCCACTACTCCTCCTCATCATCCTCCTCTTCATGAGCCTCATGGCCATCATATTCAAGATCTACAGTCTTGTCATACTCCTCAGCTATCACATATGTAAATATGTCTATAGCTCTATAGTGTGTCTCCTCAGCCCAGTCCTCCACCTCAGCTTCCTCATCTATGAGTGGCTCTGAATCACCTATCAGCTCATCCATTAGGAATAGAGATCCTATCATGATACTTTGAACCACACCTATAGGCATCGATGGTACCAATGTCATCAGTGTTAGAGACCGGAAGCATTTCATGATCCTAGAACTTAGAGTAACTATAGACATCCTTGGCAATGGACCATCTAGAATCACTAGGTCTCACACACTTTATATTGATCCCGAAAAATGGTCATGCCCTAGGTGTTATCTGACTCTTTCCAAACTATCACATGACATGATCATACTAGAAAGGTCGTACTATGTAATCATGTTTGCCTAATAAGAACCTGTCCATTTGCAATCCCCTCATCTATCAAGTCTCATCTAGAAATTGTAGCACAAGCTGGTAAGGTCTCCATAGGATCTTATCCTCATCTAGTTGGTCAAATCAAACTCTTCAAAAATGTAGGACACCATATTTCCAAAACTACCAAAGTGGATAGCTAAAAGGTCATGGATACCCTAGGGTTGTCGGACATGGAAATCCCATCAGTCTAGTATATGTGATATGATCTAGGAAGAACACCGACATCATCATACAATGTATTGTGCTATCAACCTCACAAAATGAAAACCATCCAAGGTCATAATATAGATGCGCTAGAATGTTGTGCCCCCAAACATACAAGATCATGTGTTTTTCCATCCCCCAAATCATGTGTACTAGTAATCCCTCTAAGTGCACTACCTGGCTATAAGGGATGACTACTAGTGCCACTATCAACATCATAATACATGAAAATAGTGGGTCCCATGAGTATAGTAGAATTTCTAGATCAATCTGTGGCCTCACCATCCCATCATGCACTAGACCTCCAATGCAGTACTGCATGTCATATTTCATCTCCCATAATTTTTGCTCTGCTAGGAAATGTACTTTCTCACCTTGAATCAGAACTCAAAGTATGCAATGTCCATCATCTATCATAATGGTCATCTCACTAGTAGGAAGATGACATGTACATGTATCTATGTTCCATCACTTTACTAATGGAATCAACATAGGATTGTGGTACCTCAATGGGGGAATGATATGCCCAATATACTCTCATCATTTGTAGGATCTATGTCTCCTCTACTGAAAGAGTGGGGGCTAATTCCTAGAGGTGGTTGATTTATCTACCTAGTAGACACTATCATGAATGGGTAGGAATCTAATAAAAAAGAAAAAAAATTATCCTATAAGCACTTTAAAATCTTCAATCTCTACATAAACAATCAAAAAAGTGTACAAAAGTTGTTCTAGTGTACTCTCCTAAAGGTCCTAGACACTTTAGACCCCTTTTGGGACACTTTACGAAGACACATGACACTTTCTTAAAAAGTGGGACACTTCACGAACAAAAGGGACACTTTTCGAAAAAAGGGGACACTTTACAAAACAAAGGGACACTTTGTAAACATTTTTCCAAGGACCTAATTTAATATAGAAATGCATATAAATCATAAAATAAATACGTAAGTACAAAGCTAAGGTAGAAAAATTAACTCACCTGATGATAGTGCTCCTCATGGGCCACTTGATCTTGTAGCACATCCAATCTCATGGGCTTGTAGTCTTGTCAGTTTGGCATCTTCACTCACTCTTCAATCACTCTCAAGCTACAAAAATGTAAATGAAAAAATAGTTATAATTTACTTCACTTTTTACTCTTCTATAAGCTAAAATTAGGGTTTTTACTATATTAGGTTTTAAAAGTGCCTTTCATTCAAATCAACATAATGGGTGCTAGAGACCTCTGTCTTCAACACTATTTGTTGCATTGGAATCATGATTCTTCTCATGTTCTCATCAAGTTTCTATCATCATGTGGTATGGTACTTGGAAATGCCCTATGATACCACTTACCTTATTTGATGTGGCTAGATTGCTACCTTGATTTCACCTCTGTAAAGCAAGTGAAATCAAAGGGACATACATCTACCCTCGAATTTTATTTCTAGAAGTTAGATAAGAGGATTTTTTGACAACTAAAAAATTCATGTTGTTTGATGCAGTTCCTAACATTATGCTTTTAAAGATAGCTATAGTGGGGGCTTCATTCTCCTGTACTATGATTAAACTCATATGTGTATCCTTTTATGAGATAAAGTGTATGGATAGATTCCTTTAGCTTTCATATGCATGTATAGTCATATGGGTGGTAAAGTGGGGGATATATGTAATGATGTAAATTAACCTCCATTCTTTGAAATATAGAAATTTCTCATCTAATCTAGACCTATTTTAGTATCCTTGCATTAATTACCCTTTAAATCATCATTAATAGGCCCCTAAGACCCACTATTTTAGATCTCAAGGCTTATTTCGGCTAAAAATCTAACAAAATAATTTAAAACACCAAAAATCCAAAAAACCCACCTCAAAAAGCTAGGGTGAGACTCATTCGCCACCTTGGGTGAATAAGTCCCATTTGTGGTCCATTTCAAATTTGAGAAGGAAAATCACCTTTTTAATTCAATTTTTTTGGTTCAGGTTGGCCTTTGGGATCTAAATAGTAGTAAATTAGGTGTTAATGCCTATATAAGAAAGTTTCTAAGTCATTTTTATCATCTAAGAAATCCAAGCAAGCATTTTTAAGAGCAATTTCAGGAGACAAGTATAAAGCATTCTTTCATAAGAGCATTCAAGTTTCAAAAGAAAGCAAATTTGAAGCCTTGGAGTAGCATTAAAGTGTTTTTAGAAGTCTTCAAGCTCACTTTCATTCAAGATCTAACATTGTCAAGGGTTGATCATGGTTGTCTATGGTGAATCATGATGGATTCTAGGTTGAGGAGATGCAACTAGCCATCAAGCAAAGCCTAAAGACTTATTTACTAAGTGATTCCATCCTCCATTATCACTCTACATTTAGCCTAAGGAAGGTACAAGAATCATTAGGTCTCATTTGAGTGATCAAAGATCTCTCAAAGTGAGTCATTCATCTTCATTATTTCCATTCATGCATCCCATTCTTATACATTAGAATAGGTTTGCATCACGTTTCAAGTATCTTAGTCTTAGAAAAACTTAAGGCTGGGGTTTGCATGCATGCTTCATTATTTCCATCAAGGTTTAAGTACCAAACTAGGGGTTTGATTGAAGCAAACCCCCCATAAGAAAATTAAGTCTGTGTTTTGTTTTGTAGGTATTTTCTCATATTTAGATCTTAAAATTTGTTTGGGAGGAAATAGTAGGTGTTGAAGTGCAGATCAAAACTTTAAATTTGCAAAAAATGAAATGGGATTGATTCTCCAAGAGTGGCGAATGAGTCCCACTATAGGTGATTATTATAATTGTTTGTAGATTGAGATACCCTTTTCTTGAAATAACTTCCTATGTAGAAATCTAGATTAGGGACCAATTCATCCATATTGGAAAATGAGTTCTAGAAGGTCAAAAAGTCAAAATTTCTAATGTTTTAGATTGGCAAATGAGTTCCAACAAGTCAAAAAGTCAAATTTTATTTGTGTTCTAGGTCATTTTATAGGTCATTGCATCGAATTAGGGTTTAGTGTTGCATGTTACATTTCATTTTTATTTCCAAGTCTAAACTTGGTGGTGAACCCCTTATTATTTTACATTCATCCCTTAGGACAACCCTCTTGCAAGATCTCTTTCTCCTTCACATTGAGATCTCAAAGGTTATCCTTCAATGAAATTGGAAAAGTGGGTGTGCCCTATGTCCTAAAACCATATGATAGCATTGTACCACATTTTCATCATTTCAAAACTTAACACTTCTTGGAGTTTGGGTCCCATGTTTAAGGCATTGGGACTCATATGCCCAAGTTGGTGTATGATTCCCACTTAACAAGACCTATTTTAAATAAAATTTTTGGTGGGATTTTATTATCCTAGATCTAATGTCAGCTTGTAGTGTTGTATTTTTAGAAATTTTTGCATAAACAAGTAGAAATACAAGCTTATTTCACATAATTTCTCCTAGAAAGTTTACAAGACATCTAGAAATTCAAGTGATCTTATGAACATTCTAGTGAGAGAATTATAGAGCATTCAAGAGTTGATTATCAAGCATTTAGAGTAGCATTCAAGATTCAAGCATCATGTGAAAGTCTTCATGCATCATGTGTGTTTGTGAGATGACATTTGTGATGTAGCTTTTCTTGATTCAAGGAAGAATTCAAAGACATTATTGCATATCAAGATCAAGATTCAAGATCCACATCCATTAGTCATTTCACACAATTTTATAACATTTATTTCAAGGGTTTGGTGAGTTGTAACATTACATTTGTTCATTCATCATTCCTTAATGCTATTTAATTTCATTTCAAGGTTTAATTAGCAAAATGAGGTTTGAGAAAGGAAAATGCCTATTCCCTATCACAACAACATTTTTATCTGGTTATTTGACATAATAACCCGACCAAAATAACCCTGGACAGAATAACCCAGTCACAATAACCCAGGGACAAAATAACCTGGGGTCATAATAACCCAAGCCAAAATAACCCATGGTCAGAATAAGCCATGGACAAAATATCCCCATAAGAATATAGAGAAAGTAAATTTTTTTTTATAAATTACATGTATGTTGCTAAAAAAACTTTATTATTCAAATTTTCAATTAAAGTGTCAAATTATGAGTGATGCCTCTTATATAATCTAAAATGTTATGGTTTTCATAAACATCAACCAATCTTTTTAGTCTTTCTTTGAGTTCATGGTATTTTTTCCTACTTGGTTGCCCAATGTATCCAACCATATATTTATCTATTCTATTCTCTTGGATACTCTATTCTTTTTTCACCACTTTGAAGAATTTCTAGACTGAGCTATGCGATGCTTGAAGCAATTCACTAAATCCTTTGTGCCATCCCTCAATAGTATTATTGGTTATGGGAAGATCATCTTGAGTAGCTAAATAGTAATTCCACATTGTGATTGGAAACTTGGGTGATCGTATGTTGCCTCTTCTTGTTAGTCTTCCAATCCATGTGTCTTCAAAATAATCAACTTATTCCCATGAAATTTCCTTTATTTTTATAATTATTTACCATTTATAGGTTATTTAAGCATATTAAAGGTGTTTTAAGGCTATTTTAGTGGTATATAATGGATATATGGTCTAAAAATGACCTTAATAGCCTCTATGGTGCCTCACAATCATATTTATAATTTATTTTGTCATTTCTAGTTTACTAGCTTGATCTAAAATGACCATGGGTTATTCCGTCCATGGGTTATTTTGACCACGGGTTATTGTGTCCATGGGTTATTATAACCCTAGGTTATTTTATCCTTGGGTTATTTTGGTCAGGTTATTTTGTCCAGGGTTATTTTGGTCGGGTTATTATGCTCTGATACCTTTTTATCTCCTCATGTGTGATTATAGATCTATGTGTTTTCAAGCTTGAAGATACTTTGAAGATAAAGTTACAAAGTTGCAAAAAAAATTCAAAGTTGTCAAGAAGTTGTCATCTTCATGGAAACTCATCTACAAATCAAAATTCAAACTATCAAACTTGGAGATCGAACAAGATGAAAGTTATAAAAGATCACTAGAGGTTATAGAAGTTTCATTCAAATGATAATACTAGGACTAAATCACCCCTCTAGGCATATGAATCCCAGTATATACCTCTTTTCAACAATTTTCTATAGATCCTAAATTACTAGCAGAAGATTCCAAATTTTGCCCAGATTCCAATAGTAGGACTAAATTTCCCTGCCTAGCATATGAGTCCTAGTGCACTTCGACAAGAATTGTTTTAGAGTTGTAGATCCTTCTTAGAGTCCATCTATTTTCCAGGTTCCTTTCTATCTTATTTTTGTTTCTTAGTTTTATTTGATGTTTGAAGTTTCTAGGGTTTAGTGCATTGGGGTTTGTATTTCTCCTTTTAAGCTTCATTTTAATGGGTAACCCCCTTTTAATAACACCTAAGGAAACTACCCCCTTGTATGCCCTTCCCTCAATTGAGTCACTTGGTTGAGGGGTCTTGGTTTCCTAATGAACTAAGAGTGAAACAGGTCATAAATCCCAGTTCCATCTCTTAAAAGCACATATAGGGATCCTAGCATTGTAATTCCCAGGTCTAGTTTACATTAAATTTGCATTAGATTTACATTAGTTGAATTGCATCTATGGCTCCTAAATCATGCATTAGTGAAAAGTGCATATAGGTTCCATTTTGTATCTTTCATCATTAAATTTCATTTGAAATCTATCATTGCAAATAGTCATTTAAACATAAATATAGAAAGCTTATCATCCACTCAGAATTTGCTAAACTTTGTTGAAAAACCCTAATCTAGGACTCATTCACCCATCTAGAAAATTTAGTCCTTGTATGGGTGTTTTTTCCAAATTTCTAGGAATTCTATGTTGTCTGTTTTTTATATTTAAACTTTCCAGAAACCCTAACTAGGACTCATTCACCCATCTGGCTGATTTAGTCCCATATCATAACTGAATCTACATTTATAGCATTAAAAACTCCATTTATGTGTTGTTTGTTACTATCATATCTCTATTTCAGTTTGCTCAATTTCTATTTCACTCATATTAGTAGATCTAGCTTAATTTGCTTAATTTTGTGCACTACTTAAATTCAAAATTATATTTACAATATTTAATTTTTAGATTGTTACATAGTGTAATCAATAAATTACCTTGTTTATAATCTAAAAATTGCATTGCATTTCATCATGGATATATGTTTTTGGTAAGTTTTGGATGTCCCTAAAATCATTAGTGAATGTGTCAAGCAATTGTTTTGGAAATGATCCTAATGAAATTGAACTCATTCATGCTCAATCAACTCCTAATACATTTCCTCCTCATTAATTGAAATCATTGGAGAAGATGATGATAGCATGAACACTTGATAATTAATTTCCTTAACAACCTTAAGACTAATGCATCCTTTAACCCCTCTACGAAACAACCAACGTAACACGAGATGTTTAGTATTTTACATCCTAAAATTGAGACAAAAACTAAGCCTAAGCTCCCTACAATATGTGAACCTAGCACGTCTAATAAAAAAAACATTCAACTATCCCATGTTAACAAATTAAAAAACACATCAATCAACCTAGAAGAGACATATGTAAAAGGTTTCACAATATTAAGAAAACAAGGATGTGACATAACAAGTTAACATGAGATCCATCAACTCTTAGAGCAAATACCAAGTGAAGATACCAAAGGAATAGGATATCGAGGCCCTCCCGACATAAGTGTCTTCCTTCCTAAAGAGAAACCAATGCCTCGTAACAATGATAAGGATGATAGGATAATATTAGGTCCCCCTTCTCAACATCTAACTCAACAAGTTGGTGAATCTAGCAAGAAATGAAATCCTTACAAACTATTAAAGAAACTTGAATTTCCATGTCCCATTTATGAAACTAAAAGAACCTTACACATACTTCTAAGCTAAGGACTTATAATGTTACCACCCATGAAAGAAAATACAAAACCATATCATAAGAGTGAAAACATGTGACACTTTCAATATCATAGAGTTCTTGGGCATAATTCTGATGAGTGTCATTCTTTAAAACATATATTTAAAAAGATTGATATCATAGAAATAATCCCTTAAGGCATACATTTCACTCCTTTCTATGCAATAGTTGTAGGATCACAATATTCTCACTATTACATGCTTTACATTCATTGCAAATCATTTCAAAATGCAAGGAGCTATTTCTCATCACATCATATCTCAACTCATTCTTGTCTTGCACATACTGGGGACAAGAATTAGATAGTATCCTTCTAGTACCACACTTGATGTTGTCCCTTGGGCTAGTTATCCACCTTATATGTAAAATTAACATGATTAGGATGTGGATGATCTTCTATAGGTTGAATTGCATGTTCCCTACTAGTCTTGATTTTTTTTCTTTTTCATGTTATGTGTGTGATTACATGTGCACAATGTGATCTCCCCATACAATTATGTTTGATGTATCTCTCACTTTCTGAAATTTCTCTATTTGTATCTACATTCAAGATTCTCTATGTCATAATTCCTTTATCTTATATTTGTCTTGTATTTTCCTTTTGCAGATGATTTAAGGCATCAAGACATTTAGGTCTCTTCCATGTTGACCCAAAATATTATCCATTATCTTTTCTTTATCTTGTGTTTTCATTTTTGGGATGATGCAAGGCATTAAGACATTTAAGTCCCTTCCACGTTGACACAAAATTTTTCTTTGTTTTCACTCTCTGTGTCATTCTTCCTGTTCCATTAGTATTTTGGAAATGATGACATTTCTGATCTCTCTAACAATTGTAGCAAAGACATACTAACCCCGAATCCGTGGATCCCTTATGTGATTTTGGGATTTCATTATGGAGGAATTCCCTTTTTGATGGGTATGTGTAGCATCATGATGGGCCAAAAATTGGCAATATGATGGGTATGTGTAGGGTACATATGGTTGATGACTTTTTTCTTACCCAAAATTGATGAAACGAAAAGATTTTTTATAGGATATTGTTAGCTTTCCACCAATATAAATTATGCTTTACTTTGAATTTAATAAATAATTATTATTCATTTTCTATTTGAATTATGACTAAAGTCTTGATTGATAAGCTAATTGAAAAGCATCTATAGCTTTGAAATGGTATCAAATTTTTTGAATCTGAAACACGTGTCACATTCTATGCTTTTCATACTATAGGATTAAGAAAAAATGAATTTCATGAAGTTTTGACCAAGTTAAGGTGGTCAGACATACGAGTTTTAATATTTTTTAAAAGTTGTAATAAAAATTCATAATTAATTATTTACTTGGAAAAAAATTATAAAAAATATGCATCACATCAGGACATGAGTCCTCTACTTATATCTAAAATCTTATAAAAAATATTATCATTTTATTGTGGTTAGGGTGGTCAAATAGACACCTACTTCTTATGTTTTCCTTGAAATTTAAGTACTAATACATTGAAATTTCAAATTTTCACCAAGGAGAATTTTTTTTTAAAGAAACCTAGAAGTTTAGAAACTACATTCAATTTGCTATAGATTCTATTCTTACATATTTTTAAAATAATATAGATAACTTATTTAATTTGCTATACATTCTATAATGACTTCGCATAGGGATTTTTAAGTAAGCTCTCAAGTCCTCTTTATTGTTAGCATTTATCATTTTCTACTTTAAAGTAATTTCTCACAACATGGTGTTTATCAATTTCTTTAAAATGGGTGCATACATTGGCATTATTCTTTTCTATTTTCAACTCATGTTTTATTGTATGGTATTATTACATCATGCAATGTGTCTTTCTCTTTTTGGTGACATTGGGTGTTATTTCCTTCAAGAGCATGATCTCTCTTAGCATATTGTATTCCTCTTACTGGCTTGATGCGTCACACTGCATCCCCTAAGTTTTGAATCTTCTATTCTATAATTGGTCCTCTCTTGGAGACATTAGGCATGATGTTCCCTAAGTTGAGACCTTACATGAACTAAGAAAAAACCCTTTGAACGTACCTTACACTATTTTATATTTATAATAACTATTATATGGCCACCTTGCATAACATGCTTTGCTTGCTTGTAGAGCCATCTTGTTTGTTCATGGGTGTTAGCATATGAAGTTTTGCTTGCCTCATGGATCTTGTTGTTCATGTTGTGTGGCACCTTATCAAAGCTATAATGAGGTATAACTTTGGTATGGTTAGTGTATGGAATCTGATATAATGCATGAATTTCCCATAGCCAATTTTGTGTCTGTGTGAGTGCATACTAGTCACGTGAATAGGTTTCTCTAAGGGCTCACCTAGTGGACAACCTAAGGTTCCAGTAGCCCTTTTGAGCATGCATTTTGTTTACATAGCGGATATCATGTTCCACTTGTAAACATTTTTTTGGACAAAAAACACCTCAAACACATTTTATTGGATAAACTATCGAGGCTTGATCCACCCTTCTTTTCTTTTATTTTATTTTTGTCCTTAGTAGTGTATGCTTTTATCATGTTGTTGCTCCATACGTCAATTACATGCATGTTCTTTTGCACCTATGTTTTTTTTCCATAGGATCTCAATCCTAGGGGCTTTATCATCCATCTTGATCATTGTCATCCTATCTCACTAGCATTGTTACACTTGGACCTCTATTAATTTGTATTTTTCTACTTTAGTGTGAGTTTCATAAAAGTTCCTCCTCTCACTGAAATGGGGGCCAAATGTAGTGTAGAAAAATGTATCCTTTTACATTTTCAATTTTTTTTAGTTCATACCTACTAAAACAAGGCTTCTTTATGCCTTATTTAGTCATATTTAATATCCACAAGCCTTATTTAATGCATGAATATCAAGATAATCTCGAAATTTAACTAATGAGCAATCATAATTCAATGTTTGAGGTTTTGTGTTATAGATTTAGTTATCTAGGACTCGTACACCACCTTGGTTGTATGGGTCCCACCTAGGTCTCAGGGCCTTAATTTAAAAATTGCATTGAACTTAACACTTCTTGGAGTTTGTGTCCTATGTTTAAGACACTAGGAATCATACACCCAATTTGGTGTATTATCCTAGATCTGATACTAGCTTGTAGTGGTTTAATTTCTAAAAATTTGGCATAAACAGGTATAAATGGGTGATCCCACAATAGTGGTTTATAATTTTTGGCCAAACTGGAGACTAAAATAATTTTTTAAACCTAAATCTTCACTTTTGGGCACCTATAGTAGCTAAACCATGAGTAATTTGAAGATGATGCAAACTAGAGTTTTGTGACATTTTTTATGTAGATTCTAAATATATTTTTTTCAAATTTTTTAGAAATTTTATATTGTACTTCTTTTTCCATCTCCCTCGAAAATTAGTTTTTTTTCATAAAACAATATTTTTAAAAAGTGACGCTCACTGTATAATGCATAATTTTGTTTCCATGAAGGATAAAATTCTAATTCTTTCAAATTTAGATTTTCCACTCTGATATCTAGTGCTTCCACTTGGTTAGATATTTTTTATTGAATATTTTTTCTTCAATCAAGTTTCAAAGTCAAACCAATTACAATTCAGACATAGCGCGACCGTATAACGCATAATTTTTTTTGTATGTATTGAAATTAAATTTATTTGTTTTTTTTGGATCAAGGACTTAAATATTTAGTACACGTTGATATTTTTCAAAAAAAAAAATTACAATCTTCTATTTTTCCACATGTGCGGAATAGAGAATTTGATTTTCGGTGAAAAACCTACATTCACAAAAAATAAAAAATAAATATAATAATAAAATTAAATTTATTTAAAATTATACTTTTTGGGAATATTATAATAAGGACTACATACTTACAAAAAATAAATTTTAAATGAATTCATTCGATCCCCCAAAAGGTAAATCAAAAGTTGTTTTTTATCAGCATTTTGATAGGTGTAAAGGAGACTCCATTATACATATGGTTTAAAACTAGCGGGGTTCTATCAAGGGGGTTTGATACAACCCTCTTCAATTGGAATGCTTTAAATGAAACTTTTAAAGACTTAAATCATTCTATTTTCTAAAAATATGTGATTTCAGCAAAAATTAGAATCTCCTAAAAATTGTAAACCAGCTTTGTGGGATCACCTAATTTATGCAATCTTATTTCAAATAATTTCTCATAGCAAGTTTACAAGACATCTAGCAATTAATGTAATCTTATGAGTTGATTAATAGGAAAAATGGATATATGAATATCACTCTCCAACCAATCACTCAAGGATGTCCTAGGAGTCCCAATTGGATTGACTAACAACCTCACAAGGTGAGTCAATTCACAATGAGGAGGACCTAGGAGGGTGTTTTCTCATCTTTAAAGGGGTTCACCACAAAGCAAATGCTTGGACAAGAGAAATTTGGAAAACACAATGTGATATGGAAAATGACCTAGAATTAGAAATGCAAGCTAAATGAGAGATCCAAATAGTGAAATTATGCAACAACAAGATAGTATATGTGTACCTGGAAAATCTCGAGATGCTGTGAGCATTCTAGAAATGTTAAGAAACTTCCAAAAAATGCCATGGAGGAGTAAGACACCCAGGATGGAATATTAGTCCCAGTGCTCTTTTTAGGGAAAATACAAAGTCTTTGAATGTCAAAATCGGATCTGAAGGAATCTCTAAAAAATATTCCTAAGAGGACTAAGACACCCAAGGTGGTATATTAGTCGCACTTTGAATTTATGAAAAACTCTAAATATGATCCTTAGCTCCAAGGTCCTCACTTGGTTCCTTTCTGATCTCAGGTTCTGAAACTTTCAAATTTAGCCTGTAGGTGAGTTCCTGTGAAGATGACAACTTTGTGATACAACTTTACAAATTTTATAACCTTTCATTCCAAGTGATCTTCAATACTTCAACCTAGATCTACAATCACAAACATGCAAAATGGGAAAACTTGTTGTTTGTTAGTGAATGGGGGTTTTCTTTGGTCAAAAGCCTTCTTGGTAATTAAACCTTGAAATGAAATAGAGTAATGAAGGAAATGGTGAATGAACAACATGAAATGATACAACTCACCAAACCATTATTGTAAAGTCCACAAACTTGTGTGAAATTCTTGCAATGGATATGGATCTTGAACCAAAGGAATTATCTTGAATTGCTTTGCTTGAATCAAAACCCTACATCACAAATGTTAGCACAAAAACACACATGATGCAAGAAAATTCTTTGATATGATGCTTGAATCTTGATGATGGCTCCAAATACTTGATGAATATGCTCTTGAATGCTCTCACACAAGACTTGATTTCCTAGATTGCTTGATATATTGCTTAGGATGAAAAATGAGAGAAGGGACCATGTATTTATACTTATCTATACTTAATATCCTGAAATTACATCATGCCAAGCCAACATATGAATTCATTAAATAAAGGAGGTTAAATCCTATTAGAATTTGAAATTAAATCCCAAAAATTACTCAAGGAGGACTAAGATTCCCTAGATGGTGTCTTCGTCCCAAGCCATGAAACTTGGGGCATAGACACCAAGAAGGGGCCCAATTAAGATACCTCAAAATTAGGGTGTTGAGACCTTTGGGGCACAAAAACACCATAGGTGGAATTTTAGTGTGGACCCAAAAATTAGGGACACACAGAAGAATTCATTAACATTGGAGAATGTTATGATTAACCAAAAAAAGATATAATTCATAGGGCTTGTGGACACAAAATAGGACCAATTGAGCCATAAAGAAGCATAAATAAACCAAGGCAGGGCCAAACAAGTGTGAAAATGTAAAGTATGCATTTTACTACACTAAATTTATCCACCGCTTTAGTGAGAGGGTGAACTTGCTTCAAACTCACACTAAACTATCCAATCACACCATCACGAGAGGTTCAAATGCACTAATGCTAGTAAGATACGATGACAATAATAAAGAGGGTGGTCAAGCCCCTAAGTTTTAGATCCTATGGAAAAACATCATAGGCACAAAGGAACACATTTGTAGATGATATATGAAGCCATAAACATATCACAAACATAAACCATCAAAGGAAAGAAAAAGGAAAACTGCAATGGATCAAGCTTCGACAAGTCATTCAACATGGTGGACTAGGTTTAGGTTTTTTTTTCCAAAAAGGTTTACAAGTGGAACACATTTTCCACGATGCAAACAAAACACACACTCACAAGGGCTAGTGAAGCTAGTTGTCCACTAGGTGAGTCCCAAGGGACCATATCAAAGCCATACGTCCATGATTTTAATAAGGTACAAAAATGCATTTTGACAAGGGCTAGTGAAGCTAGGTGTTCACTAGGTGAGCCCTAGGGACCATATCAAAGCCATAGCTTGATGAATTTAATAAGGCACAAAAAAGTAACAAGAAAGGGGGATGTTCAAAGGGATTTTTCTTAGTTCATGTGAGTTCTTACTCTTAGGGGACATTGTTCCTAATGTCTCCAAGAGAGTACCAATCAAAGGATAAAAGATTTACTACTTAAGGGATGCATTTCATTGCATCATCACTAAGGGGAATATAATATGCTAAGATAGATCACGCTCTTGAATGACATTACTCCCAATGTCACCACAAAGAGAAAAAACACATCATGTGAAATAAGAAAATTGCATCAAAGACTATGTAAAGAAAATAAAAAATGCAATTGAAATCAGGCCAAAATAATGCCAATGTTTTCCCCCACTTTAAATAAATTTCTAACATGTTGTGAACAATTAATTTAAAGTAGCCAAACATGAAAAAAAAAGGAAAAGAGGGTTTCCCCCCAAAATGCATAACTTGATACATCACATGTGAGTCAACCTAAGGCATGTCATCTACATCACAAGCTTTCTCTTATATGATCATGAAAGGTGATCAACTAGTCATAAGAGGCACTGACAAGAAACATACGAGGACAAGGATACCTAACCCCTTGCCCCCGGTTAGTGAAGGACTAGGGTGAGCCTAGAATGGATGATGATATGTTGCTCCTTGCAAAAAGGGAATGGCATGCAATGGTGAGTATGCTATGATCCTTCAACTATTGCATGGCAAGGAGAAACAAGTAGTGTTAAGTAGTATGATGAGTAAAAAATGTTTTTTCTTGATACATATCTAATGATATATCAATTAATTTAGGATGTACTGAGGTTAAAGTTGTATTGGAAGAATTTCTTGTGATGGTGTTGACATTGAATGAAGGCTTTTGTTTTGAGGGACAATAACCAAGATTATTAGTCATTTCTTTGATTTTCTGCCTTATAGGGGTATGTTTACATTTTTCTATAGCATCACATCCTTTTCCAAGTTGTTTCCTAAGTTGAAGACATCTTCCCAAAAGTTTTGTCACTTTTGTTGGATTCGGTGGTTGTGTAATTTCCTGAAAGTTTGTCTTGGATGTTATCTTTTCTTTTAAGGTGGTTGAAGTGGATGCTTTTGAATTTTTATTTCCGTTACTAGTTTCTTTGTTCTCATTTTAGAATCTTTTGTTATGATATTGTATTTTCCCATGGATATAGGTATGAAATCAAAGGTTTCCACTGCATCTTCCAATAACTTTGTGGCTTCTTCAATTTTCTTTTTTCTTTCTATATTGTTTTGCCCGGTACTAATCATAGCAAATGTAACCTTTTTCTTTTGAGGAGTATAAGGTGCCTTGTCATGAACTACTAACATTTTCCTCAAGGCTTTATCATTTTCAAAGCATTCCCATGATGATGGTAATGATGGTAAATCCATATCAAGCAATTTAGGATGCTTCAGAGTGAGGTTGATTTTTGGTTTGCACATGATAGTGTTGATGTTTTCTTGCATCATGATGCCTTCCCTATTAGGATATTTTTTAAGAGAACTACAAACTAGATGTTCATAACATTCAATGTTTGTTTCTTCAATATTGAATTCACCACAAGTACAAAAATGATCCATGGTTTGATTTTCTTGCTTGGAAATGATGGTGTTTCTTTGTTCAATAATGTTTTCCTTGTGATTCTCAATGATGGGATCTTGTTACACAATAATATATTCTTTACCAGTAGGATAGATATTAGGAGAGGGAGAAATTTGATTTTTTCCTATAATGTCATCCTTTTTCTCTCTAGTATTATTCTCTTGTGCCATAATATTTACCCTATTAGGAGAGCTTTTAAGAAAGTGAAAAAAATAGGTTCATCTCATTTCATGGTTGGATTTGAGAAAGTAGCTTCATCACTCATAGGAGAGGCATCAAGAGAAGGATAACTAGGAGTTTCATGGTTACCAATGATTGAACTCTTTTGTTCAAATAGGTCTTCCCAAATGGTAGGGGCATCAGGAAAGGGAGCAATAACATTCTCATGAGTCTCAATAAGGATGTCTTCTAATGCTAAACTATCTCCATGCCTAGAGAAGATATTAGGAGAAGAAAATGTTTGATTGTCGTGATTATCTATATTTACATCCCCATGTCCTATAATGCCTTCTTGAGTAGGAGAGGTAGGATTTTCATAGCTCTCAAATATCAACCTAGCCTCAAAAAAAATGTGTGATATGATCATTCACGATCGTATCCTTATTCACTAAAGTATTTTCACAAGTAGCAGAGGTGTGGGGAGTAGTGTCCATGATCTCAGTTTTGTGTGTTATATTGTCTTTCCAAGGGGGAAGACAAAAAATACTTTCATTATTGTTAATGATTGTGTCTCCTATCACTGAGATACCTTTGTCACTAATCTTTCATGATTGTCAATGTTTGCATCCTCTTGTATCAAACATTTTGTGAATGATCCTAGCGAGAGGAATTCCTTATGGGCTTCATCTAACATGTAAAATTCATCACTACTAAATGGATTGGATGATATGATTTTTCTAAATCTAATAATTTTTTGAATTGTTTCTTTTAATGGTTTTTAGTTTCTAGTTTTCATTTTCTAATGAATCCAATATAAGTCAACTAGGAACTAATGCTAAAAATTGAAATTGCAAAAATATAATGCTATCCATAATTTCCATGAATGTAAATAATGTTATTTATAATGAATTTAATGTAATAGAAGCTATGTAAACTTAAAATGCAATGTAAAGACTTAGGATGAAATGCAATGTTCAAATTTCAAACAAGGTAAGTTACTGATTACACTATGCAATGATCTAAAAATGAAATGTTGTAAATGAAAATTTGGAATAGAGCAATGCATGAAATGAAGCATTTTAAGCTAGATTTAGTAAAATGCATGAAACAAAAAGCCAATCCATTGAGATAGATAAACAATTCTAGTAAACAAAAACACATAAATGTTGATTTAGATCTTGAAAACTACAATCTAAAATTCAACAGGGACTAAGATGCCAGGGAGGGCGTCTTTGTCATCCTGATGAAATTTGAAGGTTTCAGAATTTGAAACGGATAGAAAATCACTTAGACAACATAATGTAATAGAAAACTAGGGAGGGACTAAGATGCCACCAAGGGAGTTTTAGTCCCAATAAGGGTTTTTTGTAGAAAATTGGACAATTTTGGGTTGATAACAGTCTTCCCAGGTTTTCTACCTAGGGACTTGATGTTTGGAAGAAAAAGTAACTAGTGATAAGCAATTGGATGCAAAAGTGAATGCAATTTTTTAATTTTGAATGCAATAACAATGCTTCTAAATGCAATTAGGATGAGTAACAATGAACTTTTTTGTTTTTTCAATGAAATGAAATGATGTAATAAAGTAAAGATGCAACCTATATGGACTTTCACTAATGAAAATATGGAAAAATCTAAGTGCAATTTCACTAATGCAAAATGGAAGAAACCCTAGATGCACTTTCACTAATGCAAGATGCAATGCGAGAATGAATGCAATATAGATATAAGGACTTTAATGGACTTCAAATAAAAAATGAATGCTTAAAATTCAGGTTCACCAAAATGATTGATAGGAAAAATGGATATATGAATATCAATATTTCCCTAACCAATCACTCAAGGATGTCCTAGGAGTCCCAATTGGATTGAATAACAACCTCACAAGGTGTGTCAATTCAAAATGAAGAGGACCTAGGAGGGGGCTTTCTCAGCTTTAAATGGGTTCACCACCAAGCAAATGCTTTGAAAAGAGAATGTTGGAAAACATAATGTGATATGAAAAATCACCTAGAATTAGAAATTAAAGCTAAATGAGAGATGAAAATAATGATATTATGCAACACCAAGATAGTATGTGTGTACCTAGGAAATTTGGAGATGTTGTGAAAATTCTTGAAATGTGAAAAGATTGCAAAAAAGTGCTATGGATGACTAAGATGCCTAGGATGGCGTATTAGTCTCATTGCTATTTTTTTGGGAAAATATGGAGTCTTTTGATGTCAGAAATGGAACTAAAAGAATCTCTAAAAAATATTCCTAGGAGGACTAAGATGCCCAGGATGGTGTATCAGTCCCGATCTAAATATCATCCTAAGATCCAAGGTTTGCACTTGCTTCCTTTCCAATCTCAGGTTTTCAAACTTCCAAATTTATCCTATAGGTGAGTTTCCATGAAGATGGCAACTTTGTAATGCAACTTTGAAAATTTTACAACTTTGCACTCCAAGTGATCTTCAAGACTTCAACCTAGATTTACAATCACAAACATGCAAAATGGGAAAATCTTGTTGTTTGTTAGTGAATGGAAGTTTTCCTTAGTAAAACCCCTTGTTGGTAATTAAACCTTGAAATTAAATAGAATAATGAAGGAAATGGTGAATGAACATACAATGCTACAACTCACCAAAGCATTCTCCTAGAGTCTACAAACTTGTGTGAAATGGGTGCAATGGATATGGATCTTGAACCAAAGGAATGATCTTGAATTACTTTGCTTGAATAAAATCCCTACATCACAAATGTTAGCACAACAACACACATGATGCAAGAAAACTCTTTGATATGATGCTTGAATCTTGATGATGGCTCTAAATGCTTGATGAATCTACTCTTGAATGCTCTCACAAAATAAATGATTTCCTAGATTGCTTATTAGATTGCTTAGGATCAAAAATGCGAGAAGAAACCTTGTATTTATACTTATATATGCTTAATATCCCAAAATTACATCACACGAAGTTGACATATGAATTCATTAAATGTAGGAGGTTAAATCCTACCAGAATTTGAAATTAATTCATGAAAATGACTCAAGGAGGACTAAGAGGCCCTAGGTGGCATCTTTGTCCCAAGCCATGAAACTTGGGGTACAGATACAAAGAAGGGGCCAAATTAAGATACATCAAAATTAAGAGACCTTTGAGGGACAACGACGCCCTAGGTGGTATTTTAGTCCTGACCCAAAACTTAAAGACATACAGATTGAGTAATTAAATATTCATTTATGCTTTGGAGAATGTTAGGATTAACCAGAAAAATATATAATTCATAGGGCTTGTGGACAGAAAATAAGACTAGTTAAGCCATAAAGACACATAAATAAAGCAAGGAAAACCCAAATAAGTGTGAAAATGAAATGGTATTCATTTTACTACACTAAATGAGAATTCAAGTGAGAGTGTTATAGAGCATTCAATAGTTGATTATCAATAATTTGGAGCAACATTCAATATTTAAGCATTATGTCAAATTCTTGATGCATTATGTGTGTTTGTGAGCTAAAATTTGTGATGTAGGTTTTCATGATTCAAGTAATCATTCAAAGAAATTATCTCATATCAAGATAAAGAGTCATGATCCACATCCATTGGAGCCATTTCACACAAATTTTTAGCATTCATTTCAAGGGTTTTGTGAGTTGCAACATTACATTTCTTCATTCATCATTCCTTCATGTAATTTCATTTAATTTCAAGGTTTAATTACCTATTCCCTAATGCAAAATTTGTATCTCTTCATGTGTGATTGTATATCTAGGTGTTTTAGAGTTTGAAGATCCTTTGAAGAAAATGTTACAAAGTTGTAAAAAGTTTTCAAAGTTGTCATCTTCATAGAAACTCATCTACAGATCAAAATTCAAACTATCATACTTCGAGATTCGACAAGACAAAAGCTATAGAAGATCATTAGAGGCTACAAAATTTTCAATAAAACCCTAATAATTTGACTAAATTTCCCCTCTGGACGTATGAGTCCTTGAATACCTCTTTTCAGTAGTTTTCTATAGACCCTGATTTACCAGTAGAAGATTCCATATCTTTCCCAAATTCCAGTAGTAGGATTGAATCACCCAACTTGGTGTATGAGTCCCTATGCACTTCAAAATGTAGAATTTAAAAGTTGTAGATATTTCTTGGAGTCAATCTATTTACTAGGTTCCTTTCTATCTGATTTATTTTTCTGAGTCTGATTTCATGTTTTATGTTTCTAGGGTTTAGTGCATTAGAGTTTTCATTTCTCCTTTGATGCTTCATTTTAATGGTGAACCCCCTTTTAATCACACCTAAGGAAACCACTCCCTTGTATGTCCTCCCCTCAATTGAGTCACTTGCTTGAGGGATCTTGGTTTCCTAATGAACTAAGAGTGAAAGAGATCCTAAAACCTAGTGCTAGCTCTTAAATGGTGGAACCCTATTTCAATTGGTTCATTTAGCAACATAGTACTTATCAAAAAATCCCTTGATTCCCCTTGGGTGTTGCAACACTAATTTTCTTGTGATCTTATCCATTGTTGAACCCATTAGTTTGAGCATAAAATCCTAATGAAGGCTTCTTTTACGGGTGGAACTAGAGGTCTAAGCCTTTTGGGGTGCCATTTTTAATAATTGCATAATCTAGGGTTTTTTATAATGCAACATAAGGTTTCTTATAAGGTGGCTAGGTTTTTTCTAAAATAGATGCATGAGGACTAGGGAAATTTCAAAGTAATTTAATAGTATTTTATGAATGTCAAACCTTAAAAGAACTTCTAGCAAGTAATTCAAAATACTAGGATGGAAATTTCAAATAATTTCACTAGAAATTTAACACAAAGGAAGCAATTGTGCTTATTGGTGTTTAAATGCTTAGAACCCTAATTATTATCACTAAGAGCTCACAATTCATAGGAAAAATCTTCAATCTCTTCTAAATACTTTGGTAACCTTTAATTATTCTTCAATCCTTTCTTTTATGGAAAAAAGCTATTCAAATTGATTTAACAATGTCATGTCTATCATTACTCCTCACTCACATGAACTAGAACAAATCTATCTACTCAATTCCATAACTTTGAGTTTAAGTTGTTGATCTCATTATCACCTAGATCACAAGATGTCTCAGACAGAGTGAATCAAGTTTAAAAATTTGACTTAGTTTGACTACACCATCAAGCCCATAGAATTTTTCCATGTGGAAAATATTTTATAAGTCACCACAAGCTCTACCACCTTTGGGAAGTACTAAAAAGCATGACATGTCAATGCCGTACAATCCTACATTCATGCATTGAGAATAAGATTAAATGTTGTGAGATTGTGAGAAGAATCACCAGATGAATCCACATGTCCAATTTGTTCACTCGTTAAATTCCTAGGCATGCGCACATAATTAGTTATTTTTTTGCATATGCTTAATCCTCGACAACTTTAGATGGTCAAGATCATATCATCTTCAACACTTATTTATTAGGAAAGAAAATGTTTCCTCAGTTTTATACCTTTTAATTTCCCCATGTCACCTTTATTATTCTATGAAACATTTCTCTCACAATATTGCAAGCATCAAAGATCCTTTGAAACAGCCCACACAAGATGGCAGGGAATGGTCGGGATGAGTCCACATGGCTCAATATGAAACATTTATAATAGGCCCACAATCAACACATTTTGTATGCATGCAAGGTCCACTTCAAAATATGGGCATGTGGTATATGCCTACTATCCCCTAACCTTCTTTTCTTGAATATTTTATTGATGCAAAGGAGTAGGGACAAATGAAATGCAAACACCTATCAAATGAGGGTCCAAGTTGAGCCTTCTTTAACACATTTTTATGCATGTTCTTTGAGTTGTGATAATTTGGTGCCATTTTATAGGTTATCATAATACTTATAATTCAATTATTTCAAACATAGGATGATGAACATTAAACATTATATATAAAAATTTCATGGCCCACAAGACTTAACATATTAACCAAATATTTTGAATGGCAATTACCGATATAACTAGAAAGTTGCGGCTAGTTGAGAATGAAGCTAATGACATTAATTTTTGAATTAAGGAATTGGGAACAAGTGATTGCAATTCAACGAGCAATCAAAAGGAAAAGCTAAGGTTTTAAGCAATGCTAGGGTTTTAGTCCTTGGGTGAACCCTAATAAATGAAACATGAAACCCTAGCTTATCGATAACCCATGAAACTCATTTTTTTCTTAAAATCTAATACAATGAACCAAAAAAAATTGAAATAGTCTTATTAGTGGCTCCAATTTGGTATATTTCTTCTTTTAGAACAAAGAAAGATCCTAAGAATCTATGGTGGAGTAGAATAGACAAAACATAAAGGGACAAAAACTAGGGAAAACCACCTAGACAAGGAAAATAGACCAAAGAAAACATATATATAGACCTATACATAAAATACATTGTACATGGATTAAATAATACCTTATGAAAAGAATGGCTTTATGAATTGTCCATGTACTGGAAATTCCTAGAGTTCTCTAATCAAATTTTGCAAGAAATGTGAATCTTCCACATATGTATTGTTCATCATATATGTTCCCAACTAGAGAGAATAAAAATTTCCATGTTTTCCTTTCTCCTAAACTCTAGTATTCCACAATAAAAATGTTGGGAAAAAAAGGAGATGAACAAAGGATGTGTCAACTATTCCATAAAGTAGAAACATGCATAGTTCATTTCCCACATTGACCCTTAGAGAGAAACCCATGCAAATAAGTGTCAAAAAAACCATTAATAGATTCAAACACATAAAACTAAGAACCATGAAAGATGAAATAGAAGAAATGAACACATAGATATACATGGGGAAAACCCTTTTAGGTAAAAAACCCCAGATTCTAGAAGCCTAGATCACCATTTTATTATTCAACAAAAAATTATAGTTACAATACAATTCATGCTTACTGCCTTTACACGAGTTTATATCTTGTTTAATTCTAGAGAATATTTGGCAGCATAACCCCTCACAACCACCTCTCTCAGCAAGAGACATCTCATGGCTACACCGATACACGACTAGACACCTAGTCTCTTGGCCTCACTATCACACAGTTGCACAACCTTCACATTCTATGAGATTCATCTCTCCCACGACATCTCAACCTCTCAGCACATTCAGTAATGCCACAACTTGCACTTAGCCTTTCAACTTGCATCTAACATCACTACTTGCACCCAACCTCACGGTGTACACTTATGTACTCAAATAATCCACACCTAGCATATTTTCCTCTCTGCTTGCATTTTTCCTCTCAGCCTGCATCCAACATCTCAACCTCTACGTAGCCTCTCGGCCTCTACCTGGTAACCTCAGTCTGTCCATGCCCAACCTCATGGCCTCCTTGTCTGTATTTGAATTCCACCTGGTAACCTCGGTCTATTCGCATCTAGCCTAATGACCTCCCTATATATATCCATCTTCTTGGCCTACATCCAACACTTTGATCATCTCATCATGTTCGATGCCCAACACCACATAACCTCTCTTCCTTTCGGCATGCCGTAAATCATTGTCACCACTCACTATCACCTCTACTCTCTACTTTGAGCTCTAAGAGATTCATCTCTCAGCCTTCACTACATCCAGCCTTTTGGTCTATAGCTCAACTCATCTAGGGCTGGCCATTCATCCTACTTCCAGAGATTCTAGAGAGACACATGAGAGTATCGAGTGATTCTAGAGAGACACCAGGAAGAGAGTGTCGAGTGTCAAGAGATTTCATTCTCAAACTCTCTCTGATTCTTCAAATGTTGCACCTCTTTAGGGTTTCACCTCAAGCCACATACTAGATCATTCATCATCCAATCATGGTCATTGGATAAGCAATCAAACAAATCTCCACCATTAAACTTAGGGTTCTACATGAGTCATCGAGTCAAACATCAAGCACATGGGCTCACATGCCATCTTTCCTCCACATCATCACCACCTATCACCCTAAATCATAATCCACCAACCTCTTTAGATGCCAAGTGGTCCTCACATCCATCGTCATCCAAGTCACTCTATCATTGGAAGACTGAACTTTAAAACCTCTTGACGAAGGTTACAAATTTTCCAAAACCCATGACTCCCCGATAAAGGGATTGCCCTATCACCAAAAAATCAAACTTCCAAACCTCATGGTAGAGGTTATGAAGTTCTTGAAACCTATGACACACGGATAAAGGGATCACTCCATCGCTCAAAAAAAAAATTAGAACCTCTTGAAGGAGGTTACAAATTTCTTGAAACCAGTAATGAGCTGACAACAAAGAAAGTAGCCTTCCCTTCACAGTTGCTAAGTGGGGAGGTTAAGAAACTTTAGAACCCCGTGAATTTAGTTAGATAAACTTGAAAACTAGCTACTTAACTCAAGTAGATGAAGGAGGAAAATATAACTGCTCTAGGAAGTCAATCAAGCTAGTAAATTGAGTCACATTTCTCAACATTCTCCCACTTGATGAAGAACTTGCTGGCTCCTTCCAAAGCAAAAACAAGAATCTCAAACAATGCTTCCACGCTCATACTGAGACATGTACAATAACATATAAGATGTCCACCAACTAATTCAATAGTTCCAAACATTCACCATAAGAAAGGAAATGTGCCAAGGAATATATGCATACGTCTCAAGAACACAAGCATCAAATCCTATAGAAAGTAAAGGGCACCAACACTGCCACCACTCCACTATGCTCACGAGCTATACAAAATCAACAAAACATCAAATCCAAAGCCCTTAACATGAACGCAACTATGAATCCATCCTCCAAAAAACAAGATAGAACATGCTCTAGGTGAACATACCATGGTCTCAAGAGCAATGCATGATGCCAAAACTCTAATGAGTAGTCAAGCGTATACCATGACATGAAACAAAACAAAATGTAAACAAACATCACCTATCAAGCACCACTAACACCTCAACCAAAGACTCACAAGAGTACTCCATGTTCCAAGATGTTACACATCCTCAAATAGTGTCCATACAAATGCAAAAGAAACCTTCTATAGTAACAGGATCTAAGAGTCCCTAGTAGTAACATCTGCAACACTAAAGAAGACCATTCACCACCACATGATGAATCCAAAGTCACTACTAAAGCTCCCACTGAAACATGACACCAAGCTCTCCAAGAATCATGACCAACCATCTACTAAACTAAAAATCCTCCAAGTCCACAATAGCAACATGTTTATCTGACAACAATGCCAAGCAGCACCAAGATCACCAAACCAAGTAGAACAAACTATCATTTTCAAAAGCTTACATAAGGAAATGTATCTAAGATATCTAGGACATCATGATAGACATGCTACACATCCCCATAGATGATTATTTAGGTACTCAAATTTCATCCATCCTCTCATCTCAAATAACCACACCAATGCACAAGTGACCATGGACAAGGCCAGCTAACGAGTCTGCACCAACAATGAATCAACCTCATGGATATAGAAAGTCCACTTCTAAGTTGTCTCACAACAAACATGTAGATAAAGATATCCCACAAAATTGCACCACTTGTAGATCCATTCAATAGAAAGATTAAAACCCATCATCAAACTGGAAACTATAAAAAAAAATCTCAAAGAGAACAACAACATAGACAACATGACTCAAACACCAGATCAAGCATAGATCCAAATCACCAATCATGTCCACAATGAGTACCATAGTCAAGGAACCAACAAGCACCACCACAAGAATGTTGAGTGAAAAATCATGTACTAACACTCCAATGTAAAGTAGACATCACACCTCCTGAAACCATGCCGAACTGTAACTATCTCATCTCATCACACCCCAAAAGCTAGAGTCTAGAAAATAGCTTAATAGAAAATACACATATTGACATTTTTTTGCTTGATCATGTAATACCTACAAAACCATAGAAAAATGGAAGTACAAATAGTAGTTCAAGAACTCCAGGCCCACTTCAAGCCAACTCCAAAACCACCAACATGCACATGCATTTGAGAGATAGGATATTTCAGAAACTTCTAGATTATTCAATGGACTACTCCATAGCCTTCATGCAACTGGGGTACCAGAAAAAACTGTGCCTTCCAATACCAAGACAAACCACCCAACATAAGCACATTACTCCATGATTGAACAACAACCCAAGCTTCTCCATATCAGAAAGGAGCCTCTCTGGAGACACCCAATATGAAGCTTTGTTGCATCACAAACATAGAGCAAAAATATTCCACCCCATGCATAAGGGTTGTACCGCTTCCAAATCACGAGCTTTAGGTCACATCATTTCAATATGAACAACTCAAATCTCTCCATATTCACCATACTCCATGCTACATGTTATCTTAGAAACTTTAATAGAAGAGAAATAATTTCCACTCCATAATGGGTCAAAACATTAGTTGATTCCTCCAAATTTCCTCAAGCCTAGCAGACTAAGAAATGTTCATAGAAGGAGTACCCAAAACTAGCAACACACTAGGGAGAAACACATCCCATAAGAAGGCTCTGATACCACTTGTTGGTAATAGGGAGTCCTAGACTCCACTCTTCCTACCATCATACAACTCTAATACCACTTGTTAGGAAAAAAAGGGGATAGACAGAATACATGTCAACTATGCCATAAAGCAGAAACATACACAATTCATTTCCCACATTGAACCTTAGAGAGAAACCCATGTAAATAAGTTTCAACAAAACCATTAATAGATTCAAACTTGCAAAACCAACAACCATGAAAGATGAAACATAAGAAATGAACTCATAGATATACAGGGGGGAAATCCTTTTAGGTAAAAAATAGCACACTCCAAAAGCCTAAATTTCCATTGTATTATTCAGCAACAAAATATAGTTCCAATACAATTTAGTCTTACATCCTTTACAGGAGTTTACATCTTGTTTCATTCTAGAAAATATTCAGTAGCATAACCCCTCGTGACCACCTCTCTCAGTGAGATACATCTCGCGGCTACACAACTTGACGACTTGACCACCGCCCTCTTAGACTCACTATCGCACAATCACTCATCCTTCACCTTCTATGGGATTCATCTCTCCCATGGTGTATCAACCTCTCAGCTTGTTTTGTAATGCCACGGCCTGCATTTAGCCTCTATACTTGCATCTAACCTCACGGCCTACACCAAGCCTCATAGTGTGCACCAAGGTAATAAGCCAGTCTATGCCCAGCATCTTGGCCTCTCTCCTTGCATTTGGCCTTTCAGCCTATATCCAACATCTCAGCCTCCATCTGGTAACCTCAGTTTATCTGTGGCTAGCGCCATGGCCTCCTTGTCTGTATCTGGCTTCTGCCTAGTAACGTTAGTTTGTCTGCACCTAGCCTCACGGCTTCCCTGTCTACATCTGGCTTGTTGGCCTACGTCCAACACCTCGACCATCTCAACATGTTCAACACCCAACACCATGCAGCCTCTTAACCTTTTGGCTTGCTACACATCATTTCTGCCACTCACTATTGCCTCCACTCTCTTCTTTGAGCTCTAAGAGAGTCATCTCTCAACCTTCGCCACATCCAGCCTCTTGGCCTACAACTCGACTCATCTAGGGTCGACCATTTTCCCCCCTTCTAGAGATTCAAGAGAGACACATGAGAGTGTTGAGTGATTCCAAAGAGGCACTAGGAAGAGAGTGTCGAGTGTTGAGAAATTTCATTCTCAATCTCTCTCTGACTCTTCAAATGCCACATCACTTTAGGGTTTCACCTTGAGCCACATTCCATCATCCAACATCCAATCATAACCGTCAAATAAGAAGTCAAAAAAATATCCACCGTTGAACTTAGGGTTCTCCATGATTCACCGAGCCAACCATCGAGCACATGGGCCCACATGCCATCTATCCTCCACATCATTGCCATCCGTCAGCCTACATAATGATCCACCAACCTTGTCAAGTTCCAAGTGGTCCCTACATCCATCTGTATCCAAGTCACTCTATCACTAGAAGACTAAACTTTAAAAACTCTTGATACAGATTACAAAGTTCCTAGAACCTGCAACTTGCTAATAAAAGGAGTGCCCTATTGCCCAAAACTCAAACTTCCAAATCTCATGAAAAAGGTTATGAAGTTCCTAAAACCTACGACATGTTGACAAAGGAATCACTGTGTCACTTAAAAAATAAACTTCAAAACCTCTTGATGAAGGTTACAAAGTTCTTGAAACCTGCGAGAAGCTAACAACACAAGAAGTATTTTTCTCTTCACAATTGGTATGTTGGGAGGTTAAGAAACTTCATAAGCCTGTGACTTTAGTTAGATAAACTTGAAAACTAGTAACTTAACTCAAGCTGATGAAGGAGGAAAACAAAACTACTGTAGGAAGTCGATTAACCTAGTAAATTGAGTCACAATTCTCAACAAACACCATATCTCAAATTTCAATATTTTTGGGAGAAGATTTCTTATCATGGAAAGTTTTAACTTGCATCTACATGTTTGTATTTTTCTACTCTACTTCTCTCCTTTTTTAATCATTCAAGGAAAACATTAAGTCTTTGTTGCATTTCATTTGTAGTATCATCCTCATACTCCTAAATGAATTGGTATAATTGTAGTAAACTATCCATAGGCATCCTAGTCTTAATCCCATAAACCAAGTCATGAGGTGATTTCCCTATTGCTTTTTTGATGGTTACCCTATCAGCTCTTAAGGCTTGTCTCAATTTAGAGTCCTAGTCCTTTTTGTTCTTTTCTATCACCCTTTGATAATTTTCATCAAACTCTCATTATTGGACTCAAATTTTCCATTTCCCTATGGCTAATAAGGGGATGAAAATGATATTTCAATCCCATACTTGTTGCAAAAGTCTACAAGTTCCTCTAAACTAAAATGTGTAGAATTATTAGAGGCTCTTTTCTCTAGTATGCCAAACTTGGTAGAATATTATTCATTAAAAATTATATAACCACCTTACTAGTGGCCTTATTTGTAGGAATGTCCTCGATCCATTTAGTAAAGAAATATATTTCCACCAATATGCATGAATGCCCTCGACTAGACTATTTTCCAATTTCACCAATAAAATCAATCCCCCATTTAGAATGGTTCTTTCACTATAACTGGCATAAGGGTTAAGTTTCCTAAAAAATTTAACATACCAACATGCCTTTGGCATCCATCACATGCCCTTACTAGCTTTTATGCATCTTTGAAGAGTATTGGCCACAAGAACCCTACCCTCAAAACTTTATGTGTTGTACTTTTCTCCATAAAGTGACCACCAAAGACACTATTATGCATCTCATTCAAAATATCTAGGGCATGTTTTCAATCAACACATTTGAGAAAAAAATCATCCATTTTCTTTCACCATAATTCATTTTCTATAATTACATATTTTATGGCTTAGAGCTTCAGTGTCCTCTTTTCATTATCAGTCATCCCTTCAGGGCATGACATGTTCTACAATTAATGTATAATTTTTCTATACCATCTAGTAGTCTTCATATCACAAAGAGCATACACATCCACAACATAACCATTGTTTATCTGATTAGCATCTAACTGTAATTCTACCATTAGTCTTGCTAATCCTTTTCCTCTTACAAATTGTGTAATTTGGATATCAATATAAAATTATTGTATCCTATTTATCCATTTATACCTCCTCCTTGTAACATATTTTTTTTGAAGTTATTCTTTATAGCTGCAATGGTTACATATGCAACAATTGTTGTACCAACCAAATATGTCCTAAAGTTTTTTTACCATCTTCACCAAAGTATATGCCTACCTTTCATTTATATCATAATTCAACTCGATGACTTGTAAATAATTACTAAAGAATACTATTAGTTGTTCATACCCATACAAAGAAAACAACATCGTTGAACAACCCTATAAAATAGACTATACAAACATAGCCACTAGTTGGAAACAATGGGTCTAGAATAGCAAAGATAAATAGACTAGTAGCCAAGTGGACCCACCAACAAGAAACATCCCAAAAAATAACTAAAGAGAAAAAGCTCAAGCCCTAGAGCAAGGACCCATTGAAAAATCCTCCAAGGTCTTGTTAAATGAAACATAGACCTTCTTAGATTTCTTCTTTCATTTCATTATTTTCCAAGATGAACCAAAAACAAGATTATAATCATTTGGACTAGAAGGGGAAGATTCCCCTTTAGAGTCACTGATAACCAGAACAAAAGATTCTTTAGGTTAAGCATCCAAAACCATGACCAAAACACCAATATTTGTAGTTAAGCTAGCCTTTATTAGCAAGGGGGTAGCAAGGGCCTTAGTGGAGGCAGCACACATATTAGGAGTGGCCTTGTGCTGAAACAACACAAAAGAAGCCTCAAGAGGAGTAATGGAATTATTCTTTTGCATATAGGGAGGAGGCCTAGAATCCTCACAATCAAAAGAAGATTCAACATCAAGGTACATTATTAAATTTTCTCATAGAGGATAATACTGTGTCTCTTTTTTTTCCCATGATGGACATTTACATCAATATTTTAAGTAAATTTCATCTTCTGAGACCTATAGAAGCTAAACCATTAAGAATATGAAGATGATGTGAACTAGTGATTTGTGGAAATTTGTGTATAGATTCTAAATATATATTTTTAAAAAAATTCTAAAAAAAATCATGAATCTTTCAATATCTCATTTAATAACTATTTTTAAACAAAAAAATATTTCCAAAAAGTCGCATTTGAGTCATCCAACATAAATTTTTCTATAAAGCATAAAATTCTAATTTTCAAAATATAGATTCTCACCAACAATATCTAGGGAAAGGGTATTTTTTCATAATTTTTGGTTACTTATTTTCTTAAATTAATTTATAAATTCATTGTAACTATAATTTGGACATGTGTGTGTTTCATCTAATCTAAATTGTTGTGTATGTATCTAAATCCTTTTATTTTTGGGTGAAACAAGGACATCAATACCTAATGAAAGGGTTTTTTTATTTTATTTCTTACAATGCTTTACTATTTTTCTACCTCTACAAAACAAAGAGCTTGATGTTTAGATAAAAACCTATGTTTATTCAAAATTAAAAATTCAATACATGATAAAATGAAAACATATCAAAACTATAATTTTTGGAAAGATCATTTCGAGGGCTATAATATTAAGAAATATAATTTCTAATTGATGTTGTTTAATCCCTTAAAAGTTAAAGAAAAAGTGTTTTTTTCCACTATTTTATTAGGTACGAAGGTGACTCTATTATGGGTATGATTTAATACTAGAAGGGTTCTATCCAAGGGGGTTTGATAGAAGTGGTTATTATCTATCCCTCATCAATTAAAACCCTTTAGACGTAACCTCTCAAGGCTTAAATCATATTTTTTTCTTGAGAAAGGTTATTTTAGGAAAAAATTAGCATGTCCAAAAAGTGAGACACACTATTGTGGCAACACCCAACAAGGGAGCAACAGGTGCCCTAGGGGAGATAGCACACATAGAATGAGGAGTGGCCTTATCTAGAAACAACACATAAAAACCCTAAGGAGGAGAAACACCACCAACAATAGGATTATTCTTCAACATAGAAGGAGAAGGAGGCCTGAAATCTTCACAATCGAAAAAAGATTCAGCATCAAGGTACACTATTAAATTTTCTTAAAGAGCATTCTTCTAGAAAGTTGAGGATAAAATTACATGTGAGCTACTAGGACAATCATGAGCTAGGTTTCCTATAGAAAAATATCATCTGTATTGGGGTATGCGCAGGATCATCAAGGAAAAAATAGGCCCTTAAGTGGCAAAAAATTCAAAAAAATCAGTGTTAGGCAACTTCACGTAAAAATTTGAATAAGTTATCTATATTATTTCAAAAATATGTAAGAATAGAATCTGTATAAAATTAATTTAGTTTCTAAACTACTAGGTTTATTTAAAAATAAATAAAATTTATTTGGTGAAAATTTGAAATTTCAATGTAGTAGTACTTAAATTTCGGGGAAAAATAAAAGTAGGTGCACTGACCACTAACCATAATAAAATGATAATATTTTTTTATAAGATTTTATATATAAGTAGAGGACTCATGTCTAAATTTGATGCATATTTTTTTGTAATTTTTTTCCAAGTAAATAATTAATTATGATTTTTTTATTACAACATTAAAAAATTATAAAAACTCGTATGTCTGACCACCTTAACTTTGTCATAAATTCATGAAATATAATTTTTCTTTTTTTAATCCTATAGTATGTGAAGCATAGAATGTGATGCATGTTTTGGATTTAAAAAATGTGATACCATTTGAAAGTTATAGATGTTTTTGAATCAGCCTATCGATCAGGACTTTAGTCGTAATTCTAATAGAAAATAAATAATAATTATTGATTAAATTCAAATTAAAGAATAATTTATATTGGTGGAAAGCTGAGAATCTCCTCTAAAAACCCTTTTTGTTTCATCAATTTTGGGTAAAAAAAAGTCGTCAGCCACATACCCTACAAATAGTCATAATATTGCCACTTTTTGGCCCCTCATGATCCTGCACATACCCATTGAAAAGGGATATCTTCATAATCCAACAACTAAGACTCAGACCAACCATTAACTTGAAGCACTACCTCTCCAAGTAAATCTTGAGATAAATCAACCTCCACCATAATATGAGTGCGGGAGGTGTGAGTAAAATTCTTGGAAGAATTGTCTACATTCAAGAATCTACCATGAACATTTCCAATATCCTCATAAGCATAGGAGCACCAAAAATGTTAGGGGAGATATGACAATCTCACTCAACATGCATTACATCAATGGGTTCCTTCAAAGGGTTGAATGAATGAACCCAAGGCCTCATGGATAGGAGATGAGAGTCTCATTCCCATAATCCATGATCAGAAATTGATAGTTTAACTTCAAAAGAAAAAAATCCAATAACAAAAATTCCCCTAGTAGAAGGATAAATCTCCATCACACCTACCACCAAACGAGACCAATGATTGGAGATGTAGAGGTGTAGATCATGGAGAGAAGGCCACAAAAGACAAAACCTATAGAAAAGGGTAATTTTGGAGTTGTAGTCAATATATTTAGAGACTTCCTTACCAAGAGAGATAATAGGGGTAGAACTAGCTCACACCATAAAGATTGCATCGATTCCACCCCAACTTTCATATTTTAGACACCATCCACAAAACAAGCCTAAGAAAGACCCTTTGTAGTTGAAGAACTATCACAACAAGCATCGGTAGGAGACTTAGGGCCAATCATAGCCACACCCACCAATGACAAAGAGATCCAAGAAAATGTTGAGGTTATATCCATTACCATGTTGCAACCATATGAAGAAGAGACTGATAGGACCATCACAAGAGAGAGGGAGCAATAGATAGGGGATCTAGAGTGGGAGGCATTCAAAATTATCATTGTGTGGGAAAGGTTAGAGGAGCCTTCAATACTGCTGGAGAAATTATAAGACTTAGAGAGAGATGTAACACTAGTTATCTTTCAATAAGGTTGTAATTTTTACTAGTATCCAAATGGAGCTCTTTAATAAATCTTCAAAGATAGATTGGTTCATTTGTAACTTCTTTAGTATTTAGCCTTTTAATGAAAAGACATAGAAGATAAAGTTTTAAAGTATTACTCCATCCAAGCAATAACACATGAACCATTTAATTTAAAGACATAGTCTAAAATAGTCACTAGTATGGTCAATAATACAGTAACCAAATAAACCATATTTTATATAGACTCCCATAATTAATTTAATAAGAGGTAATTCAAAATATAATATATTATAACAATAATTAGAAAATATATCACTGTCTTATCATCAAGTTAATTATATGATATTTTCATAAGAATAGTATACATGTATAATTTTCAATGTTTCAACAATAAAAATAGTTATTCTACTAAGCATATAGTAATGATCAATAAAAAAAATATTCTATCTTTTCTGGAAACCCCATAAATCATCATTTTATTAGAACACATAAAAAAATAGATTATTAAAAATTATATTGATTGTAGGGACACTCTTTTCCATAATTTTTTGCATGACCAATAATACATCATTTGCATTGCGATAAGATTCACTCTAAATTTCCAAACTCACTCCTCAAATAACAGAAAATCTCCTTAAACATTAGAGAAAGGTTGAAACATATTTAAGGTATATGTGTCACACCTATTAAGAAAGCATATATCATTAAATAATTAATAATCTAATAATTATTATATTATTAATTATTATATGATATATGCTTTATTAAATATTATTTTATAACTTTATATTATATAAAAACATATAAATTTTTATAAAGGTATGACCCCTAATAATATTGTTTTCTAACATTATTGTTATTTTTCCACTCTATTACAATAGGAATATTATGTTAAATGATATCCCGTAACATAAAAGTGGTATAGTAACTAATTATTTCCACTAAAATAATAATCTATGAATATATGTTTGGCCATCCTCAACCATCACTCACTTCTTACTTTTTAGTTAGCTCCATGATGCAATATGTTGAATCAACTCTCCACGATTTCAATTCTCTTATCCTAACTCTTAAGGAAAGCATTGTGTTAAATCAAAATCATATAATAAATTAGAATGATCAACACCAATGTAGGCTTGTTTTCACTATTAAAGAAATGCATCATTTTCAAGCATCCTAAGCCATAAAATAAAAAATTCCCAAAGCATACCAACTTGAAAAAGCTAGAACCAAAATTCTATGGAACCTTTCAAAAACTATAGTCAATAGGAAAAGAGGCCTATGTATTGGTTCTTTTTCCATCCTTAATGTTCCATCCCATTTCCATGTTTGATGTCTAAGGAGGTCCTTGGACATAGTTCTCGCATTTTATTTACACATTCTAAATTGGATGTACAAATATGTGTCATCCTCAAGAGAAGCTACTTTGAAGAAAACATCATCTTCAATCCATAATTGCACCATCACAATTTTTTTGTTTAATAGTATTGACTACAATGAGAAGATACAAATTAATAATTTTTCAATTAGCTTCATTAGTTCCTTTGAAAATTCAATCCTTGAGAGAAAGGATTTTAAAGGAAGAGAGGTATTTCAAAGTCCTCATGTCCTACATTATTGCGACCATTGTAATACTTGTAGTATAGTTATTTAGTTAACATTATATTTTATGAATTTGGATTGGAAATTACTTATACCTCATAAGTCACTCCTTGTAAGGACTATATATTAATGTTGTAATCAGCTAAATGTCATCTAGGAATCATATTTAATAATAAAAAAATTGAGGAGATTTCTAGCTCAAAGAACCATGTGATTCTTTTCATCAATATAAACATTTTAAGAATGTTTTAATGAGATTATGTTCCTTTTGCATATTATGACTATTATGTTAATATTTTATAAGTTAGACCCTAGCAACCTTTTGATGGCATTACCCATATGGAATATCCTTGTTCTACTCCAATAGTTCTCTTATTTTTGTTGTGGACAACACAATTCCTCCCTCCTTTATTTTGGCATTTCTATCATAGAACATTTGTATCTTATATCACTATATTAACATACTACTCGCGAAACATTCAATTTTTTAATTTTGCAAATTACTAAAAGGAGACATTGATTACAAATGAATAATACCAAGAAGAGACATCCATCTTTCTCTATATTTTTTAATACATTTTCAAATAATTTTATTTTCATTCTAGTTTGACATAGCTCTATATAATCTTTCATGCAAATTAAAATATAAAAATAAAATAGTAATTAGATTTTGTAACAAAATATTAAGAATAACTTAAATATAATTAAAAATAATCCTTCACATAAATATATAATTAAATGTATCTAAATAATGGAAAGAATATGTTTGTGAATAAGAGAACAAATCTTTATTCTCAAAGATATGTAATTTTACATTTATTCTCAAATATAATTTTATATTACTCTCAAAAATATAAAATTTAGACTGATTTTCAAAAATATGTGAATTTACCTTTATTTTAAAAGAGACATTTTCACATTTATTCTCAAAAGCATATGATTTTATATTTATTCTCATATATAATTTTAAATTATTCCATACACATTTTTTTTTATGTTGATTCTCAAAAGTATATTATTTTACCCTTATTCCAAGAGGGACGCAATTTCACATTTATTCCCAAAGGTTCGTTTTCACGCTTTCATTAAAAACAAACCACGACCGCGAATTAAAAGGGAGCCATCTTTTGTCTACGATTTTATTTACTGTCCACGTCAAAATAAACGATTTAGTCGAAACACCCGCTCCGTAATGCAATTCTTCAACGGCAAAAAGAGCATTAATCACACCCAATTCTCTTGAAAAAACCATGAATTTTGTCTATTTACTTCTGAATAATCTTACGCACATTCTGTTCATGTTCATATAAGTATCATTCTTCTTCTTCCGTTCAATATAATTACATTTTTTCGAGCAAAAATGTGTCACCCACACGTCGGAAAGCGAACGATAAAAAGTGTGCGTTTTCAAGTCGTTTACAACTGCTCGGCAATCCCTGAATTTTTGAGCACCTGGATAAGCACGATTCAGATTCTTCAACGTTTTCGCCATTAATTTCTAGTGCGTCCAATTGAAGTGGTACCTCATTTATTGGTCTGAGTGCAAGATACAATGCATTCGCATATATATCTTTTCTTTTAAATATATTCCCTTTTTCTATTCAACGGGCTATTTAAGGAACTATTATTGTCAGTCATGCCAATTCGATTCCACTCTGTGTTTGATGAGATGAACTGGTAGTGCGTTTGGGGCATCAAAATTTCATGAAGGCGTCTTGCATTAGGAAGCAGAGCTTCTTACTCGGCCAAGAATGATTTGCCCATATCTGACAAATATTAGAGGCAATTCATTCTTGGACGGTACGTGTTGTATTTCTAATGCAAGACACTGCATGATTATTTATTCAGGGTTAGCATAACCACCATCATATAAGTTTGAATCCCAATAATCGTCTGTAAAATGTAAAAGAACAATACACGGCGCAGAACTCATCATCAGTTTATGGTATTTCAGATTTGATTTCCATGTTAATGAAAATGGAATGTTTTTGTTATTGGTAGATATTTTAAATTAAAAAGAGTTAATGTCTATAGCTGACATATTCTAATTTTTGTTTTGTAGATGGCATTTTCATTAAAAGAAAACTGTTAAGCATTGTTTAGCAATGCAGTGACTGGTATTCTCAAATACATAAGAAGAGTTATTATTTGATAAAATTCTCCTTTTTAAATAGTAAACTTTTATTTGCTCAATAATCCCATCTCACCAGCTGATTTCCCCAGCCTAGATGTTCTGCTCGCCAATCCATCATTGGTGGTTTGTTGTTTTCTTAGTCTCTAAATTCCGCTTTTTCAAATTACAATTAAGAAAAAACAAATTTCATTGTTAAAATGAAAAGACATATTGAAAAATTCCCTTTGATTGAATTTTTTTTAAATGTCTACATCTTAACGCGCTTTCTTGAGTTTTGGAAAATTTATTAACGAAAAATTGGCCGAGATGCCTACGCCTACAGTCACATTCCAACTAGTTGGGAGAAAACTAAAACCTTGTGATAGGATATGGACATCTATCTAAGCATAAAGGACAGAAAACTTCGTCAGATGTGATAGTTTGCTCTGCCTTGATAGACATGAATACAAATGAATCTGCACCCTACAAGTTGAAAAGGGGAGCAGTTTAGTGAACACATAACATTAACTTCTCTATAGTGAAGCATGGCCAACATTTTCTTTTTAATCTGATTGAGTTATTGTTGGTGGACAACATGGGTGGTAGGAAAATATAGATGGATTCAACAAAAATGTTATAGAGTTTATTCATCTTGGTCAGTTGCTGTGAGGGGCTGTCAAACATATTGTATTGGCAATACACGTTTGCCAAGCTCTCTAGAATAAATAATATAATATATATTGCATATTTGACTAGGAAAGGTATATAAAAATTAGTGATTTAGGATAGAAGAGGAGTTGGTTGGAGGAGCTTGAACATTCTGAGCAATTCATACATCCGTGAATTTGTAAGAGAAAAGGCATAATAAGTCAAGAGTGTCATTTACATGGAAAAGGGGAAGTGGAACAGTAGAACACATTATGCATTGAATACACACCTCATCCATGCTTTGCAACATGTAGAACTTTTTTTTGGGTCTTTTATGTTTCCTTTCAGATCATTTTTCTTCTAGTTTTGTGCTTTCGACTTATAATTCCTTTGTCTCATTGGATTCTAGTTTTTGTGATTTTTTTTGTGTTTCAAGATTCTTAAGAGCCCTTTAAAATTCATGTTTGACTAGGTTAGGTGTGATGAATTTTGTATTTTCTTTCATTTGCAAGTTTTAGGGTTCGTAGGGGTTTAGAAATGTGTCCCAAAGTCCCATGTTTATTTGTTCGACATGTTTATCTGTTCGACATGTTGAGTGTTTATTGTTTTGTTTTGGGGATGTTTGAGATGTATGAGTTCTTGAGTTCCTTTCGACTATGTTCAATGTCTACATATTCTTCCTCCTCCTACATCCTCACTTGTCATTAACATGATCATGTGAGGTGGTTGGGTGTTTTCCCATTTTTCTTCTAGTTTTGTGCTTTTGACTTAAAATTGTTTTGTCTCATTGGATTCTAGTTTTTGTGATTTTTTTGTGTTTCAAGATTCTTAAGAGCCCTTTAAAATTCATGTTTGACTAGGTTAGGTGTGATGAATTTTTTATTTTCTTTCATTTGCAAGTTTTAGGGTTCGCAGGGGTTTAGAAATGTGTCCCAAAGTCCCATGTTCACTTGTTCGACACTTTGAGTGTTTATTGTTTTGTTTTGGGGATGTTAGAGATGTACCAGTTCTCGAGTTTATTTTGAATTTGTTCAATTTCTACATATTATTCCTCCTCCTACATCCTCATTTGCCATTAATATGTTCATGTGAGGTGGTTAGGTGTTGTATATGAAAAATTTGTGTTCATTTGATTTCATTTACTTTTGCACTCTTCAAAATTCAAGAGGAGTTTTTTTCTTAGATATATTCCTTGTTTTCTTGTGGGATTATGTGTTTCCTATGGCAAGATTTAACATGTGGAGATCCTCAATTCATGAGAAATTTAATCATCCCCACATTTTTTTCATCATTTGATCAATTTCTAAGTTGGTTTGAATATTTTATTTTATTTTTTTCTTAATATTTGACATCCAATATAGAGTAGTCTCATGTTTGCAAGATTTAAGCAAGATTCTTAAAGTTTTGAAACTTGTGGTTATTCACCAAGCTCACTTTTTCCTTTTTAGTTATTTTGCCCTAGATTTGAATAAGGACTTTAATACATGTCCATAAAGGATGATTAATGTGGGAGGTGTTAATGTTACTTTATATTGTCTTTATTTTGGTAAATTTATTTGAATTTTTTAGCTTTTATGTACTATAATAATTTTTCCCTTCCTATACCTTTAAATATATCTAGTGTCCCTATGTTACTTTAATTCTAGAGATTCAAAAGTTAAAAAAATATAGAATATGGAGTCAAAAAGGACCTTAGCATTTTGGGTACTACTCTCCATTCCAAAGACGTTTTGCATGAACCAAAAACACAAGAAAAAATAAGGTACTTAAGATATAAAAGTTTATGTTTTTTCTTCAATAATATGTGCTTATTAAGCTTTTTTGTCATTACAAGGTACTGACTATGGTAAAATTAACATTGGAAATGAGGTATTAGTTACAAGAGGTGGCATCAACTAACTTTTACCATTTTATGGAATTGAAGGTACAACTCTAAGCATTTTAAAAGGGCATATGAGTGAATTAAAGGAATGGCAACTTGTTGGTTGATGAGTATGGAGAGTGTAAGTTCAAGTTTTATTGGGAATCTAATTAAGTTGAAGAGAACATGTATATGTTCCTTCAGACGTTTATGGGATTTAGAAAAGGATAGAGAACTAAGTACAATGAGGAAACAATGGTTACTGAAATTATCCTATTTCATTGGGCTAACTTTTGAGATAGGTAATTTTTAAATCCAAAAATATAATTAGAAAAATTAACTTAAAATGTTGGCCTTAAATAAAAAATGACACTAAGGATATAGCCTCTAGGGATTTTTTTATAGATCAATTTCATTAGATCTTTAGATCTAGGCCGAACAGTTAGGTGCTTGTAATATAAAATCACCTCTATAAAAGGAGGCATGGCATATATAGGAATAGGGAATTTATTTTGGAAGAAGTAGAAAGACAAGGAGAATTATAATTTAATTATCTCACTAAAGTGGTAATGTGTTAATTGTTTACCAATCAATAAGAAAATTATAGTTTCTTCTAATGTTCATTTACTTGAGTAGTGATGTACTATTTTTTCTTCTTTTAAATTTTGGATTATGTAGAGAAGTTTTATAAAATTGTTGAGTAATATATATCATTTATTACAAAATTAAGAATATTTTTTTTTTTTTGTGTGTAATACAATGATCTTATATAATTATTATAAATTCTCATAAAATGCTTACATGTATTGTGTTTCTGGTCTAGTTGTGAAATTGATCACAATATTGTGGGTTGATTAACTTCTATAAAAAAATACAAAGTAATTGATCCAAGAAAAGGGAAAGGCTATATTTCTCATTTTATTTTGTTTCTTCAAGACATCAAAACCATTTTAATATATTTAATAAAAATTTGTAGGATAGGGCTAAATTAGGAGAAATATAATTTAATGTCTTGAACTAATATTACTTGTGAGTCTAGAATTAACAAACCTTCTTTATATTTATCATATTTAAACATAAGTTAATATGAATTTACTATAAGATGCACCTCCAATGGTTAAATGACATAGTCCACTCCTTTGTTCATATTCACACAAATGTGTGCACCTTTGTTGAGTTGAGGTAAAATCACCCAGTCACCTCATGAAATATGGAATGATCTCCCTGAGTGCGGGCTTAGATAAAAGACATCAACCTCCAAAGAGGGTTCGTTCCATTAATGCTTCTCTTGCTTTTGAGTTTCTCCTAATATAATATAGTTGCTTATTGTGTGGAAAAGCGGTAAAGGACTAAAAATTTGAATCTAAAACTATGGATAATGATGCACTAGAAATATTGAAAACTAAATTTTTATACTCTTTTGCATATAATTCCTAATAATAATATGCTTTTATCACACTAGAAAACTATGGATAATGATGCACTAGAAATATTGAAAACTAAATGTTTGTACTCTTTTGCATATAATTCCTAATAATAATATGCTTTTATCACATGAACTTGTTGTTCTAGACCTTATGTTCTAAGCTATTTTTCTAAAATGTGACCTATCTCTATTATTTTGGAAGGAAAATTAGTTCTCTTCACAACCAAATCAACTAATCTAGGCATTTTATACCTTGAAATCAACACAAAAATATGAAGGTTTCAAGTTTTGTAAGTTTTTAATCATGTCTATTTTAGATGTTTTAGTATAAAACATAAGAAAATTGCATAAGATTAATCAACACACAACATGAACTAGTACAATGAAAGTGAAACTTTAATTTTAATTAATAAAGATCCCGTATAGGTTTACATATAGTATAAAAAATTATTTGACTTGATTGAAGATGCTTGAACTATGAAATTACATGCTATTTTTAGTATTAAGAACTGAAAAATGTTGAGTTAAAATATAATGGTTATTTCTCGAATAGCTTGTAAGAGCTACAAAAGTTAGCCAAAACTATACTTGAACTAATTTTAAAATGAAAATAGGTATACCTTTTAGCCTTGAAAATACATCATTGAAATATGAAATATGTCTTATAAAGATAGGATGGCAAGTGTCCCTCTCTTAACTCGATAGAAATCTCCTTGTCTTTGGCACCAACCTACCTCTCCTAAATACCTATTATTGTTTCTAATATTGAATACTTCCTTGATTAACTTTGACCTTATCTCGCAAACTAGATACCTAGGTTATTTTGTAGTGTTATATGAATTTGTCAACTATTTCTAGATATTCTGAAAGAACTATCCATATGCCCCAAAACCACCCTATATTCTTGCAACTTTTCTATAGCTAGCCAATAAATCTTCCTAACTACTACAAACTCCATCAACCTCACTTATAGGACATTTATCGAGAAGGTTTGAAATTTTCAAAATGTTTCTTAGGGGTTAAGAGAACTCCTTAGGCTAGTAATTTGCACCTATTCCATTCTATTAAGGCTTCCTCAGCTTCTTCACCTACATCATCTACATGATTGTGGTCTACCTTCTTCATGTTTACTACCTCTTAATCAATCATATCTAGATAGGCACTTCATGCTAAAATGTATCTTTAGAGATATCAATCTCCTTAGTGTTACCATTCATTGTACTATGAATTGTTCATGATGAAGTATGCCTTGTTTATGAATGTACCTTTATGATTCATTCTAGGAGACTTCATAAACCCTACTCATTGTCATTTGTCATCAATTTATTATGTACTATATCTTCCATCATAAATTATGTCCCTTTTTGTCCCTTCATGACTTAAAATCCCTTAAAGATCACTATGATGCCCTTATTATAGGAGACTTCATATACCATACTATACCATATATTTTATGGGTGTTAAATGCTGTCTCTTTTGCTCAATTATGATCTTTCAACTAATGGAAAGAGATCGATCTCACACCAAAATCTAGGTGGTTCACTCAAATTAAGATATGTGTGATGAAACTATTCCTAAATTCAATGTAATAGATGCAAAAAAGTGACAAAATTGATAGATTATGAATACAAAACTATTGAAATGCAACTTGTTTGAAAACACATTGTGTAATGCAAAAACACCTAGAAACAAATGCAAATTGCGACATAACTTAACGAAATTGAAAGTGTGCACCTAGAATGTGGATGGAAACTAGAAATGGCTTTTGGAATATGTTGATGTTGTTTTTTAAGGCCTAGTGGGACTCATTCATCATTCTGGGTGAATTAGTTCCAATTATGCAAAACTATTCTAGAACCTAATTTGGACAAAAGGGTATCTAAAAATGTAGAAAACACAAATTTGACCTTGGAGTGGGACTCATTCACCACCCATGCTGAATGAGTCCACTTTTTGGTTTATGAATATTCAAAGGTGGAATCTAGAGCTTCTGATCTACACTTTGGACTTCTCCAGGTGTCTGCTTCCAAAACTCTAATTTCTGAGCTTCAAAGTGAGTTTTTGTTGATATTTTGACTTATTCAATGAAGAGAAGACCTAAAAAACTTTACAATTTGATTCTTAATGATTTACAAGCTTCCAAAATTTTTAAATTTGTAAACACACAAGAAGAGAAGAATAAATGTTGGATGTTAGGGCATGGGGATTTGCCTTAGTCAAACCACTTTTAGGTAATTAAACCAAAAAATGAAAGAAAGAAATGAAACATGCAATAATGAATTTGATTACATTTCCATGATGTTTTATCTTTAATTTTTGTAGGAAAACATGAAGAATCCACCCTTGAATGTCTAAAAAATGATGTCTTAATGCCTTGAAATGACAAAACCCTAGGTTTCTTGACTTGAGATGGAAGAATGATGGATGAATAATGAAGAATGAATGTTATTTAGTGTTTAGAGAGGGGATTTTATAGGAAATTCACCTTATTCACATGATAATTGGATCCCTAAGGCCGACATGTGAAAATAATAAACTTAAATTTCAATTTTTCCCACTCAAAGCTCCCACATGGATGGGATTGATTCACCATGTATGGAAAAAGGGTCCCACAAGGGACATTTCAACAACTAAGATGCCAAGAGATAAGGAAATAAGGTTTAAATTACAACTTTGTCAGGTCTTTTCTCAAATATTATCTCAAGATGCACAATATGGGGTAATAGGGGCCTATTAATGATGATGTAAAGGTCATTTAGGGCTTGGTACATATATATTAATGTGAAAGTATGATTAAATACACTTTACAAGACTAAAATGAGGTCTGCATAGCCCAGGAAGGCACAAGAACCAATGTGAATGTGAAAGACACATTGCAACACTAGTTTACCATTAGGTTTAATTGAAAAAACTTCTAGATTGATGTGATAATGTTATTAAACACATTTTATAATTTTGAATTAGGGGTAAATGAGTTTTAAAAGTCTAGAAAAGTATGAAAGTATCTTACAACACTTTACAACACATTTACAAGACATCATTAAATGTGTTTATTCAATTTGCAAGGGTCCAAGACCTAGTGTGGATGCATAAAAAGTGTCACAACACCTGAATGAAGGCCTCATTAAGTCCAATTTGTCATGATTTATTTGCATGTCAAGCAATTTTCCTTCTTTCTAAGATACATTTAGCCCCCACTTTAGTGAGAGGATGAAATTGCTTCAAACTCACACTAAAGTAGGCATTTGTCAAGAAATTTTCCTTCTTTCTATGATAAATTTATCCCCGACTTTAGTGAGAGGATGAACTTGCTTCAAACTCACACTAAAGTAGGCATTCAAGAGAGATTTGAATGTACAGATGCAGATGAAAAAGAATGAAAAAGATAAAGAAGGTAGTCATGTTGGCATATGGCTTCTAGTGTTGTCATTGATGGCAACTAAAGTAATTATTTTGGTCCATAGATAGTATTTTCTCATACCAGTAGGAAAAGTAGACAACAATCCTATACCAAAAAAATGTAGAAAGAATAGGCTATCCAGTCAGTTAGTTGATTTGAATGCTTCATGAAATCATTAGTTTGAGTTGTGGATCCTTGGGATAGATTTTTGAGAATATATGTTATCTTACTATTAGGTTTTGTGATGTTTCATTAATCAATGTACGAGCTTGGAGATCCATCAGGATGTTTTTCAGTTTATTTGCTCTTTATGGCTAACCTAGTGAAAGTTGCATGTGACGGATGTATAAGGATTTATTGTTTAATTGTTTCTTATTTTGGATTTTTTTTTTTGGATCATAGCTATAGTATAGTTGACTTGTTTGGGTGAAAATTAAAGATTTCTCATGATTTGAACCAACATGTGGAGAATATTTTGTATTTTATTTGAAGTCAACATATAGATATTGAATTTTTGCTGACAAATATATGTGCGAGTTCAAGCAATTCATTTTGGTGTGTGAGTGGGTGAATAGAGCAAAGCAGATGCATGCACAAATACTAGAAGGGTAGTTGAGTGAATTCTACTTATGCAAAAGAAGATTTTTTGATGCAAATTAAGGAAGAGCAGAGCTAAGTGCAGAGTCTAACAAAAGCTTCAGAATTTCATTCATGTGCTTCACTAGAATGGAAACCAGACATTTGTAGATGTTATCTTCTCAGTTCATTTGTTTTTGTAATCATAATTTTTTTGTAAGGTAGTGAGCCTTCCTTATTTTGAGCAGTGAGCTCTAGGTAGTGTGCCTGAATGCATGTGTATTCCATTTTCTTGATACTTTTAAGAGAGTATATAAATTGTGGTTTAATCTCCATTGTGGTTTTTCCCCTAATAGGTTTTCCACGTAAAAATATTGGTGTTATGGTATTCTAATTGTTTCTTTCATGTGCTTGCATCTTTACTTTTGTTTAAATGCTATAGATGGTTTATAATCTGAAATGAAGTTTAGAATATTGTCAAACACTGATTCACACCCCCTCTCAGTGTTCCTTAAGTCCAACAATTGGTAGTAGAGTAGGTTCCTCTATAGGAAGTTTAATAGCTTGAGTAGATCTTGGATTACAATGGAATTTGGTGGTCTTCAATAGCAGCTTATGGTACCACTTGATGATCTTGATCAATCTAAAGCAAAAGTCATGGAATTAAAAGAAACTCTTGTGGATGATGAAAAAGTCTTTCGGTCATTAAAGGATAAAATAAATGAGTCAAGAGAAAAGAGGAAGGAACTTTTTGATCAGCTGAAGCAGAAAGAAAACAAAATCTTGGAAGATGTTCACCTGAATCAGACCTTAAAAGAGATAACTAAAGAATGTGAAAAACTTGTTGGCAACAATGCTACTCTAAAGCTTGAGATGGAATCTATGGTGATGAAGTTAAGTAAGGAGATTGGAGAAAGAAAGAAGAATGAGTAAAATATAAAGAATACAATAGAGTTAATAGTGGATTAATTTAGCTGGAGATTGAACTCCAATAATCCAGAATTACTGAACAAGAGCTTGAAAGAGAGATAGTTATTCTCAGAGATGAACTCACTACTAGAAATGAGTATAAGGAGAAGTTTAGGATTATTTATGCTAAGCTTGATGAGATTACTAAAGGACAGGAGGAAGTAAGTGATAAGCATGGTATTGGATATGATAAAGGTGAGAGCCCTGGATCTAAACATAAGGATTTTAGATAGAAAACCTAGATTAAAAAAGGTAGGAGATATCTGGTAAGAAAGAAAACCCAATGCTTAGAATTATAATGGTTACTGCTTTTCTTGTAATAAATTTTCTCATAGGGATTCTCAGTGTAGAAGTAAAATAAATTCAAGCAATCCATCAATTCTTGGTCAGTGTTTTAGTTGCAATAAGTTTGGTCATAAGTCCATTGAGTGCAAAAGTATGTTTGATAGTGTAAGGAATGTTAAATGTTATACCTGTGGAAGATTTGGGCATGTTGCTAATCAATGGAGGTCAAAGGGGAATCAAGGGGATGAATGGTCTAATCAAAGAAATCTAGTATGTTACATTTGCAATAGATTTGGTCACATTGCAAGATTCTGTAAGAATAGAAACATGGATAGAAGAGGTCTAGTTTACAAAGGAAGAATTTCACAAAAATATGATAAAGGGAAAGGGAAAGTGACAATGGAAGAAATAAGAGATCATATGAAGAAAAAATGGGTGAAGAAGAGTGAATCTAATGAAGGAAATAAGCTCACACCAGAAGCAGTCTTTGGTAATTCCTCTATAAATTGATCTCAAGTCATTGGCCTATGGGAGATTGTTCTTAGGAAAAATCATTTGTCCCCCTGTCAGTAGTTGGCACCTGAATGCAGTGAGTTTTTATTAGTTGTGCTATCAGTCTACAAATATTTTCATGATCCCTTATGTAGAAAACCAAGATCTGGAAGGTTTGTAGATGGATTCTTCTCTTGCTATCTAAGAAAATAGAGTAACCGGAACTCCTAGCAAAAAACATTTAATGTGAAAAAAATGTTAGGTGTATGAAGCTATAAAAAGGTATTTGGAACCCTTATTTGTCACCTTCCACTAAAGAAAGAACAAAAGCAGAGCTTTTGTAGTAGAATTTGGGTGATCCCACAATAGTGGTTTACAATTTTTGGCCAAACTGGACACTGAAATATTTTTCTTAAACTAAATATTCACTTTCGGGCACCTATAGTAGCTAAACCATGAGGAATTTGAAGATGATGCAAACTAGAGTTTTGTGAAATTTTTTCTGTAGATTCTAAATATATTTTTTTCAAAATTTTTGGAATCAAATTGCACTTATTTTTTCATCTCCCTCAAAAACTAGTTTTTTTTTAGAAAACAACATTTTTAAAAAGTGGCGCTCATTGTATAACACATAACTTTTTTTCCACGAAGGATAAAATTCTAATTCTTTCGAATTTAGATTTGTAACTCCGATATCTATTGCTTCCACCTTTCTTTTTTTTTTTAGACTGCAGGAATTGGGTAGCTTGACCCCCTATAATCTGTAGTGTGCCTGGTAAACTTTTTAACGTGACCAGCGGCGCTGGTGCGACACGCCCTCCGATACCACGGGGGTGGGGGAGAATAGACCTCATGACCAACCTCCTGCAATAGGAAAGATTTAGCCAATGGAGCTAGGGCCCCAACCCTCTAGTGCTTCCACTTGGTTAGATAAGTTTTTTATTGAATATTATTTTCTTTAATCAAGTTTTAAAGTCAAACCAATTATAATTCAAACATAGTGGGGCCTTATAACTCACAATTTTTTTGTATGTATCAAAATTCAATTTAATTTTTTTTGGATCAAGGACTTCAATATCTAGTGCACTCATATTTTTCAAAAAAAAAATTGATAATATTCTATTTTTCCACATGTGCAGAATAGAGAGCTTGATTTTTGGTGAAAATCCTAATTCACAAGAAATAAAAAATAAATATAATATTAAAATTAAATTTATTTAAAATTATACTTTTTTGGGAAGCTTATAATAAGAGCTACATACTTACAAAAAATAAATTTTAAATAAATTCATTTGATCCCCCAAAAGGAAAATCAAAAGTGGTTTTTTATCAGCATTTTAATAGGTGTAAAGGAGACTTTGTTATGCGTATGGTTTAAAACTAGTGGGGTTCTATCCAAGGTGGTTTGATCTAAGGTATTTTGGTCAAACCCTCTTCAATTGGAATGCTTTAAATGGAACTTTTTAAGCCTTAAATTATTATATTTTCTAAAAATATGTGATTTCAACTAAAATTAGAATCTCCCAAAAATTGTAAACCAGCTTTGTTGGATCACCCATTTAGAAGGAGTCAAATAAATCTTGGCAGCGAATTCATCAAGTATTTCTGATCGCTTGTTGAATTTCTAAATTTGTGCTCAGTAGAAAAACTTGTGCAGTACAGAAAGAAAAATGAAAAAAATCAAAGGAATTGTGAATATGGATGAATATAGTAGTAGAAATATTAGGGATGTGAGAAATTTTTTGTCGGCCGATGAATTGAAGTGGCTTAAAGGTGTGAAACATAGAAGTTTGGACATTTGGAATGAGTTTCCTTATTTTGACAACGCGAAAGTTGTTAGGTTTATCTTGAACATATTGAATGACGACATTCTAACCTTGGATAAACCCTGTCTTATTTCAAAGGATGTGATTAGAAATCTAACTGGTTTATGCAATGATGGGGATATTCTGAAAAATAAGTCAATTCAGAACATGGAGGTCAAAACCCTAACCGGAGTAATAGGAGATCAAAGGGCACTGGTAATTTCAACAATCAAAGATCTGATAACAAGATACATTGCACATGGAACTTCATACAAAATTTTCTTTAGAATAGGCAAGGCACAGCCTCGACAGATGTAATTTACATATCTCATAAAATGATAATGGAGGATCGAGACTTTGACCTGTGTTGTTTGATAAAAGATCCATTGATGGAGAATATGCAATTAATAAAGGATGCCAATTACCCCTTTAGGTTTGGTACATTTATCATATGTATCATGATGTATTTTCTAAATTTTCTTCCTCAGATTGATAATGTGGTATGGAGGGAAAATGAACTGGTTTGTAAGAAAAAATTTGAACATTTCAATACTCTGGAAAATTATGAGAAAGTTTATGCAAATTTATTTAGAGAGTTACTAGGAAACTTTGGAGAAACTAGCATTTCCTTTCTGAAAAAAGCACTTGAAGTTGGATCATCTTCTGATAAAATAGAAAGGAAGTAGAAAAGAGCCCTAGAATTTGTTGATGACACTCCTCTGGCACACAAGTCTCCTAAACTTGAAGGAAAAGGAAAAGAGAAAGTAATTTTGGATATATCAAATGAATATTCTAATGAGTACACTCCAAGGGATGAACTAGAATGAGTTGAACTGGATGTGACAATAGTAGAAGAAAGTGAAAAAGAAGGTGCTTTAGTTGAAACAAAGATACTGTAGATTGATCAAAGAAAAGATGGGATGCAAAAGATTGCTGATATATGGTTAGACAAACCCTCATATGATTAGGACCTAATTGAGAGCACTCTAGGATGTTACTTTTTGCATAATAATATTGAGTTGGAAAGTTTGCATAGTGTACTTCCTAAAGAGTTGATTAAATGTATTAGTGAGACTATGGCCTCTAAGTCTCTGGATAAGAAAGAGGAAGAAATAATTTTACATTTGAAGGAGTAGTTTAGGCTATCCCTAACCAAATTAAAGAGGAAAATGAATGTGTTGAAGCAATGCATAAAATCAACAAATAACATCTACAATTATTGTCTTCATTGGCCCCATGTAGTTGGGAAATACAAGGACAAGCTAGAGTAGATTGAAAGTGAGTTGAAAAAAATTTGTCATGACTATAACATGTTTTAGGACCAGGAAGGTAGAGTAAAGAAAAGGATTAATGAGTTGCAGACTAAGCATGCAAAATTTCATTTTTGTAGAAACACTCCTGTGGAAACTTTCTAGAAAGTGAAGTATTTAACTAAATGTAGACTGGTGCAGCTAATTGAAGTGCTGAAGAAAGGAGAGAAATTAGAAGGAACAATTACAATTCCAGAATCCCTCATCCAGATCATCAACCAAACATGAAAAAATAATGGCTTGATCATAATCATTGTGATTACAGTAGATGCTTTGAAGAAATTTCTTCTGGAAATGAAAGACAAGAATAAAATAATTTTTTGACTTGTGCAACAGTTGTAGTGCTTGAAATTTTCTAAATCAGCAAAGGGAGAGAGAGAGCAATAAAAACAAATTCATTGATTTCAAAGGTGGAGACAGTGCAGTGAAAAATTCCTTGAAATTCTAAGGGGGGGAAGTGTTTTGAAAGAAAGTTGTGTTTTGAAATTTTGAGCTTTGGCAACGCAATCTCTTGGTTTTGACACTTAGTCATTTTTTACTAAGTGTTGCCATCAATTCCAAAGGGGGAGATTGTTGGCATATGGCTATAGTGTTTTCATTTATGGAAACTAAAGTCCTTATTTTTGTCCAAACATCAATATTTGCTCATACTAGCAATAAAAGTAGAGAACAATGTTCTATTCACAGAAAGCAAAAGGTACAGGGTATCCAGTCAATTTGTCAATCTGTATGCTTCACCGGATCATTAGTTTCAACTATGGATCCCTGGGATAGATTTTTGAGCATATATTTGATCTTACTATTAAGTTTTTTGATGTTTAATTAATCTTTGTATGAGCTTACAGATCTAGTATGATGTTTTTTAGTTTATTTTCTATTTATGGCTGACCTAGTGAATGTTGCATGTTGCAGATGTATAAGGAGTAATTGTTTAATTGTTTCTTGTGTTGGTTTTTTTTTTGGGTCATAGATATAGTCTATCTGACTTGTGCGCGTTCACATTAAATATTGCTCATGATTTGAGACGACATGTGGAGAATATTTTGTATTTTCTTTGAAGCCGACATATAGCAATTGAATTATTGTTGGTGAATATATATATACGAGTTGAGGAAATTCATTTTTGTGTGTGAGTGGATGAATAGAGTAGAGTACATGCATGTATGAATATCTGAAGGTAAATTGAGTGAATTCTGCTTGTGTAGAAGAATATTTTTGTGAAGCGAATTAAGGCAGAGCAGAGCTAAGTGCAGAGTCTGGAAGAAGCTTTAGAATTTCATTCATGTGCTTCATCGAAACTAAAATGAGGAATTTGTAGATGTTATCTTCTCAGTTCAACATTTTTTGTAATCACAAACATTTTGTAAGGCAGTGAGCCTTCCTTATTTTGAGCAATGAGTTGTAGGCAGTGTGCCTGAATGCATGTGCATTCCCTTTTCTACATACTTTTAACAAAGTATATAAATTTTGGATTAATATCCATTGTGGTTTTTTGCCTAATAGGGTTTCCACATAAAAATCTTGGTGTTATGGTGTTCTGATTGTTTCTTTCATGTGCTTGCATCTTTTCATTCTGTTTAAATGTTGTAGATGGTTTATAGTTTGAATTAAAGTTTAGAATATTGCTAAAAACTAATTTACCCTCCCTCTCAGTGTTCCTTGAGTCCAAAAATTCAAGCTCCTGGGATCCAAGATCGTAAGTCAAACCATCAAGATACACAATCATGCAATGGCAAGAACTAGAAGGAGGGAAAATTAAAATGAAAAGGATCAAGTTTTGATCATTTGTCTAGCTAGGTGTGGATTAGATCAAGGCTTGTTTGTTTGGAAAAAGAAAATGTATACACACTCTGGGGTGATGGAACTCTTAGTTGGTTGTTGGGTGAGAAATCCCAAAAGTATACTCACTCTAGGGCCATGGAACTTCCAGTTGTTCGTGGGGTGAGAAAGAGCACAAGGTGAGATGCATATGGCTGATATGTACTCACAAACACACATGTGGCTATGGGAAAAAGTCATGCCTTGGAATGGTCTTTCTAACTCAAACCATACCAAAGTTATACCTCCTGATTACATTAATAAGACACAAAAAATAAATGATTTTCGAGCTCTATGAGGTAAGTAAAACTTTGTATGCTTGACACTCATAGACATTATAAATGCAAGGTAGTGTAAGGAATGCTCAAATGGATTTTGTTTAATTCATGCAAGGTCTCATCTTAGGGAAAATTGTGCTTAGCTTCTCCAAGAGAGGATGTGCCAAAAGAAGTATCACACTCTTGGAGGGAATCAAGCTTAATGACTCCATGAAGAAAAGGACACATCACAAGAAGAAAGAAATCACAAAATTAAATGTGAGTGGTGATGTATTTCCCCACTTTAAAGCAGTTGCGAACACTAGTACTATAAGAAATTTCTTTAAAGTAGAAGAAGGAGACATGACGGCTTACCTTATATGTTTTTGAAAAGCTACATCATGAAAAAGAGAAGTATGTCATGTGTGAACTGACTTAAGGAATGTTTTCCACGTCCCAAGCTTGCTCCTATATGTTCACGAAAAGTTAACGATTATCCAAAAGATTCAATAACAAGTGACATACGAGGATAAGGCTACTAAACCCATTTCCCCCATTAAGTGTAGGACAAAGGTGAGCTGAAACGATTGATGAAATGTAGGCAAGAGTGAAAATCAATATCAATTAGAGGAATTAGGTTTCCCCATAGAGGGAAGCATACCAAAATTCTGAAAATGTTGGTTTTTTATGACTCAAAGAATTATGTTCATTAGTGGAGTGACCATGAACTTTATGATACGCATAGAATAAAGTATTTTAAGAATATTTCTTTTGACTTCTAGGAGGGAGGGTGATCAAGTAATCTTGGAGGAGTCTTGACAAGATACCCTCTTGATGAAGAGGAGAAGTAGTTTATGTTTTTGGTGGCAAAGAGATGTCTTGCTTAGTACAAGATGACATACCTAGAAAAGGTTATTTAGATTGCAATATTTTTTTCACTCTTGTAGGAGGAGATAAAATCATTGGTGTCTTGTGAGATGACATTGACATTAAGCAAATGTGTATTTAGTTGTTGGATGATTTTTAAAGGAGAACAATCAAGAGCACTAGTGTCAATCAGTTTAGGATACTTTACAGTTAAGGTTGGCGTAGAAGAATGTTGTGTGAGGGTGTTGGTGTTGAGGGAAGTCTTGGTGATTTCTATCATAGGGCAATAGCCAAGACCATGACTTCTTTGTTGTGTGATAGGCTCTATAGGCTTGTGGATACATTTTTTTTGAGAACCACATCATTTTCCACTACATCCAAGTTGTTTCATAAGCTCATAACATTTTCTATATAGTTTCTTCATTGCTTTTGGATAGGGTGGTGGTTTGTCATAAGCAACATCAAAAGTGACTGTGTAATTTGCTTCTTTGTCTAAAGTGGTTGAGGTAGATTCTTTTGAAAGATTATCTGCTTTTTTGTTTTCCCTTTTTGAATCTTTGTGTATGATCTTGTACTCACCCATGAAGTGATGTTCAAAAACCAAGGAACCCAATCATCAGCTAAAAGTTTCATGTGTTGTGTAATTTGTTATTCGTTGTTGTTTTGTTGAACAAGTTCTACTGGTGTATTTGATGTTGATGTGTTTAAGGAACTTTCATTTTTTTCTCACTATTAGGTTCAAGATTAGTGTCAAGTGTGTGGATTGTGTTGTTGTAGATGTATTTCATTTTGTGATCAAGAGTGGAAGGCACACCTTTCATTGCATGAATCCATTGTTTTCCTAAGATAAGATTACATGAAAATTCATAAGGCATAACCTGCATTGGTGTATTCAAGGTGACCACTCCAACGGTAAGAGGTATAATGATCACCCCTAACAATTTCTTTTAGACATTGTCAAATCCCTTAATAGAGAAAGAATCAGGTCGAATGGTTGATTGATTATTACCAAGCCTATCCAAAAGGCTCACACTACACACATTAAGATGAAAATCAATATCAAAAAGAGTTATCTTTATCACCTTTTTTTGTATTGAGCAATGATCAATAAAGCTTTAGTTTTCTTTTCCACATCCAAAGAGGGGACCTCAGTTTGGTGGAAAACAATGTCAAAATTTTGGCCTTGAATCATTGTGGAAATATTAGTTAGTTGCACATTAGAAGGGACAAGAACTTGTTGTAAGGTTGTTTGCATCATGTTGTGATAGTGAGGGGAGGCTTGAATAAGGTCCCACAATGATATCTTAGCAGGAGTATTATTAATTTTCTCAACATGATCATACTCCTTACGACTTGACAAGAAAGGGTTAGGTGGGATAAGACTAGGTAATGGTAAGGGTGTTGTGGTTGGTTGTGGTGGTTGCAAATTGTTTTGAGTGTTATATGTATGAGCAACAGTATTATAACTCAGCTGCTACGATACATTAGTATGAGGAGGGTAAATGATAAGTTTAGGTTTATTTTGAGTTGGTTGTTTGTGTGAAGATGGGTAGAGAATTAGAGGGTTGTTAGGATGTCCCATGGGGTATGTAGGTCCATTGATCAAGGGGGATTTAATGGAAACTTGTGCATTCATAACCTCAATGGTCTTGGTTTGATGTATGTCTAATAAAGGGAAATTTAGAACCACTTTTTTATTGAAGGATGACACATTATGATTGTTGTCATTTTCTATCACCATGATATTCTCCCTAGGAGGAGAGTTTTTAGGAGAACAACAAGCCACATGTGCTTGAAAATTAAGGTTTGGTTCTTCAACAATAACTTCATCGCCAATAAGGGAATGATCAATGATGGGATTATAAAGAGGGGGATGATAATGAGAAGGAACTGAGTGTCCATTTTATTTAAGGTCTCACTCTCTTGTGCCATTTTATCTACCCTACTAGGAGAGCTTGTAATATGTTCATCTAAGTTTGATGTTTGTAAAGTAGCTTCATCACAAGTGGAGGAGGCATCAAGAGAAGGACCACTATGTTTTTCAAATAGATTTTCCCAGATGGGTGGAGCATTAGGGAAGGGATGATCAAGGGTAGGGATGTATTCTAACAACAACCTATCATCTTTACATTGAGGATGGATATTAGGAGATGGAAAAGTTTGATTATCATGGATAGGGAGACTAGGTAAGGTGATATTTAGAAATGTTTCTATGACCTTATGCTCTTGTTGTCTAACATTTTCCAAAGGGGAATAAGGAGAGGGAAAATCAAGATCCTCAATAATTCTAACTTCCTTCACCAAGATACCTTCATCACTAATAGGAAATGTATCAGGAGAAGAACAAGTATGTGTGTGATGATTGACTACATTTCCATTCGCACCAATGGGTAATGGAATGATTTGGTCAGGACTAACATGTTCCTCATTGTTGTAATCAAAATAAAACTCATAAGAGGGCATATTATGCTTATAAAACACATTTTTAATCAAATAAAAGGCACATCTAAAGAACATGTTATGAAAAATTAAATAAAGTGCAATATAATGATTTATATGTAATTTTTAGAAGTAAAACAAAGTAAGTTGTTGATTATAGTATGCAATAATTTGAAAAATGAAATGTGGGAGATGTAATTGTGAAATGAAACAATGCATGAAATGAGATATTTTAAGCTAAATCTAACAAAATTCACGTTCCAAAAGCTTAGCTAACTAATATAGCTAGGTAATGGCACTAATAGGGTTTTCAGTTTTGAAAAGGGACTAATTCGCCCAAGGTGGAAAATGAGTCCCACTATGGAATTTTTTTAGAATATTCATTTTTTTTTATTGATTTTGATGTTTTTTGAGTGCTATGATGTATACCTAAGTTAAAAATGCATAATTTCAGAAAATTTGAATAAATTTAGATGCCAAAAGTGCAACCAAAATCCACTTTTCTATGAATGCAAAATTTGAAACCTAGCATTGAAATGAATTCATGCAAGTCCTAATGCAAGATAAATGCAAGATAGATGTATGATGAAGGACTTAAAATCAGCAAAGAGAATTATTCAAAAGTTAGGCTTACCAAAATGTACTATATATTTTAGGGCTGTGAAATGCTATGTCTCTTTTGCTCAATTAGGATCTTCCACCTAATGGAAAGAGATATCTATCTTAGACCAAAATCTAGGTGGTTCACTAAAGTTAAGATATGTGAGATGGAATTATTCCTAAATGCAATGTCCTAGATGAAACAAAGTGACAAAATTGATTGATTATGAATACAAAACTATTGAAATGCAACTTGTTTGAAACCACATTGTGTAATGCAAAATCACCTAAAAAAAAAATGCAAATTGCAATAGAACTTGATGAAATTGGAAGTGTGCATATGAAATATGGATTGATATTGTAAATGGATTCTACAATGTTGGTGATGCTATTTTTTAGGCATGGTGGGACTTATTTTCCATTCTAGGTGAATAAGTCTTGATTCTACAAAACTGTTTCAAAACCTATTTCAGATAAAAGGGTATTTAAAAATGCAAAAAACCAAAGAGTGACCTTGGAGTGGAACTCATTCACCACCCATGGAAAATGAGTTGACTTTTTAATTTCTAAATATTCAAATGTGGAATCTAGATCTTCTAATCTACACTTTAGACTTCTCTAGGTGTCCACTTCCTAAACTTTGATTTCTGAGCATAAAAGTGAGTTTTTGTTTACAATTTGAATTGTTCAATGAAGAGAATATGTAAACAACTTTTCAACTTGATTCTTTATTATTTTCAAGCTTCCAAAATGACTAAATCTACAAACACACAAGAAGAGAAGAAGAAATGTTGGACATTAGGGCATGGGGGTTTGACTTAGTCAAACCGCTTTTAGGTAATTAAATCAAAATAATGAAATAATGGAATGAAACATGCAATAATGTAGTTTATTAAATTTCCATGAAATTTTTTCTTTAATTTTTGTAGCAAAACATGAAGAATCTACCCTTGAATGTCAAATAAATTGATGTCTTAACGCCTTGAAATGATTAAACCCTAACTTGCTTGACTTGAGATGGAAGAATGAATGTGATTTAGGGTTTAGAGAGGTTATTTTATAGAAAATAAACCTTATTCACTTGAAAATTGGATCCCTAAGGTTGACATGTGAAAATAATAAATTTCAATTTAAATTTTTCCTGCTCAAAGGTAAAAAATGAGCCAAATGGGACTCATTCGCCACACATGGTGAATGGGTCCCATGTGGTTGGGATAGATTCACCATGTATGGTGAATGGGTCCCACAGGGGTCATTTTGACAACTAAGATACCAAGAGATAAGGAAATTAGGTTTAAATTGCAACTTTGTTGAGTCTTTTATCAAATATTGTCTTGAGATGTACAATATAGGGTAATAGGGACCTATTATTGATGATGTAAAGGTTAATTATGTATCGGGACATAGATATTAATGTGAAAGTGTGATTAAATACACTTTACAATAGTAAAATAAGGTCCACATAGCATAGGAAGGCACAAGAACCAATGTGAATGTGCAAGACACATTACAACACTAGTTTACCATTAAGTTTAATTCAAAAACCTTCTAGATTGATGTGATAATGTTATTAAACACATTTTAGAATGTTGAATTAGGGAGAAATTAGTTTATTAAGTCTAGAAAAGCATGAAAGTATCTTATAACACTTTACAACACCTTTACAAGACATCATTAAATACATGTTATTCAATTTACAAGGGTCCAAGACCTAGTGTGGATGCAAAAAAATCCTCAAAAAACTTGAATAAAGTCCTCATTAAGTCCAATTCATCACAAATTATTCTCATGTCAAGAAATTTTCCTTTTATTTATGGTACACATACCCATTGTTGTCAGCATCAATCTTCATATTTCCTCTCAATGAACTTCTATCAATCCTTTGAGAATATTGTGTTTCATGCATTGTATAAGATTTCTTGACCTTTCAATGGTATATGATTCTTCAAGGTGTTAGATTATGCCAAGATATGAGAGCATGAAACAACTTCCATAAGGTAAAAACATATGTAAAATAGTATTTCTAACCACTATAATATGAAACTATGTAATAAAATGATCAATCCTTGCATATATAGACAAGGATGAGGAGGTAAGAAGGTAGGAGTGAGACTCTAACTACCCCTCCAAAGATGGGACACTTGTGAGCTCACTTGAAAAATTTGTGAGCATGTGAAAATCAGTGTCTAAAGTAATGAGGACACATGTCTCAACTATATAAAGTGGGAAAAAAAGAAGTAAACTTAATGACATTATTTATACTAACACCCATCTTATGTGAAACTTAGGGAGCAATGTATGTGCTAATGATGAGTCCCAAATATGAGTCCATGTTAGGTACTCATGTATAAATATATCATAGAGTAGATTAAAGGAGGAAAACCTAGAGGGAAATAAAAACCCATCTCCAAAAGGGAATGATGAAAATGCAACAAAATATACAAGTGAAGAGTATACAAGATAGACTTTTCACGACCCCCCAAGGACTAGTTATATCACATAAGTAAATGAAATTTCCCCAAATAAGAGAGAAAGGGAGATAAAGTCTATGCAAAACCCATAGAAAATTGTAAAGTAATGAATTTGATTCAAGGAAATACGTCATCCCAAAACTAGAAGTAAAAGGGAAATCATGTAGCTTCCCTTATAATAATGCTTGTAGTTTTGGTAGATTTCAACACTAGATGGTGAAAATGATCCATAGATATTGAACATTTCTTCAATTGGGAATAGAAAACACTAGAAATGTGTACAATATTACTTTCCATTCATGATAGGAATTGTAAGGGGTAAAAGTGGAAGATGATAACAAAAATTAATTCAATCAATAAAATAAAATAAAAGGATAGAACCCACTTACCAATGAGATCAAGGATGAGAATCCACAAACCCAAAACAAGTGTTAGATCAAACAATCAAACATAAATGAATTCAAAACACAAACAACCTTACCAATCCCATTTTTGGGTAACTTTGGTTGAAATATATGTTGGATTGCATCAAGCCAAAGTCTCCATGATAACTTTCAAAAGAGAAGATGATGACCTAGAATGCAATGGTGTATGGTCATTTTTCTTAAGAATCACTAGGACACGATCTCTCGACAAACTCTCTAGATGAATTATGAGAAGGATGAGGGTTGTTTAATATATTTAGAGAAATTTGATCAAGGGATAGGATTGAATTTGAATGCATAGAAAGAAGGGTTGAGATTGATCCTCAACACCCAAAAAGGAGAGTGAATCAAGGAAGATCAAGAGACCACATCAATTAGAACTCAAGGCTGCTCCACCATTTTAGGAAAATGGTTGCAATATTTAAGATCAAGGGATAGAAATGGTTGATACCAATTAGTTGAGATATTTGAAAAGGAATATTACTCAAGAATATGATTTGTGGAGGGAAAATAGGATAACTAAATAATTATGAATTATTTAATTTATGTGAAAAGAAGATAAAAAGATGGGATAATTAAATAATCAATATTATTTAATCATGTGGGATTAGAAGATATTATATGATAATAATTAAATAATTAGGAATTATTAAATTAGGGTGGTGAAATGTGGGTTAGTGACAAAATGGATAAATTAATTAAACAATATAGGATTATTTAATTAATAGAAGGAAATAATGTTAATTTGTGAAAATGATGTTAAAAGGGGATTAATGATGCAAATGAAGTTAAATGCAATGATGATGATGAAAATGATGCTACTGATGGAAAAATGTAATTCTAGATGTGTGATATGCATTAAGGAATTTTTACATGTTTACAAGAATATGCAAGAAGTAAGATGAATGTATCTAAAATATGCACATGATCCAAAGAATATAATGATGCTAATGATGCTCAAATATCTCCACACCAATATTAATGTGTGATAGATGTTGATAAGAAGGATCAGGTACCATAGGTGATTCTTATATAGAGACCATGAATAGATGCTTATGTCTAGACTAATGTGAATTTTATACTACTGCACATGATTATAACTCATGAATATCTACACAAGTTTTCACAGTAAAATCCTATGTAGGGAAGGAAAGATCAATATATAAAGATGATGATGCACATGCAACCTCATATAGTTTTTCATCAAATACAAGATGAATGTCATCAATATTGTCATCCAAAAATGTAAGGTGGAATTCTATAAACAAAGATACTATTTCTACTAGATATGCATCTGAATGTGGTGGATATAAAAAAATGATAGTGATGTATTGATACAAAGAATCATAAGAACTCATGAATTAATCAACACTAGAATTAGATGTAGCAATAGGTGATATGGGATATGTGATATCAATGAGATTAATTGGACTACATTGCTCATCCCCAAATGATGATGTTTCACAAGATATCTTAGTCATACTTGATGATGCTTCAAAATGTGTTGGAACTAGAGTATAAGGTAAGGCAATACCATGACTAAGATGAATTTATTCTAGTTCCTATTATCTATGAAACTAATACTCTTTTGTTGTATGGTTTTTCTTTCCATAACATCTATATTTAATTTTCCATTTATTAGGAGGATTACAAAGAATACTAAAATTTAAGGGATTTAGTGTGAAATACATTATTACATCAACAAAGAAACCAAATTAAAAAAAAACCCTATATTAGCCTCTTTTTGCAAAGAGACCCATAAGATGATTAGTATTTATTGTATCCCCCTAATGTAATGTGCAAGAAAAATTCACAAGTTATGATTATTATATGCAAAAAAAATCCATTTATAAGTCATGCATATTCATAAATTTTATGATAAATAGCAACCAAAATATTTTTTTTCCATGAAAAAACATATTTCTTGCAAAATTCTAATAGAAATCAATTTTTTTTGGAAAATATTTATAACCAAAGTGCATGTTATGGTCATTCAAAATTTTCCTACAAAGTTGACTTTGGAGATTAAAATTTGATATTTAAAAATTAAAAAATTAAAAAAATTCTCAATGCTAAAATGTTGAAACCACAACCATAGTTTCAATGACTATAAGTTATGTAGAACTGAGAAAATCCCCCTTTTTATAGTTTTTTGAAAAGACATTGGCCCTCCCATTTACAAAATATTGGTGGCTATTTTAAAAATCTAGTATTAACTTCAAATGGTTATAAGAAAAAAAATATATATATATTTAATTTAGAGTTGTACATTAAAAAATATCTAAGTCAAAAAATGAAAAATATACACCATTTTAATCCATGTGTGGGAGTAGCTCCATGGGTCTTTATCCTTTAGATAAAACTAGATGGAAGCCAGGTCAGAGGTTTTGAAATACATTGAGGAGACCAAGTACATGCACAAGTTATGTGTAAATGTTTGAGAATATCAAAAATTATGCAATGGGGAAATGTAGGCAAGTGATCATACTGAAAAACTCAATATCTAGAAGGTTCCAAAATTAGAGATAGATTAACTAGGTTAGAACCAATTGGGACACTTGGGTATTTCCACACTAATTATCATAGAGATATGATGGGAAATTCATAAAATGGTTGGAGGATATGCTCAATCTATCCATGTATAGGTTCGTTTATTTTTAATGCACTTAAATATTACCTCTATCTCACCCAGGTATAGTGTTGTATGCATGTGGGAGATGGAAGAGATGAATGGAAAAAAAATAGAGTGGGATAAACCAATAAAGCACAATCAATGTTGTAGTAGGAGTTCATGAATGGAATATTGCTTGATTGAAAAATTGAGGTGCCAATATATAAAACTCAGTCGCCCCTACAATATGATAACACCAAGCTAAAATATATATTTGTAAAGTGTCTTTCTTGTGACATTAAAATTTTATAAGATGACTTCAATAAGAGAGCAAGGCATAGATCAATGGACAATGTTTGGCCAAATATTAATGGCCTCTTGTTTAGAGATCTTTGTGGTATCAAATAATGTATAATGCTAATATTTTCATGAAGAAGAGCATGCTATGGCTACACCTTATAGGATACATTCAATAGAAGGATTCCCTATGATATATTTTTTAATGAATAATTTAATAATTCCTAATGAAATTTTCAATTTCAAAGAAAGCTTCTTAGTGTTTTCTACATATAAACATTATATTGGATAAGTTTTTGAAGTAGCTTCAAGAGGAATTAGAAGTAGAAAAACAATATTTAAGGTCACATGAGAGCATGAGGGGTTGCATGTGGAGAGGTTGAGGCCTCCTCACAGCTACTTCAAATTCCAAATGATGGAGTCTAAAGAGGCCTACACTATATATGCCTCCAACACAACTTGTGCCTTTTCCACAACTTAATATATGTCTCTCTATCAATGTTGGAGAGCAACAAGAACAATAACAACTATATTAATAGATGAATGATTTGAAAATAGTTGTAACAAAGAGGAAAAAACCACAAGCTATGAACCATAAACATAACCAAAGAAATTAAACTAAAACCCTTGAATATGAATATATAATCCTAGTTCAAATGCTCCAAAAAAATAAAAATATAATGGTTAGGAGAAAAGATCACCTACAAATAGGTTGAATAGGGTAATAAATTACCTTCAAATAGGCCAAATAAGCAAATAATTTTTATCTGGGAAAATTTGTCAAGATTTTCTGTGAGCTTACAAGGAGACCAAAATGGCCAAAATATCACAAAGAGAAAAAATTCTACCTTAATGAGAATTTTGGTGGAGGGAAGATTCAACCTCTATTATTATTTTTTTAAAATATATATTTTTTATAAAATTGGCATATAGGCAAAAAATGTGAAAAAAATGATAATTATATGAAATTAACAAAATGGGATGTATTTTTTTATTTCTTAGGCCTTTAGAATGTGATGGCATTGTTTATTTGGCTCTATGATTCTTGTTGATAAAGATATATATTTGTTTGACTCTATGATACTCTAGGAAGGAATATGCTCTCATGGCTCTGATACCATGTTGGAGAATAGGAAGATATGAGAGCATGGACCTAAACCAAAGAAAAATAGGGGGAGTCCACCTTTTGGGAGATGGAAATTGGACCTATTTTTCACTTTCATTCATTAGGAAACCAAGATCCCTCGACCAAGTGAATCAATTGAGGGAAGGAAGTAGGTGGTTTCCTTACGTAATTAAATAGGGGTTGACCATCAAAATGAAGTTTCAAAGGGGAAGTATAAACACCAATGCACAAAACCCTAGAAACGTGAAGACATGAAATCAAATTAACATAAAGGAATGAAATATAAAGGTACCTGGAAGAATGATGGGATCAAAACAAGGTTTTCAAGTCTGAAAACCTACCCAAATTGAACTGCACTGGGATTCATAGGCTAGGTTGGGTGATGTAGTCCTGCTACAAGAATCTAGAAAAAAATTGGAATCTTTTGGTGACTATCCAAGATCTACAATAAATGGGAAAAATATTATACTAGGATTCATACGCCTAGAGGGATGATTTAGTCCCAATATTAGGGTTTGACTGATATTTTTGTAGCCTCTAGTTATCTTCTGTAGCTTTTTTCTTGTCTGATTCTTCAATTCCAAAAGTCTGCATTCTAGCCTGTAGGTGAATTTTTGTGAAGATGATAACTTCTTGAAAACTTTAACAAATTTTGCTACTTTTTCTTCAAAGGATCTTCAAGCTCCAATTCACCTAGATATTAAAACAAAAATCAAGAGAGAGAAATGTTGTTTTGTTAGGGAATAGGGGTTTTCTTTTGTCAAACCCTATTTTGGTAATCAAATCTTGAAATGTAATGAAATAACATGAAGGAATGATGAATGAACAAATGCAATGTTGCAACTCACCAAACCATTGAAATGAAGGATGCAAACTAGTGTGAAATGGCTAGCATGAATGTGGATCTTGACTCTTGATTGAATGCTTGAATGCTTGACTTGAATCCTTTATTGAATCATTAAACCTACATCACAAATGTTATCTCACAAGCACACATGATGCATGAAAACTTTGACACAATTTTTGAATCTTCAATGTAGCTCCAAATTCTTGATGATTTTCTCTTGAATGAACTCTTGATCATAAATTATCTATAATGCTTGAATACTTGAAAGCTTAAATCAAATTATGTGAAATAACCTTGTATTTATACTTTTTAATGCAAAAATTCTTAAAATCACAACACTACAAGCTAACATCAGATCATAATAATAAAATCCTAGCAAGAATTTGATTTAGAAATAGGTCTAGGTTAAAGTGGGACTCATATGCTAGGTTGGGTGTATGAGTCCCAGTGGCTTAAAAATGGGATACAAAGTTCAATTCTAAGTGATAAATTTAGTGCAAAATTTAAAATTAGGTCCTAAGACCTAGGTGGGACCCATAGTCTTAGAAGTGCATATGAGTCCCAGATCCCTAAACCTAGAACACATAACCTCAAACATTTAATTATGATTTCCATTTATGTTATTAGTATCAATATGGATGTGATTAGTATCAGTGACGTCTTGAAAAATATGTATAAGACTCTTGTATTCTTTTGTATCATATCCATTTTGTAGGTGATAATTACAAAAGGAATTTGAGTTAAATTTTGAAGGTAAGGGATTAGCGGTATAAATGGCTCTAACAAGAGGTAAGGTAAATAAGTTCTTACTTATAAGTTGCAACATAAAGAATGAATGGTATCAAGTAAAGGGGTAAATTTTCTACTCCCTTACCCAAATGGATATTGATTTTTTAATTGTATGGAAGCCACTTGGGAGTTAACATGTTGAATTTTCTGAGGTGTGTTTAATTGTAAGCCCTTAATTTGTTTCTTGAAAGGTTGGAAATTATTATGAGGTACAGATTCAGATTTCTCGTGATGGTTTAAAGGAATTTTTTCTTCATAGTGAACAATTGAATTCTTATAGTCACGAAGGGTTGTGCGCAAGTTCATAAAGTAGGGAAATTTCATCATCCCAATATTATCTTGAATATTGGTTTGTAAATTTTCAATGAACATTCTTTGAATATTGGCATCGAGAATCTTAATTTTAATTTATGAGTGAAGAAAATGGCATTGTGCTATGAATTTAGTGAACTTTCTATGCTTGTTTTTTTACATTGCATTAAATCAGCTAAGGTCATCTTGGGACCCATGTGCACTTGGAAATGGTTAAGAAAGGAATCAAAAAATTCATTAAATGAATGAATTGAGTTATTTGGCAAAGAAAAAAACCACTCCAATGAAGTGTCTTTTAGGGATCTAGGGAAAAGTTTAGCCAATATCTTGTCCTAAAAAATGAAGTCACTACATAAGGCTATGTATGTCAAGACATGGTTAATAGGGTCTTATTTTCCACCATATTTATAAAATCTAAGAATCTCTATTCCTTGTGGCATTTGTGCTCTCAATATCTCCAAGGATAAAGTGTTTCTTTTGATATATTGTGAAGCTACGCCATATTGACTTTGATTCAATGTGGCAACATGTTGTTGGAGGGATGAAACATTTTCTAAGAGTTGGTTTAGGAAGGAATAATTTCTTATTTTATGAGATGGAGTTGAATAATGTGGTGGTGTATACATATTAAAAGTACAAGTCAATTGTAAGTTTGTGACAAGAGAATGATTAGGAAATAATAAGATTTGAATGAACAAAGCTAAAGGATGCATGATTTTTTTTGAATTCTTCAAATTTTAAAGGATGTAAAATGAAAACTTAAAACCCTAAATGAGATGAAAACTAATGAAATTGTAACAATCCTAAATTAAGTGTAAACTAATGTAATGCAATGAAAACTATTACAAATCCTAGACCCAGGGTTTGAATAGACTCCAATTTTAGAAATTTTGATGTACAACATTGGGTTCATAAAAATGAACATAGGGAAATAGGCTTTCTCCATAATGATATGGTAAAAAGGGGGTATGATACACCTATATTACATATTTAATTAAGTAAAATATATTCCTTAGGGAAAGATTGACTTCCAACCCCTAGGTGAGCCAATCTTAATGGAGATCTTATTATTTTCCTTGTGACTGAGGACATGGTAAATTAACTTGAAATGCACATTTGGGAGATAAATGAAAATTACTAAATGAATCCAATTACGCAATGTAAAACATGAATCATAATTTTTAAACCTTAATCTATCAAAATCCACTAACTTCTAGCAGATCTTAGATGGGTATGAATTTATGCATTGTCACCAAAAGCTCCTGATGAGTGTCCTCCTGAGATGGATTCGATCTAGGGTGAATCGGTCTTACTATAGGGATCTAAAATATATTTTCATAGTCCTCTACTCCTAGATATTTACTCCTGATTCCTTCATATTTCATGTTCAAAAATTTGGAATTATATTATAAAAGTGAGTTTCTATGGCTTGACAACTTTGATGAAAACATTGAAAACATTGCAAAATTTCACTTTTGATGAATCTTTAATCCTTCTTCAACCTAATATTTAAAAATGAAAAGAGAGGGAAATTTTTTTATTTTTGGTGAATGGGGATTGCCTTCGTTGAACCTTGTTTCAGTAATTAAACCTTGAAATGAAATTAAACATGAATGGAAGGAATGATGAGTGAACCTTGCTATGTTGTAACTCCCCATACCATTGAAGGACTAAAATATAACACATATCTCCAAGGTATTGATATTGCATGAAATTTTTTTATTGGATGTTGGTCTTGATGCTTGAATTTTGACTTGAATGCTTGAAACCTACATCACAATCTTATCTCCAAAAACATGCATGAATGAAAATAAATTTGACATGATTCTTGAGATCTTGAATTTTGCAAAAAATGACTTAGAGATCTACTCTTAAAATCCTTTGACAATAATATTTTCTTTAGGAAGGCTTGAATGAAAACTCTAGATAGTGAATTGATAGAAAAAACCTTGTATTTATAGGTGATTCTCTATTTTTTTGAAAATTAAACATCAAAGGCTAACAATTGTAAATTGAATTTGAATCATAAAAATTATGTTTCCAAAAAAATATTAAAAATTGCGGTCCAAAAATTAACAAAGAGCCATTCATCCATAGGTGAATGGGTCTCAAGCCTAAAACCTATGACATGCCAATTTTAAGGCAATTTAATTGATGCTTGCGTTGTTTAATACAAGTTTCCCTTTTAGAAACCGGGATTAATGAGGATTTTAAATGCATAATTGGGCCAATTAGAGGCTTAATTAAGTACAAATTAATAAGGGACCCAAACATAGTGTGAAAATCTAAAGGATTACATTTTCCTATAGTACAACATAAGATTTCATATTTTTGAAGTAATGCACTATGCTAAAATGAAAAATTTTAGGTTGTAATATGCATTAATTTACTAAACCTTCTTTAAAATTTTTTGAAATTGACACTTTTTCAACTATTAAAATAATAAATGCTATCAAAATATTTAACTTTTTAATGCTTTTAAACAAAATATGGATACATGCTTTGGGAACCCACACAAATCACTTTGTAGAGGAATTAGTAGCCTATCATGGCCCTTTACTTGTTAGATAAGCAGGGGTTACTAGGCTTTGGTTAGAAAGGGATTACCTTAATATCATAACTTGTCACCTAAAGCTTATTCCACTATCATGGTCTATTTCTCGTTTAATTAATGATTCACTTTCCATCATTGATTCTTTTGTTGACGTGAGAATTACTCATGTTTTATGGGAGGCTAACTCTCTTGCTGATGGGTTATCTAACTTGGGAGTGATGGATCATAATTATTGACACACTTTTGAATCCATACCATTTAATCTTCAATTTATCTCTAATTATGACCAAATTTCATGTCACAAAAGTTCAATGCTTGCTGATTTAATAATTGCTTTTCTACTGATTTTGAGATCATAGGTTGGGAGTTGATGACTAGAAGTACTTAGATTGCCAAGCTCACATGGATTAAGGGTATTTTTTTCATTTTCTTATGGATTGTTCACTTAACCCTTTCTATGTAGAACAAAGTGCAGGTTGTGAGAAGGTTGTTTTTGTCTACCATGGGAGCGGCTTGTTATAGAACAAAGTGCAGGTTGTGAGAAGGTTGTTTTTGTCTACCATGGGAGCGGCTTGTTATAGAGTGGAGCCAATATATTGTGATGAATTCCATGAGAATGAGCCTATTTGGGAACACTTGGAGAAGGGTGGTGTTTTCCCCTATTTGTTGAGGCTTCATGGTTCTGATTTAGAGGTGATGAAGGATTTTGTGAATGGATGGAAAAATAGAGTTCTATGTTTCCAAAGTGTGGAGGTCAACATTACTGAGGACTTCATTGTTGAGATTACTAGTCTTCCTTCAAAGGGCAAGAAATTTTATATAGAGCAAGTTGTGGCTAAGAATACCTTAGTGAATTTATTCAAAGGCTAGAAGAAGTAGAAGCTTAGGTGTGTTGGTATTGAAGGGTATGCTCGAAAATCCATCAAACTACTTTGGAGGGACATTGTTATTATGATTATTAAATTCTTCACACTGGAGGGAAGGTACTTTGTTATTTATAGTTATCACTTCATGTTGCTTAATCATTTCTGCTACAACAATATGGTTTTGTTCCTCTATTACTTGCTTATTTCTATGGAAACTGACCATATTGATAATTACAAAAAGAACCCCAAGAAGGCTATTCTTCATGATGACCTTATGAAACTTATAATTGATAACATAAAATTGAAGGTGCTACCTACAATTCCTAAGCTCTCTTTTTCTCATGAAAAGGGTGGAAGTAATTATGGCTATGAAACTGGTGAGTCGATGAAAGAGTGGGATAGTGACTATGAGAAAGAAGACTCTATTGATGATGAATCCTCAAATGATAAGGTGAATTATGTTGATGATTCCAAGGACTCAAATTTTTGGTCCAAAGGTTATAAAATGAATGTTGAAATGATGGAGGTTGTTGCTCCTTTACTAAAAAATAATTTGAAGGGGAACAAAGGGGCCCTAAGAAGGAGAAGTGAGCTATTAAGTAGGGGGTGGATGAGATGAAAGGTATGAAGGAGTCCCATCTTCCTTCTATTAAAGGGGTTCATGGGGATGTTAATGAGGGTAATGAGCAACAAATGGTGGATATAGCATAGGATGGTGAGGGATTTTTGAATTCTAAGGTGGTTTTTCCTATCCATGATGATTTTGAGACTTTTGTTGGTAATAATGATGAGTAGATAAAGAAGTCAGATGTTAAGGCTAGGCGGCTTGAAATATTGGCTGATTTGGCCAATATCCCTAAAAAACATGGGGTGAAAGTGGAGGTAATTGAGGTTGAAGACTCCCCCATCGAGGAGGATATGGAAGGAAATGGTGGGGTTTAGGAGGAACCCAATGAGAATTTTGATATTCCTATTGTTGCGCCAGTTAATTGGGAGGAGATCAAATATGGAATTGTTCTGTAGAATGGAAAAGGATGGCACTAGAAACCTGCTCTTCCTTATGAAATGGATTTTTTGCAAGTGAAGAATCTCAATACTAAGCTTAAATATTGGTAGGATTTCTGTGTGGAATTAGTGAACTCCAATCAAATGGAATGGTTGATGAGAGATAAGGTCAAGATAATGAATGTTATCATTGATAAGTTAGCATTGGATGCAGACAGACTTGGAAAAAGTCATAGGGAAAGGATAACTTCTTTGGTGATTTTTTTTCATAGGATCAATGAGGAGTGGTTAGTGGGTATGGTGGAAAGAATGAGCAAGATCAAGAATGACCTTCATAATATGGTTAGAATTAATAATCAGTCACTGATGACTAGTGCTCAAAGCTTGTAATTTTTGAAGGATAAAGCCATCAATTGGACTAGTAAGTGTTTGGATTTGGATGAACATGAGGGGGGCATTAATGAGGTTAACCATATGAACTTGGAGAAGAAGAATGAGGATATTTTCCTCTGCATGGAGAAAAATTTGGTTGTTGGACCCTACCTTCATACGAGGAGCAAGAATAAGAAAAGGACAGCCATTTCTTCCAAGAACTTGAAGATGTGGTGGAGATGCATAATAGGGTCATCTCTAATAATATGGATTTTTCCAAGGTGCTTGATAATATGTATTTTTTGGATTTTTTTTGGTTAATCAGCCTTTTGTGCTGATGTTTTGCTATTGGTTTGTTGATGAGTTGTCTAGCTTTATCTTTTGTTAGCATTTTTTACTTTTGTTTACTGCAGGTGTTCATGTTCTCTCTTTTTAGTAGCTTTCCTTAATTGTAATGGCTTTAGGGTCCCTTAAGAACCTATTTTTCCTGATCAAAAACAAAATATGCATACATAAATAAAAAATTTAAACTATCCAAGATTACACTCAAAAATTAAGAAGATAATTAATATTTTAGAAGGTTTTCATAGTGTAACAAGCATCGAGTTCATGAAAATATGATTTGGGAAAAAAGGATTTATGGTTTGTGGCACACTTTCTCTTGCTTAATATTGAAAGGAACGAGAAATGGTCACAAACACCCACTTGGATACTAACCTCTATGGGAGAGATAGAATGGTAGATCATGGTTTTGGTACTTTTAAGAGGGAAGATATGATTGATTAATGATTAATGATTGACTTGATTTTAAAATATAAATGTGCACCTAGGTTAAGTATGCAAGTACAATGAATTTTTATGATTTCACAAAACTAAAAAACTATAACATAGGAAAGGATCATAGAAAATAAAAGAGTTGAGATAAAGGAACCCAACAAATAAACCTAAGATCAAATTTGGTGGACATGGGAATTGATACCCTATACCTAGAAATTAGTTCTCATATGGTCCCTATCTCTAGGTTCTTCCCTTTTGGAATTATCCTCGAAACTTTATTTATCAATGATTAATTCCACTTTTTATAATTCGATCACATAAAAGGATTGAATTACTTGTCTTACAATAAGGTATTTAACCCTTTTCCAAATCCACTTTAGATATATCACCTACACACAAGAGAGGAGAGAAAGGGTTCTGACATATAGGATCTTGTCTAAATCAAACCTTGTTTTTGTGTTTCCACATCCACAATGGTTATGATGATGAAAAGGAGTGCTTACCCTTAGTCGAGTAGAGGTAAATGGATGAAAAAGGAATGATAAATTAACAATTTTACAACTTTTCGCTCATATCTTCCTTGATAGACTAAATTCATTGTACTAATCACCTTCAAGTAGAATTAGATGATCAGTTGAAGGTCTTGCAAGTGTTAGTACTAAAAAATTAAGTGAGCATAAAACATGAGCAAAGTCACATAGAGATTTGATGTATGTCTAACATTAATCTTGACTAATAATAAGTAGTTTAATATTCACTAATTTTAGTCTTGACTAGTTTTTAGGATGATCAATTACTCAATCAATTCATTGGGATTTAACATGGTGAAAACTTCTTCTACTTATACGTAATAATTCATTTTCCGTCAAACATAATTATTGTAATTTGATCTAATGAAATTAAATTTGTAAATGTTAAAATCTCAAAAGTAATATTTTAAAATGGGCCAAAATAGGCTAGAAAAGAGTGTTAGAGCCCTATTTTATACAAAGTTTTCAGAGATAAGAAAAGGAAATAAAAATCCAATAAAATACACCAGCTACCCAAAAGGTAAAAGACAGAGCAAACAACATCCAACCGAACCAGACCAAAAAGGTCAAGCAAAAAGGGCCAGTAGAGCAGACAAAAAGAAACCGACTGCAATTAATCCAGAGTCCTGAGGACAAACTCTGTCTCTGCCTCCAAATTTTGCATGTCATGGATGCCCTTTTTAAAGATTTGAATCATCTTCAGAGTAGGGGGGGCCTTTCTCTTTCGATTGGCCCTGGTTCTCTTTGAAATCCCAGCATCCATATCCTGGCTTTTATCATCAGTTTCCTCTAGATCCACCACCAGAGACCCCTGTTGGGCTCTATCTAACTTCTCAATAATTGCATTAATAATAATGGTGTTGCGTCTAGCCATTTGATTGTTTTGTTCAACAATAATTTTGATGGTGTTCCTCATATTCTCAACCTCAATAACAATATTTCTATTTTTGTCAACTTGGTACCTAGTTTCTTTGCTGAGGCCTTGATCACCTTTGTCCTCTTCTTTCTTTTCCATCGCTGCAATCTTGGCACCCAGCTCTTCAAACTTGCTTTGAAGGGCCCAATTTTTTATCTTGATCTCATTAATTTCATTGAAAGTCCATTTCAAAAATTTGAAATGGGAATCAACATTATTTTTGGCTAAATTTAAAACATCTAAAGGGGGGTCCCTTCCAGTATTAAGACCAGTTTTAGCAAGGTCAAGAATAGCAAGGGAACCATCTCTAGTAGATTTTTCCAACAAAGGGTTGACACTTGACTCAATATTATTGGCACCAGACTCCTCAGATTCAAGGGAATCTTTAGAATAGGAAACGAGGATTTTAGCCTTGGGGTTCTTATCAACAAGACTGGTCTTGAGGGAAGGGCTTCTCGGCTCAAACCCAGCACGAGCTTTATCAGAAGAAGGGGTAGGGTTTTTGTTGTGTCCTTAGCACACACGCCCCGTTCGGAACGGGGACCCTCTTTTCTTTCGCCTCGTCAGGTCTTTTGGGGCCACCTCATTTTGCGTGCCCCTCTTTTTTGATGTTCCGCATGGTCGATGTTGCTCCAAGGTTTCATCATAAATCAATCATGCCTCCTCTTTTGGTTTTTTGTTGCCCTCCGGGGCCTCGCGGGTTCCCTTTGGCATTTTGGCTCTGGAACGGCCCTGAGCCCCTCCGGGCCCGGGCCTCCGGGGTTCCCTTATCGGGCTTCCCCTTTGCATTTTTCGTCCATCGTGGCGTTCTCCGGGTGTCCACCTGCCCCTCGGGGCCCACTCTGCTGCCCGCTGTTTAAGACTCGTCAAAAAATCTTTCGGGGCAGCGCTTACCCCTTCGAGTCCCGAGCCCCGAAAGTCTACTTTCAAACTTCCATCCTGGGCCCGCTTCCTGCCGCGGGACCTTTCGGGCCTGGCTATTTGGAGTTCCATTCCTGGAACTCCGCAACGGTTCCGCCGTCCTCCATGGCGGAACCCTGCCGGCTTCCCGCCCTTCGGGCCCCGAGGATCTTTTTGCCATTACCGTTAAGCGGCACGAAATCCTTCGACGGCAGATCCTTTCCGACCTTCCGTGGTCCGGGACCCGGGCTGTTCGCCGCCGTTGTCGCCCGATCATTGCCAAAAACCTTGCGGCCGTCGTCACCTCGCGTCCTCCCGGCCGCCGAGCCCCGGAATTGCCGCCGCCGCCGCTGACCTAATTTCAAATCCACCAATTTTCTCGCTGTCGTATGTGCATTTAATGCGGATATTAATGGCGGTTGGGGTATAAAATGCCCAACCCACCAATGTCATTTTCATTATCCGAATTGGAGCGAATTGACAAGCCAAGCATCTGGAGCCCACCGTGATCAACATCGTCACGATCCTCGACGTCCACATCACTCCGTCGATTCCTGGTGGATTCCGCATCTTCTCGCTTAGCGTATTCGACGTAGGCCATTCCTGTTTTCCCTCCCATCTTTTTTCATCATTTTGGGGGGTTTAAATGGATTAAAAAATTGGTTAGGATGAAATAGATGGAAGAGCACTGAATTGCACTCATAACCCATGTGTTAAAAAATGAACAAACCTAACGGAAACACCCTCGCCGTCGATTCGAAACAAGTCCGTGGCGCAGTCGTTCTTCGCACAGGGTAATCCACTACCCTGGGTCTGAGGCCCGCCTCCACCATCAAAGTTTAAAACGTAAAATCACCCGCGGACGGCAATCCTCCTATCGGGGCCCGGTCCGTCGGGTTTCCCTACCCAGGTTTCCGTCTTATTTTCACCGAGCTCGAACTGCCAAAACGCTCCGCCTCCCCGGCTCCCGGATCCTGGCATCTTCTCCGCCGTTAAAACTTGAAACTGTCTGGCGTCCTTTGTTCATTTCGGGCCCGACCCCTCGGAGTTCCCTCTGCGGAGTTCCCTCCCTCGGAGTTCCCTCTGCGGAGTTCCCTCGGGGGTCTGCCTCCCCGCCGTTGCCTTGATCTTTTGAAACCGCTGCTTTCACGCTGCTTGGCCCCGGCTACCGGACTTTCGCCCTCGAAAGTCCATGAATTTCCTTGCCGTGGGAATTTCTGCTCCGTCTGTCCACTCGTCGGGCCCCGGAGGCTGGACTTCTACCCTCAGAAGTCCTCCTCTTGCCCACCGCTGTTTTGAATGGAAATTCTTCCCCATCCGCCCGGTAACCGGAACCCGGGCCTCTGTTTGCCATCTAATCCTGCCAAGACTCCTCGCTGCCGTGGGACCTTTCGGGCCCGGCTGTCCGGAGTTCCGTTCCTGGAACTCCACGATGGTTTCGTCATCCTCCACGGCAGATCCCTGCCGGCTTCCCGACCTTCGGGTCCCGGGCCCCCGCTCGCCGCTGCCGACTTCCAAAATCAACGAATATCTCACAGCGGTCGGCTCGTCACATCGTCCCGGCTTGCGTTCCCCGCCACGTCAGAGGCTTCCAGGGCTAAATGAACTCATCGCCCGCCTTTTTGCTCTCCAGGATCCGTAGGGCCTTTCGTCGTAGACTATCGCCATATCTGTTCTCAGCCATCTGCCTTCCAGATCCCGGTGTCTGGGCTTCCGTTGTCGGAAGTCCGCCGCTCAATCGCTGCTGCTAAAGCAGAATTCCCTGCCCAAAACTCCGCCCTCCGGGCTCCGATCTGCCGGGTGACGTCAAGTTCACAAACCCCAAATTTGTCGCCAGGATTTTGCTATAGGACTTCCCCTCCCAGACTTCCGTCCGATGTTTGCCGTCCAAAACTGCGAAATCCAAGCACCTTCCTGGCCTTGTCGACCCGATCACCCAAAGCGAATTACCTCAATGCTGGTCATCCTTTCGCCTTCCGGATCCTGGGCCTCAGATTTCCACCTGCTGTCCGCCATTGTCAACAGCCGTCGCCTGACAGCTCCCTGGCTTGAAACTTCTGGTGCCCCTTAGATCAGCCCAAACAAGCTCAAATCTAGAATCTGACTTCAACCCATGTCCTAAATTTTGCTCTTCTCCATCATGAGCCTCTCAAAACATTTAAATTTGGCCAAGGAGAGTCTCCGGGAGCTTTCTGTTGCATTTTCCCTTCCAGACAACATTCTTGCTAGGGAAGTCCGGCCCTCCGGGCCCGGATTGTCCAAATGCCTTGAAATGAAGGTCGATAACGTCTAAGAATGAAATTTATGATATACTTGATTGATTATTTAGATGTTATGCTCAAAATATGGACTAACGTGAACGCTTTTGGTGTTTTATTGCACTGACTTTTCCCTTGCTTGCAGGATATATGGAATCAACTACAGGCACTTCAGGGGCCTCCACCGAAAAGGACAAGGGAAAAAAGTCAGGAAGGACCCCTCAGGGAAAAAAAGATAAAGATCAGATGAAGTTTCAGTTCCAGGGTGAGCCGCTCCAGTCGAAGGTCTCAACGGACTGGAAGGAGATTTCAGATACAAACATTGGTCAGGTTGACATAAATGAATTTACTCAGAGGGTCAAGGTCAACCCTACAACAAAGAAGGCCATACTGATAAGGCATAGTGGAATAGCCAAGGTTGCTGACTTCCCTCCCTCTCTGGTGGCACCCAAACTGGTGATGGCATGACGAGAAGCCTATCAAGCTGACACTAGAACAATTGTGAACAAGGAGGGGAACATCCTCGCCAACATGTCGCCAGAAGGAATCATGAAAATATTTCACATTCCCACGTTCCCACACATGGAGGTTCCCACATTAGAACAATGCCAAGCGGCGTGGGATGCTAGTCCATCAGGGTGCAAGAAGTCTATCAACCTCTACTGGCTTAAGGAGAAACGGGGCAGCCCTGCGAAGGTTCCCCACGAACTCTTCTGTAGGGATTTCCATGAGGAATATCGTGACTTGGTGAGTATGCTAAGCAGGGTTATGGGTCTTCCAGCAGCCACCTACTTCCAAGAGTGGATGGGCTACTACATTGAGCAGATCCTGTGGGGTAATGAGGATGTTAACACCAAGGTCTCATTCGACTGGGGAGGTATCATTAGCAACTACTTCCATGAGCAGTTTGTCAACATTAAAAGGAGCTCTAAGTTCTATATGACCTCCTACCTGGTGTACTCTCTGGCAGGTCAAAGATAATATAGCGGGCTATTTGTGGCACCTGATCAGGGGCACATGCGAGGGCTCAAGCCATTCGACAAATACCCACAACTCCAATACCATAATTTCAAGGAGTACTGCTAGGTCAATGACGCCTTCATTGGCCATATCATCAGATTGATCGCCAGAGACTTCGAGAGGAGAGTCTCTCACAGCACCAGGGCACTCCTGAAGGATATATGCCTTCCTGTTCATCCAATTCCCCAAGTTTACCTACATCCGGGCTCAGGGTTTCATGGAACGGCCAAATAGATTGTTGCGGTACCTGAATGACAGGATCATCCTCCTGGAGCTTTCTCGACAACTCCAACACATCTAGGCCATCTTCGGCAACAAACACGTAGCAAGGATCCCCTATCCCATGACCCTCGGTCGACTACAGACTTCTCAATGTGCCAGCAATTCTAAGAAGGAGCTTAAGGAATATCATTTTGACTGGTACACCGCGCGCCCACGGATGGATCCTCACGGCCATGTTAGGAAGGCACTGGGGCTGGCGTATGCCCAAAAATACCACATTGAAGACTTCTGGGCAGACTGCAAAGACGACAAGGAGGTCCGCGCAAGTCACTACATGTGCATGACCGTGCAGTTTTTGAGAAGGGTGCAGCCATTCCCAGTGCCGGATCAGGTTGAGGAGGATGACTCTACAATCATGCACCCAAGGTACCCTACGATTGCCAACTTGGCAATCCCCTCCATTAATTGGGATGAGCAAGAGGTCGATGACCTGGACACCATCACCCAGCCAATCATAACTCGTACTAAGGAGTGGGTCGATGGACAGGTGGCCTATCTGAAGCAACAAGGAGTAGTCCTAACATATGAAGGGCTCAAGAGTGAACCGAGTGCCATAGAAGATGTTGCTACCACCACGTCGACTGGTGGGACCTCCCAGTCTCCTCCAGTCACCAGGTCCCAGAAGAGAAAGGGAGCAGAGACAGCACAGTCTGCGGACCCCAAGGAGCAAGCAAAGAAAGAAACGGGAGGATCATCTCCCAAAAGGCTCAAGCAGATGATGGCTACGACAGAATTGTAGCCTCCCTTGCTTCTCCCTCCCCCTCCTGGTGCACCGCCCGCCTCCCTCGCTGTGGTCGCGTCATCTCCACCGGCGGTGGACATTTCCGTCCATCTTGCTCCTTCGCCCCCGGTCGGGCCGATAATTAACGTTGACTCCTCCTCTGGCATGACCACTCCCCCTTCCTCTTCTGCGGCCATGTCACCTATTACATCCCTCCCTCTGGCTACAATAACATTGCTTATTCCTGTCACCGCCATGCCTGAGGCCCTTGCCAGACATATGCAGAACCTTCCCCCTGAGCTCTCCCAAATATTGATGAATCTAGCTCTCCAAGCGGCCCTCACCCAAGTCCTCGCAACAGCTCAGCCTTCACAACCGCCAACGGGGTCACCAGCCATGGAAGCCACAATGCAAATATCAAAAGAGTTGGAGGAGCAAGAGTAGGAGGCCTCGAAGTCTATTGAGGAGGAGGCTGACGAGTATCATGAACACCCCGAGTACGAGCACCGAACCATCGACAGGGTGGTCTATGAGGGAGAGGAGGCAGGCTCTTCTGGGAGCATAGATGAGGAGGATGGCTCGGGTACCAAGGAGATCATCCAGATGTTTGATGAGGAACTTGAGGAGGAGGTGGCATGACAATTAAAGGACGTTGGGGAAGACACAGAAAAGTCACCACATGGTGAAGAGGGGCAGCCACCAGAAGAACAGCCGTGAAAGGATTTATCTGAGGCTGAGACCAATGTTGACAAGAGCCCGGAGGCCGAGGCTGCTGAAGAGAAGAAAGAAGAGGAGGCAGCGAAAGAAGAAGATCCCACTCGATAATTATCCACCAAGCTGCCCGTTAAACACTTCGTGTTTATTCATGACTCCGACGAAGAGGAGGAGGATGCTACTAAAGAGAAAGAGCAGCCCCAAAAGGAAAAGGAGGCAGAAGTCTTGTCTCTGATTGAGAAGGGTGAGGGCAGCCATGATGCACCCAGGGATAAATTTACTATGCCCGATTGGTTGGAGAAGCAACTGGAGAAGGTTACTCCTGTGCTGAAGGACCCAAGAGCGAGATTGGAGGCCATCTTGGCTCGATCCCTAAGCATGAAAAAGAAGGAAAAGAGGCCCAAGGTCCATTCCAAGATAACAATGGACGCTTCCGGCTCCCGAGCAGCGCAAATTGCAATGCTTATAGTTGGCCAAACAGGGGTGAGCTATAATATCTCTACCATTGACTTGGGGGCAGCAACTAGGGAACAAAAGGTTGAACACTTGGAGGAATCGGTGGCCACGGTGATGCACCTAATAAAGTAGGACAAGGTTTCCAAGGATGAGCTCAAAGTGCAGGTTGCTTCCCTAACCGACTACATACAGCAGTGGTCCTCAGTGGACGACCTGCCCACCACCTCTGCAACCACACCGTAGTTGCTCTTCAAAGAATAGATTGACAAGATGGAGAAAAGAAATAACTTGGAGAAAACCACTGAGGATTGGTTCCGACAGGTTGCATATGTTGGAAACATGGGAATCAGCAGGGCTATGCGAACAGCCAACAAGTTCTTGGACTTGATCCAATCCCTGGAGAGTACAAGGAGGCTCTACACCAATTTCCCTGCAACGTATGACTCCACCTTCCCGAGGATTGAAGCCATCCTTCAGATGCCTAAGGACACATGGGAGGAGAAACTAGAGCTAAAGATGAAGGATCATTGGTTGGTAGATGTTTGGCGTAGAGACCTCGTCAACTGGAAGGAGAGGTTAGAGCAGATCCTGAACAGAGTGGATCTGGATATTGAGTGGATTAAGGAAATCCAGGCGGAATGCGCCCAATACCTCAAGCTAATGACGGGCTATGATATGCCCACAGTACAAATGGATGCCGAAAAGATCAAGCCATACTTTGAGGAAAAGATGAAGGATGGGACAGCCGGAGAAATCACAACGGAGTTCCTGAGTTTTGCTGCCTGCGCCTTTGACCGATCAAAGCTATTCAGAGACCAAGGCTCAAAGTATGACGAGGACTAGAAGCGGCTAGAAGAGAACGCTAAGGAATGGAGCTACCAGGCGTTAAGATGCGAGATCCTTGAAATAGACAAGCTCCAGGCCGTCATCCTCAAGTATATAGAGCACACAGCTTCCAAAGAGCAAGAGGACAACCCAGCCAAAGAAGATCTCCCTGAGGAGTAGCTACAGCCAGGAAAAAAGCAATTAGCTACAAGACGAAAGAGCAATAGTGCCATCCACTAGATGATGAAATAGGGAAGAGACAAAAAATATTTTTAAATTGTAAATCTATTTGGGGTAGGTGAAACCCTATTTTGTAATGAATCTTGGCCACACAATTGTAATGAATCTTGGCCATTCATTTAACTTTTGGAAAACTATAAATAGAGCACTCCCTCATTTGCAAAAGAGAGAGTTCAGTTGTTGTAAAGGCATGCTGCAGAAATTTATAAGAAATATCATTGACTTGGTGTATTTTCTTGATTTCTCTCATGTTACTTGATTCATTCTCCAATATTACATGTTTAGCTTAGATCTTATGGCTGTTTAGTTAGCTGTTTACTTTATTTGGATAAATCTTAGGAATGTTGTTGGGTGATCATGAAAATTCCTACCTTGTTGATGATCCCTTAGTCCATACTTTTTGTTGTTTGCTAAAGGTAGATAGCAGTGCAAAGTTAGCCTGGACTTGATTGTAAAGCTGCCCTAAATCTTTATCTTTGATTCATGCATGTATGTGGTGGATGAAGGATGAAACATCTGCAGCCCTTAGAAGATAGCACAATTTCCATGATACTGTGAAATCCCTAGTTAAGTGGGACATTGTTTTGAGGAATTGTCCATTACAGGAACTCCATTGTTACTATTCATAGCAAGCTTCAGACTTAGGAACTTTTCCTCTCCTTCACCCTTTTTTCGTTTTTTTTAGTAACTGACCTATGTTAAGGTTCATTACACATTGTAAAGCCAAATCTAACAACCAAATGGAGTCCAAGATTGCTGTTTGAACCTACAGCTGGTGCATAACAACCTTCCATCCTAGGGACTCCATTTCAAGATCCAACTTCATGTTTTATGTCCACACTTTGTATTTTCTGTAAGACCGCCTTGTGATTCCAGCAAATCACATCAAACTACTGAGGTATATAAGCATTGTCATGACCTGACATCCGAGAGACCTTGGGATAGTGTTCTACAATTTGATTGTGGGAGATTGTCTTTCAAGAGAGGTAGTGCACCTACGCACTGCCTGTGTTGAGAAGTGCATAAAAACACCATCAACAGTTTTTTTTGCCAGAAAGGCCAGCTTGCGGGCTAAGGACCATTCTATCCGAACCTAAGTTGGGCAAATACTTCAAACAACTGGGCTCAGTGTCATCATCCTCAAAGTCAGGGAAGGTTTCCAAATTAGCGGGGATAGGCATGTTTTGAAAATGCTCTACAATCAACCTAATTAGCCTAGTATGCATGATTGGGAATCTTCTAGGGTTTTTCATATGATCAACCACACTTTTCCTTAGAGAATAGAAAAGGTAATAGGGGAACAAAACCCTTACCTTGTAGTGGAAGTGATTGAGCAGAGAAAAGTGGTAGCCATAAACCTTGGTGAAGCGTCCGTCCACCGTAATATACTCCATGATGACCCGTAGGATCTTTTGCCAAAGGGATTTTATGGTATCGTCATCAAAGTAGCTGTTGGAAATTTTCATAAGATTCACCCTTTTTTTTTCTTTTTTGGGAAATCTGACAATGGTATCATCTGAGAAAACCCTATCCCTGAAGAATTTCTTCCCATCAGTAGACAAACCCGTCACTTCAACTATCAAATCTTCATTGAGCTCCACATTCCTCCCAAATAGGGTAAGGTTACCATTATTCCATTTTTTCACAAAAAGGTCTATAGCCGCCTAATTGGAGCCATGGAGCTTCTCCAGAAAAAGGAGTAACCCACCACTTTTGACTTTACTCCAAACCTTAACATTTTTAGTATGCACCTCAAAGCTATCCGGCTCGATTCTTTTCCTATCTCCACCCATCCTGGCCAACACTGTGGGACAGACACAAATGAATTCTTTACTAAAATTGGCCCTGCCAAATCTGAGAACCCACAAAGCATGTGGAGCTTCCTTGCAACCTAAGCCATTGAGCTTGGTCCCATACAATCTAATGATTGTGATGTGATAAATCCAACCTGTCCTTATTAAATGGATGACCCACCTCTTGTCCATGTGATTTATCATAATTCAATAATGCACAGATATTAGAGTTTAGATTGCTAACATTAATCCAGGTGCGCAAATCATTACTCGTAACTCCTTCATTAGCAAAAAAATCCATAACAACATTGGCTTCTCTTTAAGCATGTGATATTTTAACTTTATCAAATTTAGCCAAAGTAAAGATGGCATCATCAATCCAAGATTTTATTTTCCACGAGGGAGAAGACTTGCCATGGAGCTGGTCAATTATATTTTTGGAGTCACCTTCAATCCAAATATTTTTAAGTTTAAGACTTTGGGCTAAATTTATAATATGAAAAGTGTCAGCCGCCTCCGCTAAATGATTGGTTTGGGATCCGAGAGGAGAGCCCATCGCACCAAGGAAATTTTCAAAGGAGTCCTTTAAGACACTACCACAGCCAGCCACCCCCGGGTTACCTTTAGCTGCACCATCAAAGTTAGCTTTGACCCATCCATTAGGCGGAAAAGACTAGCGAACATCCTCTCTATCCTTCTTATCTTTTTTTGGAACATAGGGAAAGTCCAAGCTAATGCTCTATTCCATAGCCACAATAAGGTCATAGGAGGAAATTCTCACTTTCTCTGAAAAGAAATCTTTCTGGGGAAAAACATTGAAATTTTCCCTCAAGAATCTGACAATTTTCTCAAAAACAATATCTGTAGAATCTTCTTTATCTCTATAAATTCTATTGTTGTGTTCTTTCCAAAGACATTAATCTTCGTTATCTCTTTAAATTCTATACATGTTAGTCATTAAATAAGTATTAATTCATAATTCCCAATTTAATTTTGATTTTTCAAAGATGATAATAAAACAGGAAATTTTAGAGCATAAATGGGACTAGGAATATTAGGGGAAGCTAAATATAGGGTGAAATTATTATCAATTATAATATATGATGCAATATTGCTATGCATTTATGCTACCACTTCATCATTAGGATATTTAAGTCATAGCATGACTCTTTAGGAAAATAAAGTATCATGTAATATATCAATCATACCCTAATAGGATATGAGATCAATTATAATCCCAAAGAATGTGCAAGTTTATAAAACAAAATTCATTCAAAAAAGGTAAGACATTATATGTTGAATAATACAACCAAGATCATCATCTAGATTGATCCCCTCAAGAATATATTATACAAACAAACACTCAACGGTAGGCTAGAAAAATGGTTCACAATCCTTACAAAATTTGGTATTGAATATGTAGATAGAAAATCAATCAAGGGATAAATAATTTATAATAAGTTAGTGTATGCCCATACATTTGTAGAACACAAATTAGTATTTTATTTTTGGGATGAAGCAATATTCACTATGAACCACTCTCACTTATGGAAGTTATTCTTTGATGGTTCTTATACTCACATGGATTAGGATTATGAGTTCTATTTGTTACCCCACAAGTTGACTATATCCCAATGTCACAACCACTATCATTCCATTGGACAAGCAATATTATTGAGTATGAATCATTGATAACTTGACTATAAAAAATACAATACAATTATAGATTAAGGAACTGCATTTTTTTGTTGATTCTCATTTAGTTATAATACAATTGAATGATGATTACCAAAAATAGGATAAGAAAATTAAAAAATACAAGAGAATAGTGGATAATTTAAAGGATTATATTTCCCAAATAATATTTAAGAAGATCCTTAGGATAAAAGATAAAGTATTCAATGCAATGGAAACTATTGGGTTTCTTTTAGATATGCCATATAATACACAACATTGTGAGTTCTTAGTGGAACAACTCTTGATTTATTTATTCAATGTACCAAAATCTAAACTCATGTGCAAAATAATTGGTCCCAACTCTCCATGGTATCAATAAATTTACGCATACCTACAGAATAATATCCTTCCACCTAATTTATCCTCCAATCAATGAAAAAACATTAGATGTTCATCCTACTTTTTAATACTTGATGATATGATTTATCAAAGGATTCTTGACAATACTCTCCTTAGGTATCTAAACTTGAATGGAACCCAAACTACATTTGACGAAATACATAACAGTATATATGGGGAAAACTCTAGTGGTCCTAATATAGCTAAGAAACTTATGAGAACTAGTTGCCATTGGCCTAAAAGGGAAAAATAGGCACATCAGTTTCCTAGAAAGTGTCAAAAATTTTAGTAGCATGGAGAGCACATTCATGCACTAGCACATGAGCTACTAACCATTAATACATTAATGGAATTTTATAGTGGGGACTCAACGACATAGGTAAGATATATCCCTCATCATCCAATGTTCATAAATTCATTATCACTACTATAAAGTATTTTACAAAATAGACTAATGTGATTCCCTTGAAATTCATCACCAAAAAGAAAATAGCTAAGTTTATACTCAATTATATCATTTTCTAGTATAGTGTCCCTTAAACCATATTTAGTAAAAATAGGAGACCTTTCAAAAATAAGTAGGTTTGTGACCTTTTTCATTAATTCCATAAACAAAATAGATTCACCAAGCTATATTACCATCAAATTAATGGACACAAAGAGGCATAAAAAAAAAGTCCTAAATATTCTCAGAAACATAGTTAATAAAGCTAAGTGTGACTAGAATATTCATCTTAACCCCACCCTATGGGAATACCATTAATTATTAAAAAAATAGAGTATCGATATTCCATGGCTTAGAAATACTATATGAAAGGATACTTTAAGTGCTCAATCACCCAAAGGCTTATCAAATATTCCTTCATCGTAGATATAATAAGGTCATTTCCTTAAATTTTTATAATAGAAATATAGTACATAAGGAGAACCAAAATAACCATAAATATCATGAAAATAAAGGTATGGTTGAATCAATTTTGTAGGGACCTTTTATTGTTATAGTAGCTTATGAATATGGAGCATACCAACTAGGTACCCTTGAGGTTGAACTACTAGATGAGCCCATCAATATCATTCACTGAAAGAATTTACTTGCATGATCCGTAGAGTATCATAATAGAAAATACAAAAAAATGTTGAAATCTTTCAAAACTAAAGAGAAATAATCCACCCTATGATGAAAAAACTTTGATGGAATCTTTCATAAGAACTATGGTGAAACTTTTGTTACAAGAACCATGTGAATAAACCACTATCCACCGTCTATTATCATATTAATTCACTCAATACATATAATAAAATAATTTCATGTACCTATCACACCCATCATGGCTTGATAATTATCAATATTTAGGGTTATTATTTCCATATTACATCATAATAAGTTCCACAACATCCATCAAAAAATAAATAGATCATATACCTAACTAGGTCATTTACTTGACCTGGTGTTTGGATTACATATGTGGATTCAATATCAAATGGAAAAACTTTCATAACTACCATGTCATGATTACCCATTATCCATAATAAATGAGTTCACTTATCAAAAAATTAATAAACCCATATCACATTCATTCATCATTGCCATAATAAATTCCAATCCTTAGACATGAAAATAAAGAAAGTACAAATACAAGTGTACCTAAGAACATAGAAAATTTAGGACATAATAGCAAAAAAAATACTCCTACTAAACTAGCCTTCTAACTATAAATCAGTTGCCTAACTACCTTTATCCAATCTTATTCAAACTATCATGCATTGAAAAATGTATCTCTTGTCTAACTAAATTTTTTATATGTTATCACATATCTTTTAGAAAGAAAATATGATGATTGTTCATATGTTTGTTTAGTGAGTCTTTTTATTTGACTGATTTATCAGTTTCCCTATTCCTACACTACTTAGGGATATCTCCAAAATATTAGAGTAGGAATGAGGCAATGTTAGTACTTTCATATGGCATGTATGTGGAATGTTATTATTAAATTACAAATTATTCACATTCCTTGTGTGTGTTGGAATTGATTCTAGCATTAAAAAACTTCTTGTGCATATAAGGTCATTTAGAAATATTTTTACATGAGGGATAGTATGCTTTAAATTTAATTTTCCCCACATATTTTGATAAGGTTCCATTATGTTTGAAATGTATGAGGACAATCCTTCTTATTTGCTCTATCAATGTTCATACAAAGGATACTAGAGTCACCATGGTTTATCTTACCTTGGTATACATATATCCATTTGTTGTAATAAAATATTGTATTTTGATAAAAAAATTAAAATAGAAAGCATAGTATCTATCAATCTTGTATGTATTTATATCAATATACCTCAAGTCCATCTATTTAATATTATTCATCATACATTTCATTATGTAATATCAATCAAAACTAGCCATCTCATAATTATCATCTACCATCCTAACTCCCAATCATATGTGTATCATGACAACCAAAAACAAAGAATAGTACATCCATAACATCAATATATCTTTCATGCATATACATGCTAAAATCTAGGAAATTGTATCATACAATAATTGATCAGTATATCACAAGTACCACATCTATATATTCCATCACATGCACATGTCCTACATCCATTATCATAGACATCATATAGTTCGTCACACTCATACATTTGACTACAAAATATGACGAAACTATCTAACAAAATATGTAAAATTCGATGTTCATCGGGTGCTTGTAAAATTTGATGTGTAATTTCCAATTTTTTGAAAGTTTATCCCTGACGTTCGTCGAAATGTTGGCTATTATTTTCATCAAATTTTTGACAAACAGGAAAAATTAAAAAAAATCAAATTGTGGCTGACACAAAGAAAAGTGAGTTCGTGCCTGATTTATTGCGACAGTGTTTTGCTCTACTTGAGACAGTTTGTGGAGAACCAAGGATGATTTTCTTGGGAAAAATTAGGAAAAATTAAAGAAGATATTGCTAGGTTGAGGGTCGTCATTGTATTTTTGTAGAATTCAGTTGTGAAGTTAGATTTGTAGTTCTACGTTTGAAAATCATATTTTAAAGCAACATCTCATCAGATTTAATTTTTAGAGGTTAAGGGTTTTGAGAATTTCATGTCTAGATTTTGTTGTGGAATCACCATAAGATCACAATCGAGGAACAGATTCTTGTGACTGTAATTATGTGATCCATAACTATATTGGTCATGTGGCATAGTTGTGCTATAACAAATATAACAAATGTAGGTGTCAATCATCATTGGGTGCATTCAAGTTGTCTCAAGTTTAACAGGTTAGGCTGTAATTATAGCATGATTGAAGAGTGATTACCTCTTGCTGCAATAAAGAGCCTATAACTCTGGTTGATATGCAGGGTGGTTGTGTTATATCAATTATGTAGTGCATTCAAGCACAACCCATATTTAATGCGCTATTCTAGAGAGTGATCAAGATTTTCTAAACCTTATGAATGTTACTTGACATATATTTGCATAATCTCAAATTCCTTTAGAGGCTTTTGAAGTATCAATGTATCCTATATAGGGTTTAGAATGATTTATTTTAATTAAAAAAATAAATAAATGATGTATTTTTCATGTAATTAGATAATGTGGAGATCTCCTAAATCTGCCCCAACACACTATCCTCTTGCACTGTATTCATTACTCCGGCTACTAGGTTTTTGAATGTGACATCTTTAATATCTTCATGACCATGGATTTTAAATAGATCTCATCTTTGCTTTAATCCTTTTCATGGTAACCCTTGAGTTCAATAATCCACCTTCAATCTCTTCTAAGAACGCTGTCTTAAGCTAGACTGCATAGTATGCATATAAAGCAAGTCCTTCATACCTGCCATTGTTCCAAACCACCACTCATTGCCTTGCTTAAAATGTTGCCTCCATAAGCACAATAGCATGTTTTAAAATCATGGTTGCCAGTGATTGACCATTAAGGTCACCACTTTCATCAAGATACAATGAGATTTTTGTCTTCAAACTCAAGGCATTATGCAAGATAACATTGTGAATTGTTTGTTGTGTACGATTCAATTTTCTTGCACATTTACTACTTTTCTAACTTCCTTTAAGACTGGGTATTGCACCCTCAGTTGCAATCTCAAACAGCTCACTCACTATCACTTGAAGATTCCTTTCATGAGCATCCTTCTATAAAATCAAACTATGCCCTATAGACTACCTACTTACTACAGGGGACTCACTGTTTCGGGTATGTGCAAGATCATCATGGAAAAAGTATGCCCTTAAGTGGCAAAAAATCTAGAAAAATTAGTGTTAGGCAACTTGACATAAAAATTTGAATAAGTTATCTATATTATTTCAAAAATATGTAACAATAGAATTTGTAGAAAATTGAATGTAGTTTCTAAACTACTAGGTTTATTTCAAAATAAATAAAATCTATTTGGTGAAAATTTGAAATTTCAATGCATTAGTACATAAATTTCAGGGAAAAAATAAGAAGTAGGTGTCTGTCTGACCACCCTAACAATAATAAAATGACAATATTTTTTAATAAGATTTTATATATAAGTAGATGACTCATGTCTGGATGTGATGCATTAATTTTTGTAATTTTTTTCCAAGTAAATAATTAATTATGAATTTTTTATTACAACTTTTAAAAAATATAAAAACTCGTATGTCTGACCACCTTAACTTGGTAAAAAATTCATGAAATTTAATTTTTCTTTTTTTAATCCTATAGTATGTGAAGCATAGAATGTGATGCATGTTTCATATTCAAAAAATGTGATACCATTTGAAAGTTTTAGATGTTTTTCAATCAACCTATCGATCAAGACTTTAGTCATAATTCTAATAGAAAACACATAATAATTATTTATTATATTCAAATTAAAGCATGATTTATATCGGTGGAAAGTTGAGAATCTCCTCTAAAAACCCTTTTCATTTCATCAATTTTGGGTTAAAAAAAAGTCATCAGCCACATACCCTTCAAATACCCATAATATTGCCACTTTTTGGCCCATCATGATCCTGCACATACCCTTTCATGGTCTTGTAGTTCTTAAGATCCTTCAACCTTATTGACACTAATTCACAGTCCACAAGGTATTATTCACTATTTTCCCATCTTTGGTGAGTCTTAAAACACTGCTCAAACATACAATCCACTACCTCCATTATACAATATTAATGGCTAAGAAGAAACATTGAACCTATGATTACCACTATTACTTCATTTGGATAGTCATTCCCTGATTGCATTTGCCTTGTCTAACACTACCAAAAGCATTTGAAAAACCCTTAAGGTCAGCAAGGGGGTAAGGAAACTCACTGTTAAAATCTCCACTTTACTATGCAAGGTTTGAGCTTTATTATCTTGTCACTGCTTAGCTTGTTTTTGATGATGACATCTCAAGTGACTGTCATTTTTCTTCTCGTAGATTGCATTTACAAATGTCGCTAAGCTACATAGTGTGCTTGTTATTCGCTACAATCTTTAGATTGCAAGATTTTGTTATTACCTAAAATGTCTCAATCTTTCTTGGTATTGCAACCTCACTAATCCACTCTAGTTATTGTTTATGTTTCTACTAAAGCCTATGGTTTGTACCCTAATCATGCTCTTACCAATGCTTCTATTATTTTCTATTAGGGATCTCTCAATGTTGAGGGCCCTAGGGATAAGCTCGTCAGAAGAAGTGACACATTGCATCTTTAACTAAAAGGATAAATCCGTATTGACATTAGCAATGATGATTCTGACTCATTGCTCCTTAAGAATGGGTCACTTGCTCTTACTAGCTCGCTACCTCCATTGTTGTAGGAATTTTGTGATCAAGTTCAATATTCTAATTTTAGGAGTCTTAACAGTTGGAAATCATAGTAAAATTAGAATTTAATAAGTTTTGGAATGAGCATTGTAAAGTGTTTTTTGGGGTCATTAACTTCAGACTATCTTCTCTTTTGCAGGGGTGGTTGCATGCCAAATTTTTTTGGTGTAAAATATTGGAATTATTAGATTATGTTACCTGTCTATGAATAAAAATTACTGGAGTGTGAGTTTGATATTTTTTGAAGATCTAAATAGTAAAGCTTGGTAGAGAAAAATCATGTCAGATAATATTAGTCCAGAACAAAATGAAGAGACACTTGATATATTGTGGGCTAGATTGTAAAGAAAGGGTGATGGGAAATGTTATTGTCCTTGCAATAATTGCAAGGGCTTAAAGATGAGATGAATTTTAATCACAATAGCTGAGAAATATTGTAGGCAACATGGTCACGTTGAAGGGGGGCATGATTATCATCTATTGGTAAGTTGTTCATTATATGTGTTTATATTTTTTTAACATTATATATATATAATGTATAATCACTTGATCATGATCATGGTTTATTTGTGTCTATCATTATTATAAAGGTGGGGCACCCTAAGGAAGATGATATGGATTATCACGGCCTAGAGAATGTGGTTTTACAAGTAGACGAACATGGAGCTATGAATATCGAAGATGAAGTTAATGATCCTATGGAAGAAGATGATCATGCGCTAGAAAACATAGTTGAAGATGATGGTATGAATACATTGATCCATGCCACATTTAGTGGCAGAGCTAATCATGATGATCAAGATGACTTTGATGATGTTCATGATTTACCTGTACTTGAGAAGGCATACGAGCCCCTTTATGAAGGCTCAAAAAGAACTCTTCTTCTGTTGTATTGTTGATGTTGAACTTGAAGGTTATGAATGGTTTATCAAACATAGCAATCTCACGGATGTTAAGGTATGTCATATATGTCATCTTTTTTCATCTATTTTAATTGTTGTTAGTTCATCACTAGTAAATAAAGGATGAAATATGTACCATTAATATTCTTTATATGAACAATTTTTTTGTAGATTGATTGTGAATTTTTGTTACCACCATCAAATATTTTACCTCACCATACCGAGATTTATGTGCCATTATGAAAGATATCAAATGGAGTATCAAGCAATAGATGCATGTCCCAATGATCATATTATATATCATAAACAACAGGAATTTGCAAATGTATCGCCTAGAATGTCATATCATCAATAGATATCGGTAATAGATCAACTAAAAAAAGGTGTCTCAATAGATCTCTTTGCATATTCCCATTATTCAATGATGCAATGATTATTTAGTGCCAAAGCTTAGCTTAAATTGGATGGATTTCATGCATGAAGAAGTGAGATGACCTTCTAATGCCCAGAAGATGGTTCTTACATTTAGGGACAATGGAGGAAAAATGGCCACACTTTAAAGAAGAACCTCTAATCTCAGCCATTGGGAGGGATGGTCAATCCATTTGAGAGTCGAGATCTATTTACCAAGCAGTGGCCTATTTCTTGTTATCAACAATAACATCTCCATGGATGTCAATAAAGAGGGAGCACATAATGCTGTCAATGATTGTTCTAGGCATTTTTACATCAATTTTCTTTAACGAGTAGCATCTCATTTATCTTATTTGTCGTGCATAATGACTTATATTTTTTCATTCAATAGTCATGTACATTAATTCTATATATATTGTAGTAAAATGCCATAATAATTACATAATGTTTATGTTCATTCAGGTAAGTACCAGTTAAAGATATGAATGTATATATCGAGCCTCTTATCGACGAGTTACTAAAGTTATGGAATGGCGTCACTATGCATGATGTCTCTAGACCAATAGGACAAAGACAATTTCAATTCCATGCAATGCTTGTATGGACAATTCATGATGCCCCAGGGCTAACACATTTTGTGGTATGTTATAATGTTCGACTACACTTTAACAATATTTAATTTGATGAAGTAGATATCATGAATGTTTTTAAAATAATCTATTCATTATATATAATTATAAAAATTGACATATTTAATCCAATTATATACATCTCTTGCAGCAGGTCTCAAACAAAGGGAAATTTGCATGTCCAATTTGTGGTCCAAAGATGAAATCCTCAAGTTGTTCAACAACAACAAGCTTTAGGAAAGCAGGTGTTTGATGAGTATGTGTGGCACTTCCCTCCATAGAAACCAAGCATCTAACCTAAAAGCATCTTCAATGGGAAAGAGGAGACTACATCAAACCATGAAGAATGTCACCTCACCTATGGAAGTTGGAATATAATAGAATTTGTCAAGGTTATACATCAGATCAAATTGTTTATCTATCATATATGATATGTTTTGAATTTATATTTTTATATTGTGTTGTGTTTACTCATGTTGTAATTGACAATGATTGTTGTTGTTAATTTGTTTAACTTATATGCTTCATGAAGGTCATCAAGACATTAATGGCCGGCTTCCACAGGGACTGAAAGGTTATCCCAAACAATTTAGTAGCTTGCCCTACTATGAGCAGCTACAAATTGTGCATTTGTTTGATACAATGCATATCGAAAAGAATATAACATAAACGTTATAGAAAATATTAGATGGAAAGCATGACAAAGAAAAAATTGTCAAAATTTGTAGTGACAATTAGGAAGCCAATCATGCAATGAAAAATGTCATTCAATTGAATAGTGATGGAGACCAAATTAATATAAGTGCCCTTCCATGGTTATTAATAGAGCAGCAAAACAATGCTATAAAAGAAGTCATACAAAAAAATTGATTTCCCACATGATTTTTTGTGAACATAAACAATATAATAACAAAGAAAGGTGAATTTGGGTCAGGGATGAAAACGCATAATTTGCATACCTTCATTAAGATAATTATTCTAGTATATTATATACACTTGTATAATGCATGTACTTTTCAATGTATTATGTTTACTACTTTTGGAAAAATAATGAAAAGATAATTTTATAATTGTTGCAGTATGTTCTACCTCTATCTCTCCTAGACAACTTTGACAACAATGTTAAGCAAGATATATATGATCTTGGAAAATACATGATGTAAGTAGCGAGATTTGTTCAATTCACTGTATACATCTTATAATTGCCATTTGATTTACTTGTTATGTAATATACTATATATTTTTGTTAAATATCGTTAATATATTTGCACCTTGAATCACTTGTAGATGGCTATCATCTAAAGAAACACAAAGAAGATATAAATTATTGGAAGAGAAAAATTCCTTGTCTAATGTGTGAAATGCAAAGTGTCTACCTTCAACATTTTTCAATGCACAAGAACACTACCTCATACACCAAGTTGAGGGAGATTAATTGTGTGGACTCCTGTACACACAAGGTCAATGTGGATGGTTGAGAGGCACTTGAAATTTTTGAAGGCTTTGGTTAGACAAAGAGCACATCCTGAGGGTTCTATGGTGGAGGGATATATGGTATACCAGAGCATGGTGTACATTAGTGAATATCTTCATAAGTTTGCAGCAAAGATCCATTTAGATCGCATTTGGGATCCCAACTCCATTAACAAATTCGAAGGGGAGTACCTGTTGGGGAAAGGTAGATTGAGGAAAGTGAGAGGTAATTATAAGATGGCCATGGAGATTAATTGAAATGCATTTTACATATGGTTTTTATGTATATTATACTTATTTAATTTTTAATCTTCAATATACATCAATTATAAATTATGGTCGTATACTGTGGTATTTAACTAATTATACGTTGTTTGTGAATTTCAATTTATTTTGGTATAGTTGGTCGAGAGTGGGATGCACTACATTTGTATGTCACCAACAATCTTGATTGGATGATGGTATGGATTGAACGATGTCAACAATCTGGTCGCACATTAACATGGAAAGGTGTGGCTTCATTGGTTAAAGAAGCTCATCGTAATGGAGATTCCAATGTTACACAAAGGGAAATTGATTTAGCATATGGTTTAAGAGATAAACAGGTACGTATAAATATATTAATCACCCATAATATTTAATTATTTTCAAGTATATTGATGTATATATATATTGAGATTGTTTTCTTTGCATACATTCGGCCAAGAATAAATATGTTTATCAACTGACGATATTGCAATAATTTTTACATGTTTGACATATTGCAGGTGAAACACCACAAGGTGTGGTGCAATGGTTGTAAATTTTGAATCAAAATGTTGGATGACATGAAGAAAACTTGTGATTCTGGTATAATTGCAGTCTTTCAGGTGACTAATGTTTCATCTAGAAGTGACATACATCCAGAAGTCTCAGAAAATTGATACTATGGAATTTTTGGATGATATACTTGAGTGTGACTTTAAGTCCTTCAAATTTTTGTTTGTCATCCTATGGTATAGGCTACGATTGAATGAAAATGATCCTGAGAGAACTGTTATTGAACATGATAATGGATTTACCATGGTTAATACAAGGTTGATCGAGCGAGCTGGAAATGAGCCCTATGTTCTTCCAAGCCAATGTGAGTAGGTATTTTACATAGAGGTTCTAGGTAAACTGGGTTGGTCATTTTTTTGTTAGACATGATCCAAGAGGAAGGCCAATAAAGTATAATGTGGTTGAAGAAGAAGATACCGAAGAACTAGAAGATGATGTAGATGATGATGAGGATCAACGGTTAGTTGATGATGTACCTGACGAAGATGTTAAAGAGGAGGAACTAGATGATGATGATGTAGGAGTTAATGTTCATGAAGATGACATCCGTGAGGATGATGACATTATCGAAACTGATATCAATGACGATGATGATGATATGACCAATCCTTATAATGTTGAATTTGGATGGGATGATACAGACAAAGAGTTCGATGAAGAAGAAGATCAATGACATTGAAATGTATAAGTTATGTGATTATATTATCTATTTGATATTAATTTCTTGATAGAATTATATTTGACTTATGTGGTTACATAATTAATTCATGATGTTTTTAATTTTTATGCCGTTACATGATTAATTTAATGATGTAGTTTTAAATGTTTGAAAGGTCAAAAAATTAAAACATTTCGATAGTGATGTTAACAACCTTGAAATTAGTGTGTTTTATGTTTCATGTGATCATAAAAGATTAAAAAGTCAGTTGTAGAGGTGGTTGTTCAGTGGTTGACATGTATGTTGGTTCTTTTTACAATGTAACCAGGTTTGTATTCTAATATACCTATGGAATTGCCAATTCCAATTGAAGGCAGCTCGGAGGACCTAGACCAACCGACGAGGACTTTAAAAGCCTCGTACACTTCGGGCTCTATAAGACTAGGAGGGTGATCCCTTAATGTGTTTACAATCTTTGCACCATTATTATAAACAACTTTAACAATAGCAGATGATCTCACTTAATAACTCAACACAATAAGATAATATCAACTAGAATTGGTTGTTCATCGACAATATCAACTATCTAGAGTGTGAGATAACTAAACACAATCCATTGTATAAGATAGTCAATGATTTACAATTTGTAGCAAGCTCTAGGAAAAGACAAAAAAATACTGAACTACATGAATAATTACAACTTAGATCAGTGCCATATATCCATTGTAGGAGTCAAATTCATAAGCATCTAGAGGTTTATAACAAATTTAATACATCACATATAAGGTCCCTGACAATATTGCATTACAATGTCATCAGTGTGCATTCTAACCTAAAACTACTTATCAAATTCTTATACAACACATATCTTCCTATAATCCCATTCAAGCATTTTGATTATTTCCTTGAATTAAAGCTAAAATAGAATCATACACAACACAACAATGAGATGGATAAAACAACCCTTAGTTATTTCATTCAAAGTTTAGATATGCATGTACAATGGAGAGACATGAGCTTGAATTTTCATTTCAACTCAAATGCTAGTACTATTATACAACATTAAATCTCTATGAACTCAAAACTTTTTACATAATGACTCAAAACCTAAATTGCATTTCTCTAAAACCATCAGACTTTACAATTCACTCTGTAACTTCACCTAGACTTGAAAAAAGCTATCTAACTTGCTAACCCGTACTTCTAGCCTTGAAATCCTTCTTATAGAAAATGAAGGAGTAAACAAGCACCTGGCCAGAAAGTACACCTGTCACCAGTCAATTGGAGCACTTGGTGATATTCCAAAATTTGTTATAATAGCCACCACCTTGAAAAATATTCTTGTTCAAAAATAATTACAACAATAATCATCCTGGAGCATATTCTCGTTCATCATGCCGGTGGAGGAAGGTTGATGCAATAACAAAAAACCACGTGAAACCCATGCCAAGAAAGTCATCCATACAAAACTAGAAATGCTGTAACCACAGCATCTGATTTTCCACCTGTCGATAGCCCACTTTTTTACTCATCATCATTCAAATACTTAGCCACCCACCTCTGGTATTCTTCGTCGGTTGGCCAATCAAAATCAATCACCTCTTTTACCTTTGTACTATTAGGAAAATACTTTACCGCTACCTAATTAGCATCTCTTTCAAAAGATTCTAAAAATGAGCCAGTACCAATAATCTTATCCATAAAATTTACCAACAAATCATAATCCGAGTCATCACAAATTATTTTAATTTGATTATTGATGAATTTACTTGCTTGATCCTACCATTGTTGGAGTGTTCTGATTTCCCCCTACTCATTAGTTATATCAGGTAACAGTTTCTTACCCCAATCATTGAAGTTCTTTACCAATTCCCTAATCTTCTTACTTAGATCATCTGGTAAGCTCTGAAAACCTTGCAATGATTTAACTAATATATAAGTAGGCTTCAATGATTGGGGCCTATTATTTACATCAAACTTTGAGGCTTTATTCATAACATCTAGATTATTTTCCCTAGGGATCCAATTTTGAATTATTGGAATCACTATCCCCTGATCCCTATCAATACTATTTATTGCTTCAAATAGCAAAGAATAAAAAGAATGTATAGAGGGCAGTTTATTATCCACCTTTTCATTTAAATGTTCTAAAACAATTGTAACAATTTCTTTTTCTTTTGAAAGAAAAACCTTCCTCTTGCACCATTAATGATGTTTGTAATTGATCAATTTCCTGCATGAGCTGCCTCTTTGTTGGATCAACAGAGCACTTTGTTTGTTCATCAACTTGTTCTAGAGGAGGGGTAAGAGCAGGATTTTGAATGGGAGACCCTGGTGTAGAAATATTTGGAGAAGTAGGAGGCATTGACCCTACTATGGGAGGTGATGTGCTGGTTTCTGGAGCATTGGATGTTTCCCTAGTATGTCTATACTTGAATCTTTCTACTTTAGTTTGTAGCTCAACATTTCTCTGTCTCATTTTACTATATTCTTCAATTAAAATGTTATACTTCTCCATTAGGATCTTTCTTTCAGCCGCCTCCCTTTCAGCAATCTTTTGGGCCAACTTGGCCACATTCATAGTTAAACTAGTGGATTTGGTTGTTGTAGTCTCTAAAGCCCTCTTTATTATTAATCCTCCTTTGAAATTTGGATTAATATCAGCAATGTCTGGCTTTCTTCCTTGTGGAGCCAATGGCCAAATTGCTAAGGTCTCATATTCTTCACTGAAGGCAGAGTTTTGGAATACTACCTTAACTTCTTCAGAATCCTGAAAAGGATTCTTGGAATTCATAATGGCACTAAAAGAAACTGCATCTGCGATGTCCCAGTTAAGAAAAATCAAAACACCAGCTTGATTCACTAGTTGTCTTCCTTCTTCAGGAGTAATGTTTTTGAACTCTTCCATTAGTTCAACTTTCACTTCTTCATCATTCTCCTGATCTAACCTGTTAGGCCTTAGTTCTCTTCTCTCCTTGCAGTTATTTTGATATCCCTCAAATTTCATCCTCCATGCCAATTGCAAGAATAGAAGAGTCTTTACAAATGCATTGTCATCTAAGAACTCCTTGCAAGCCTTCATTCTTGCATCCTGCAGACTCTTACCCTTCATATCCAAATTGGATAGAACTAATTCAGCTGACCTAGGAGGGGATGCCATACCAACCTGCATGTCTTGATCAATAACAATAATTTCATTTGTGAGATCCTCAAGTAGGTGATCATTTATTTGCCTCTTAGCGCTTGGATCAGGTGGTGGTGATGGGGGACTGTGCTCTGGTGAAGATTTTAATTCAATGATTTTGACAGCCCTAGGTACTTTGAATTTTGGCCCTAGTCGTGAAGGCACCTTCATTATTTTCTTCCATTTTCTGTCTACTTCTTCCTCATGACTGTTAGTATCCCTTTTCCTCTTATAGATGGGTCGCCTTTCTGTAGGCTAACATACTATGCTTGTTTCAATTGGAATATCACTTTGTCCTTGCATATCCAGACTTAGCCTTAAATTTATCTTTTTGGTTGTCAAGGTGTCCATTATCTCCTTGAAATTCTTCATTAAAAAATTAATTCTCTTGTGGTATGGAGTGAATTCCATCAATGGATCATACGTCGGATCCATTTCATGCACAATATCTAGTAGCTTACTATAAGCTATCAACTTTTCCTTGTTCAATTCCTATCTATTTAAATCAAATTCATTCCTGACCAGGTCCTCAGGGAAATTGAACTCGTGCAAATTTTCCACTTTTTATTCTTTTTCTGAAAAGAGGAAAGAAACCCTCAGGATCATGTTGTTTCCTTGGACCAAATCTCAAATGGTAATCAACAAAGAATTTGTCAAAATGTGTCTAGCCTCCCTTTGAAAATTTAAAGTTAGACACTATTGTATAATTAGGGAATAATGTTCCCTTCCCCTTTTCAGTTAGGTTATCTTCATGAATACACCCCATCTACCACATAACTTCTGCAAAACCTAGTCTTGGTGGCACATTGTATGGCAGTATGTGAGGGGTTCCTTGAAATCCATATATTCTCAGAACAGTGGTGACTGGATATGGGATAATTTCACCCCAGTTATGTAAAACCTTCAATTCTAGTTTCCTCTCCTTCGGCCTAAGGAAATCATGTAGTTCTTGAGGGATCCTAGGTACATTTACCATCAATCTAGCCCTCAATCTTGCAGAAAAACAATTATCAAATTGCACATAACTGGTGCTTTCCTTATTATAGGACAAATCTATAGCCCATATCTGTACTGACAATCTTTCTCCATTAACTGATTGTCTTAAGTTCATCTTCTTAGGAAAGAAATTAGCATTCCTAAACAAGAACATATAAATCAACATGGAATACCAAAAGAATTAAGTACCAGTATCACCATTTTGTAGCTTCGACAGTCCTTCATCTATCCTCTCCACCAAAAAAGAAGCAAAGTCATATGTTATAGAGAAGTTAGGGTGTTGTATTTGCACCCCCATGAACATGTATACAATCGGCATTACTACACCAAGGCTGAAACCCAAAATCTGACATAGAGAATAGAAAGTAGCCAGGAAATGCTTTCCAAAACAATTCAATCTAAAGGGTTCCTAGTCACTAGGGCTGATGTGAAATTGTGAACCCCTTGCCTTAACCAGATGAGGTGGAAGCAGCTTAACCCTAAAAAGAGATTGCAATTTTGTATACTCTTGCTTCATTTCTTCAAGATTAATAGGAACCAAGTCATCATTTGGCTCACTCAAATTGTCTATTGGATAACATCTCTGTTAATTTCTAATAGAACCCCTCCATCATTATCTCTGATTACTCGTGTGATAGGGTCATATCTTTTGGCCACTGCTCTAAGTAAGTCCACATCAGGGAACACATTTGGAACAACTAGCTTTCCCGTGTCGTACATCCATCCATTTGAAAAAGGATGAGGCAAATTCCTCTGTCCATACTATAATTTGAACATTTCTAAGCCTGTGAGTGGAACCCTAGCATCAGCAATGTTGGAAGTAGTACACACCAACCCCTCCCCTAGGATTTTCCCTCGCATCAACACCAAACCTTTCCTTCTCTCATTTGTTAATAATGGAAATTGATATAGGAAATCATCATACAAGTTTCTTTTCAAATACTCAATGTGGCTAGAGTGCTACTTGGTTGGCACCATTTTAGACAAACTAGGGCCTCACTACAATGTTACACTTCAAGTGGCTATGACTAAGTAGAGATAGGAAATTACAGAGTAAAAATACCGCAATTCCTCATAATTTATGATTAAACAATAGCCCTACCAAAATATTTTAATGAACTCAATGACAAGTATAGCAGACCCCCCCTTTCCCAAATTTAGGTGTAGAATGACTGGGAAATAGAGAAAATTAACTCACGGTTTTTTTGGCACAAACTCTAATTTCTGGTAGCAGCTGCTTGCAATTTCACCTTTGGCTCTGAAACTATTTTCACGAAATACTTGGATGCTTTGTCATACAAATGAGATGAGTAAATTGATTTTATGTCGATCAAATTCTGCCAGTGGTTTTCTCATCTGCCATTAAAGCTCACTCATGGGCTGCATCAATGGCTCCAACCATAATTTTATACATATTTAAATTTGAGTCGTTGATCCTTCAGTTTGATCAAATCATCGATGGCCATCTTCAAAAAAAGCTACCATAATTTCCATCACGGTAATAAAAGGGCCCACTATGTCATACGCTACGAAGGAATGCCACAATGGCAGTTGCCTGCAATATCGCAATCCTTTGATTTATCATCGCGAGATGGCGGCATCGTCGATCTTTTTACCATAAATTCTACTCCTTTAAAAATGGTCGACGTCCTTTCCTTTAACTGTCGAGCAACTTTTCCCTTAAAATCATAACATCTGTGTTGAAATAAAGCACGTGCATCTTACAATCGGGTGTTGTCATAATAGTGGTTTACAATTCCTGAGAGGAATGAATTTTAGCTGAAATCACATATTTTTAGAAAATATAATAATTTAAGCCTTAAAAAGTTCCATTTTAAGGATTCCAATTGAAGAGGGTTTGGTCAAATCACCTTAGATCAAACCCCCTTGGATAGAACCTCGCTAGGTTTAAACCATACCTATAAATGTGTCTCCTTTACACCTATCAAAATGCTGATAAAAAATCACTTTTGATTTAGATTTCGGGGGATCAAATGAATTCATTTAAAATTTATTTGAAATGATTATGGTATTCCTTAGAACAAGCTATCCAATGAATATGATTTTAATATGTTTTGGTTTTGTTATGTATTTGTTTTTTAAGTTTTATTAAACATAGGTTTTTCATCGAAAATGAATTTCTTTTTTCACATGTGGAAAAATAGAAGATTATAAAAAATTAAAAATATGAGTGCACTAGATATTGAAGTCCTTGATCAAACAAAAAATTAAATTAAATTTTGACATATGCAAAAAGTTAAGTGTTATACATTGGCGTTGTTATGCGATTGTAATTTGTTTGACTTTGAAACTTGATTAAGGAAAAATATTCAATAAAAACTATCTAACCAAAATTGGAAGCACTAGATATCAAAGTTACAAATCTAAATTTGAAATAATTAAAATTTTATTCTTTATGGAAAAAAGTTATGCATTATAGTTGTGCATCACTTTTTAAAAATGTTGTTTTTGAAAAATCTATTTTTTTCGTGGGAGATGGAAAAAGAGTGCAATTTGATTCCAAAAATTTTGAAAAAAATATTTTTAGAATCTGGAACAAAATTTGATGAGACTCTAGTTTGCACCATCTTCAAATTCCTCACAGTTTAGCCGCTATAGGTGCCCGAATGTGAAGGTTTAGTTAAAAATAATAATTTCAATGTCCAGTTTGGCCAAAATTTGTAAACCACTATTATGGGATCACCCAATTGCATTAGTAATCCACCCCGTAATACATTTAAAACCAACGAACGCTTTCTTCACTCCTTAGGCTTCATTGGATGAGACACGTGGTAGGCACCCGCGACATCACGAACACAAAATTCCTAATCGTGGGATGGCAGACACCGTCAATCTTGAAGAGACAGCTCATCAATGGTAACGCAGATTTCATCCTTTAGGAAGGGCACGTGGCACCCGCCCGTGATATCATGATCCTTGTAATCCATGATTGCAGGATAGCGAGTGCCATTGATCTCGTTCCTTTAACAAAGTCACTAGCCATGTCGTTAACCTTCGAGCAGCTTTTCTAGCGCGATTATAACATATCCATCGATTTAGAACATGTGCATCTCAAGAAGACTTTAGTAATCCATCCCTTAATACATTTAAAACCGGCTAGTGTTTCCTTTACTCTTTAGGCTTCATCGGATGAGACACGTGGTGCCCGCCTGTGATTTCGCAATCAACCCAAGCACCATCGTGGGATGGCAAGGAACGACTCAGATCAAATGGTAGTTGGTCAGCGATAGCTCAAATTTGATCCTCCGGATAGGACACGTGGTGCCCACTCGTGATTTCGCGATCCTTGAATTCTCGATCATGGGATGGTAGGCACCATTGATATCTGCAGGAAATAGATCAACGGTAGCACTAAATCAACCCTTGCAAAATAAAACATTTATTAAAAGGAAAAGTGGGCATTACTAGGCGGACGACAAATAAAAAAATTATATTTATAGAAGAAAAATAAAATAAATTTATAATTTGTTTTATAATTTCACTTTTAACTTTAAATGTATGTTCGCTCATTAAGTTGTATTTCTTTTACAATCACATTTTTATTTTAGATGTTTGTTTATAAAATATAAAGATGCATTAAAAATATATTAGAAATATTTTTCTTTATATTATATAGCTTTCATAGCATTAAATTAACATAGAATAATTTCACAATATCACATAACCAATCAAGAAAAAATTAATCATTACTATGCAACATTATTCTCACATCAAACTAACAAATAAACATTGAAAATAAATCTATTTTTTTATATTATAATATTCATAACTTAAACCTTTTATACACAATATCAAGTTAATTATAAAAAACACATAAAATTATTTATAAGCAACTTAAATCTTTTAACAATTTAATAAAATATAATTTAATATAATTAAGAAAAATTAAATAAGAATTATAGATAAATTTATGAAATATTGATTTACTTGTCAAGAAAAAATCAATGATAAATTTACTTATTATAGATAAATTTACTTACCAATCTATTTTAACCATCAAGAAAAAATTAATCATTAGTGATTGCAACATTATTGGCACATCTTTTAAACTGACAAATAAACATTGAAAACACATTTATTTTTTATATTATAACATTCATAACTTAAACCTTTTTATACACAATGTCAAGTTAACTATAAATTGTATAGAGTTTAGATTTGCTATATCTCTCATATATCAACATAGGTAAATTTGAAAATATTTTAAATTATATAATTTCAAAAAAAAATTGAATGAATTTATAGAAGATTTTTTTTATTAAAATGATAGAATCTAATCCCAATACTAACATTAGTTATAAGTCTAACCATAACCCCAACCCTAAAACTAACACTAATTAACTTCAAACCTAACTCTAATTTTATATCCAACCCTAAACATAATTATGATTCTAAAACTAACATTAATGAAACCCTAATCAAACCATAACCCTAACCCTAATACTAACCCTTGCCCCAATTGAACCCTAACACTAACCCCAAGCTCTATCATAGAACCTTAATGTTTACCCCCAACCCCAACCCTAATCCTAATTGAATCATATACCTAATTTTAATTAAAGTCTAACCCTATTTGAACCTTAAACTTAATTGAATTAATGTTTAGGGTTAGGGTTCAATTAAGGTTAGGGTTCAATTATGGTTATGATTAGGGTCAAAATTCAAATAGGATTATGCTTGGAGTTTAATTAAGGTTGCTATTCACTTAGGGTTAAGGTTCAATTAGTATTCAATTTGGGTTAGGGATCAATTAGGGTTATAATTCAATAAGGGTTTAATTAAGGCCAGGGTTAAGGTTAGTCTTAAATTAGGGCTACGATTGGAGTTAGGGTTCAATTAAGGTAAGGGTTATTGTCTATTTTAGTGTTAGGGTTCAATTATAGTTCTCTAGGGTTTTGATACAATTAGGGTTAGGTTTGAACAAGACCTAGGGTTATGATTATAGTTCAATTAGTGTTAGAGTTAGGGTTATAATACGAGTTCAATCAGGTTAGGGTCAAGGTTTAATTAGTGTTAGAGTTAGCGTTGCAATAATAAAATTTTCCATAATGATATGAAAAGGCATTCAATTGGATTCATATACAAATGCACAAATAAGAATTGGTAATTAAGAATTCTCTAGAACTAAAGTTATAACAACCAATACAATCCTTAGCTTAATCATTTGTTCTTTGTTAGGGTTGGGATAAGAATTTAACGGGGCCAACTGAGACTTAGGAAATAAAACCCTACAGAGGAAATAAAGTATTAAAATCAAAGTTGGGTTTTAATTTTAATCTGATGATGTAAGCCTAAGCCATTAACTCCAGTTGTCATGTTGTCAATGGCTTAGCCAAAGCCTTTCATTAAATACTAACTGTGTAATGTGTAGGTTTTCCAGATTCGAAGATATGGGTGAAGATCTCGATCGTACCATGCCAACTCGTAGACCTAAGGTGTCACCCTGTTATTTGGCGCGAGGTCAGATAGAGGTAGATGTGTGTCTTGTATGGAATGTGGGGCCCAATCTCCACTATTGAGCTCATAACCCGTGGTTTTAGATCGACAACCAAGATCAAAAGCTAATGTAAATATATGGTGTTCCCTGTTAGCTCACAGGAGGAAAAGGAAGGTTGGTGAAGCGTTAATGAATTATTCATTGCTTGTGTAGTCACATCAATCTCAATCTGTGTGAAGATGTTGTTGTTGGCAATCATGAAGGGTTATCTTTGGATTCTCATGTAGCTCTAGTTGAACGGTGATAGTACATACACCGCCAAATTGCCATGCTTGCACATGCATATTTACTAAGCATTGATGAAGGTTTCCATTACCTCGCACAATAAATACAAGAGGAATTAATTGCTAATAGTGTCATTCTTGTAGCAGTTAGAGTGCTTTGTGGGCTGAGTCTAATCAAGTTTGAGTGCTTGTTTGAGAAGAGAAAATGAGTAATTCAGTAAGGAGGTCTGTTCGTTTGAGCTCACAAAAGCTCGGTCTTGGTATTTAGGAAGGTGCTTTGGTTGAGCAACAACGTCCTGGAATTGCAACCTTCTACTACTTTGGTTGTAGTAGAAGGTTGCAATTCCAGGACATTGCTACTCAACTGGTAGATGACAAAGGCAAGCAGTCGGTGTGCTCTGGATGCAGCCAACACTCATCCATTGACCTTACGAGCAACACTTCTGATGATGTAACCGAGACTGACTCGGACTATTGTTGGTATTTAAGTCACTTCAATCATAGTCTGCCCTCTGATGAGGAAATGATATGTGTGGGCTCATCAACTATTAAAACCCCAAGCGGATGGACTAGAACCATATTGGGCAAGGACAAGAAAGAAGAGGAGGCTAAGGGTCTATCGTATTGGGCAACAACTAGAAGCGGGCGTGTATACCAGGGTCTAAGTGTTGGTAAGGGTAGGGTGGTAGGTAAACAAGGGGATTTTGATGACAATTTTTGTTCCCTATTCTTTTACGCTACCCCAGTTCATGCACTATATATGTTTTGCAGATTCAACATGTGGGAAGTTTTGTAATGAAAGTCAAATGCAATGGAGATTTTTTTCAAATGTAAATTTTTGGTGAAATTACATTTGAGCCCAAAGCTTGTTGCTCTCTTGTCATATAAAAGGGAATTCAAGGCTCATTTGTAGGGAGAGAACTGATGAAAGCTCTAGCTAGGTTTTGAGTTGAATATATGGGTGGAAAGATTTTTTTGAGTTGAATATATGGGTATAAATATATTTGTCCTCTGATGAGGAAGTGATATCTGTGGTGCCATTGGCTATTAAAACCCCAAGCGGATGGAATAGAATAGATAGACTGTTTTGAGTTTTGGATGAATTTATGCCAATTATCTTAAATTGTATGCAGATATGACTTAAAAGCATGAATAAATGTATAATTCTAATATATTTTCTCTCCTTATGTGGATTTGACTAAATTTTGAATGAAATGTTAATGATGTTGTCATTCTTCTTTTAAGAATTTGTTCAATTGTGTGTCTATGTTTTGGGTAGAATTCAATTTTAAAATGTTGAGGTTTCATATTTATATGTCTGAGATTGATCTAATATTCTAGAAAATGAATGTTAAAATATCAGTAAAATTATATTTGCATATATTCATAAAATAAGATCTAATAAACAAAAAATATACAGTGCAAAAATAAAAGGAAAAATAATTCAACCCAAATTTAGATAGAGATAGATTATATATGTAGTAACTTTAAAGGCTAGGGTTAGGGTTTGATTAGAAGTTAGTGGCCGTAGGGTTATGATTAGAGTTATGGAAATCTACAATTAGGAGTTCAGTGTAATATTCCTTTGTAGGAGAGTTTATTGAATGGTAAGTGTATTTTTATAAAATTAATATGTCAGAATTAATTTTAAGAATGTACTACGTGTGTGTTTCATATGAGTATTAAGTGCTGGAATTAAAATTATTAATAGATTTCCTTCCCTTCTTTTTGCATGGTAAGCTACCATAATATATATGGCCCTTTAAAATCCTATTCATATTTTTAGCTTTTCTAAACTATACAACATGACATCCAACAAAAAAAATTGTTATGCATTTTTTCCAAGCACAAATCCTTAGAATTCTTAATGTGTTACTTAGGTTAATTCTTTATTGCAATAAATAAATACACACTAATATATATTATGGTTGAGGAAATATTAAAATATTTATATATAGAAAAAGGAATTTAAATTACAAGGGATTCAGAGGCTGCTTTTGTTGTTAATGTTGATGAGACACAAATCTTGATGGGAGATTAAAATTTGATGACATATTATAAAAATTTGGAATATCTTTGCTCTATGTGGCACTTGGGAATTTTTGTACACAAATTCTCCAACCTCTACGTCAAATTTGTCACTTTGGACCTATTATTTTCATCAATAAATATGAGCTTTGACACATGCCTCCCTAATCTAGCATGCAATATGTGCTTAAATGCTCAAAATGGTTTTGGGAGTAAGCGTTGGGGTGAAAAGATTGGATCTTTAAGGAAGGTCAATGCTTCACCTTTGTATCTCTCCATATATATAGAGATAGAGACAGAGATGAATATATAAGAATGAGAGGAGAGGGAAAAGGAAGGGATAAAATAGAGAGAGATATAGAGAGATAGAGGGAGAAATAAATATATAGATAGGGAGATATATATATATATATATATATATATATATATATGAGAGAGAGATGACAGAGATAGGATATAAAAGGAGATATAGAGAGAGAGGGAAAGAGAGAGAGATAAGTAGATGAGACTTAAAATAGAGAGGGAGAGGGAGATAGAAATAGGGGGAGATAGAGAGAGAGAAAGAGAGAGGGAGAGAGAGATAGATAAATGGGAAGAGAAAGACATAGATAGTTGAGAGAGAGAGAGAGAGTAATTTTTTAACCATTTTCCTATATATTTAGTATTAATATTTTTACATCTTTTAACAATTCAATATATAATAGAAATAAAATATAGTTAATAATTTAATTAACTCGCATACCTATATTAATTTATAATATATTTAAAACATGCCGAGAGTTATCTTTATCAAGATGCCTATTGACTTGAAAAAATGCTTACATTTTCATGAATATGAATTTGGAAAGCAATCAATTTGATTTCATTATTGTTTGTGTCATTGTTTATCTCAATTCCCATATATAATGGTACACATTGAAATTTGAAATCATACCAACTTCTCTATAACAAAAATCAACCAAGAACAATAAATTTAAAAGTAAAAATATTCATCAATCATTAGATTTAGTACTGACAACATCAAAGAAGTATATCGTGACAAAATTGCATTAACTAACTTAGATATATCCACTATTTTTTTTTTCAAATGTTTGAATACATTGTTAATGTTATATACATTCAAGCATTTCAATGTTATGAAACCTATAGGTTTGCAATTGACTCTAATAAAGCTTTGGTCTTAGATGAATAATCAAACTTTGTTAGTTTTATGACTGTGCATTTAATCATTTATTCAAGTATATAAGTCTTTTTTTTCACTTGAATTTTAAATATGTATCTATTGAAAATGAACTTTTGTATAATGTGTGAAAACTTAACGTCATCTTGTTTTTCATGCTTCAAAATGTTCAATTCTTTTGTTGTTACACCCATAATTTCTTCTACCACTTCGTCAAAAGTTGTAATCCAAGTGAATGAAGTATGGCCTTGCACTTTGAATTGAAGAATATATTTATAATCACATTCATGGAAAGTTTTCACATCTTCCACAATACCATTGACCATTTTCATTAGTGTTTACCTGCTTCTTTTTGTAGTTCCTATCTCCAATTTTCAAGGAGCATGTTGTATAACAAAAAATTTCTACCTTAATGAAAGATAAGGTAGCTTTTGGGTAAGTGCACCAAGATAGTTCCTCAAAAGGGGGCTTAAGGGAGGGAGGGAGGGCAGAAGGGAGAGAGTGGGAGAGGGTGGAAAAGAGTG